>VWZZ01002563.1:384257-427429 GCA_013399095.1 Psophia crepitans | reverse complement strand
CTAGGTGATCCTTGAGGTCTCTTCCAACCTTAATGATTCTATTCTATTCTATTCTATCACCTCTAAAAGAAGAATCAGTAAGACAAAAGATAATAGTCTGTAATGAGCAACACAACCACAGTTTCTGCCTGCGGTCTAACAGTCATGCGATTCTTCTTTGGTTCTGTAATTTTTTTAAATGCTAATTTCTACGTTTTAGGGTCATTCAGATAACTGGAAAGAATTAGCAGTCACAGTGGCTGTAAAATGTCCCCTGGGGCTGGTCAGAGCTATTTCTCTAAAATAGTTTTATTATTCTTTCTGGTTTCTATGAGTAAAATCCATCTCTCTGAGATGGGAATGGATTGCTACCCCGTGGAAAAATTAATACTTCTAAGCTGTGTTTCAAACCCATTTGGATGGGAGGCGTCTGAGGTTGGCCCATTTGCACCTGCTAAAAATAGGGGTAGCTACTCAAATGGCTGGAGGTTGAAGCTGGTGCCAAAATATTTTTCTCTTCAGACAATTACCAACTCAGAGTGCACCAGAAGTGGATTAAAAATACTGAAAATAGAATAAAGTCATCTCTTTAATTGGGCTGAGGACTGAATTATGGCAATCTCTAAATTGCTAGATAGCTTGCTAGACCATTCTCTATCTGCTGTCCAAGAAAGGCACCTCTGTTTTTAACAAAATTGTTTTAGTAACTAGAATTTCAAGACTTGGATCTAGAGAAAATTGAAAACTGGGTGATCACTGGAATTCATGCAATTATACTGGCACGAAGGGCCCGATCTCACTGCGTAACATTATGCAGGTTAGTCTGAGAGCAACATCTGCCTTTTGAAGGCAAAACAGCCCAAGCTCACCCTCACCAGGAGCCACCAGCACCCAGTGGGTTTGGCTCAGCACGTGTAGGGTGACGCACTGAATTCAAGGAACTGACATGACAACATCAAGTCTGTCTCCAGCTCCTCAATGCCACTGATGTTTCACTGTTCTTCTGAGTGCATCTGTATTTCTCACTGATTCACAACAGAGCCTACACTTACCCAGCCCTTCCGACTGAAACGCAATTTAATTTATGCACGTTGGGGGTAGCTCTCCCAAGCAGAGTCCTCCTACATCTTTGTACGTTATTGTAACATAACCAGTGTTATCTGGACAGCAATACTCTGCAGTGTGCTGTGAGCCGTCTGGTAGATATGTGAAGGACTGCTTTTCTAGGAAATCAGGACAGATTGATATATTTTCTCTCCATATTCAGGATCAGAGTAACAGCATATTTACCCTTAATTGCCTTTGAACATACTGGCAGGGAAAGAAAAACAGCACCACCACAGAAGTTACTGAAACAAAGTCAGCTCCTATAATTAAATGCGCTGGCTTCAGTGGGGCTAAGCTGTGAGTAATGTCAGCAGTCACACCAGGCTGCCGACTGCCAAGCTCACGTTTGCTTGCTTCTGTGGAAAAAAAACCCAGATGAAACGTCAACAGTGTCTATCTCTACATTTCTGTTCTGCCCTTTTGTAAGAATGGATGTGCTAATCAATATTTCCAGAAATGAACATGGTGTTAAAAAATACTTCGGATTAAACACTTGTACTGCTAGTGGCTTTTTCAACACAATTTTAAACGTTATGGACTATCTGTTAGATTTTAGTGGTGAGTGTGCTTTATTATGTTATAGGACTCGCTTTGGACTTTGCGAGTAAAATTTCCGTCACCTTTTAATTAAGAGTCTTTCTGTAAGAGTATAATTTATCTGCAGTTGAGGCAACAGACTGTATGAACAGAGCTTGCCTCCACCTCAGCAGATCAGCCCAAACCACCAGATGTTTCCTGTGAGGAATAAAAACCTTTTGGATTGGGGTTTTTGTTTTCAGTTTAGTTGCACTCCTCAGGCCAACGTACACCGCCATGTCGGCATCTAACAGAACAAGCAAATGGATGGTTAATACTGATGCCTTCACTGGGCTTTGATTTACTCAAGTGAATGATCAGAAAAACATTCGCAAAATGGGGGTTAACAATTATAATCTCCAGCGTGTTTTTAAAAAGGAAACTAAAGGAAGAGAAATAGGCACGATAATGAGATACCAACAAACAGGATTGTATACAGCCCCTAATCGTAAGAAAATTTGGTTGCTTTACATGCCCTGCAGGCAGAGCACAAGCCATCTCCAAAGCGGACACCATGTAGGTCCCCTTGGCACCTTGCTGGGCTCGGGCTGCTAATCCCAGGCTCTCAACAAGGCTCAGTCGCTACAACTGCGCCGAGACAACACAATTACATGGCTCCTGGGTCAGACCTGGCAAACCCAGGCAACCTCAGGTCCCAGCAGCTTTAGCATCACCTTCGCCTGCCGTTCTGCAGTAGCTGGGCTGTGACACCCATGACTAACGCTCACAGCTAACGAGCTGGCTCCCAGCCCTCCCGGAGGCAGCAGTGCTGGCTGGGGCACCAGCTCCAGAGACCACAGCTTTCTTTACAGGAGCAAGAAAACTGGCTCCACATCCGCTTATCAGGCTGGGCACTTCCATGGCCAGCATGAGCCAAAAGCAGCAACATTTTAATTCAACAGGAGGGACTGGACAAAAGTGCCTGGCAGCGGACGCACGGTTTCCTCTGCCACCTCTGCAACTGGAGTGGTGACACCCAGCACACAGGCATCAAGGGGAAGAAGGAGCACAAGTCAGAGCCCTCATTCTCCTTGTATCCCTAACTGTTTTCAGACTGAAACCTCAGTCACATAACTGTCTCACCTTCTGCATTTCCTACAGTGGGAAACTCATAAAACGAACACACGTGCTGCTCGTCCTGACGAACTTGGCTCTGGTGCTTCAACAGTTCACGTTGAAATGTGAAAACTTTCTTTTGCCAAAAGAGAAGACTGTCTGCATAAGCAAGCTTATCGGCAAGAGTTTTCTCCCACATTCTTTCTCTCCCTTCTGCTGAAAAAAATATCTTATTACCAGTAGTCCCCATAAAACAGCTTCAGTGTTCAGATCCTTGAGTATCAAACGGCTTAAGCAAGCAACAAAAGCAAGCACGCCACTATGTCCTGACGTACGCTGAGATTCATAGAAACGGTACAAATTTCTACCATCCTGTTTATTTTCCTGATATTATGGAAAGTGTGTGTGTAACCCAATTTTCAGTGTTTCTCTTCCTGAGGCCTTGTTAGCAACAATTTCAGCTCCCTGGAGGACCTAACGCTGTAGAGTCTCACACTAACTCTGTACAGAGAGATTCTTTGGGGAATTTCATACTTCACAGTACAAGCTATCAATACGAAAAATCATAACTGCCTCTGGTTGCACAAACCTTAATGCAGTTACTGTACAGGCAGGAATGTTAACTCTTTAAAGCCCTTTTATCTGATGTTCTCATTTCAAACCACGTTTATCTCCCAGTATATCTCTGAGGTTTAGCAAGTCTTGTCTGAAATGGCATATTGTAATGACTTTCCTTCTGCCCCCCCCACCCAGTACATATAAATCTTACCTCCCAAGCTACTATGAAATGCCTTTGTTTTCGAACACAGTAGAACAAAAACAATGTTGTATTATTCAGTAGCCGTGGGAAATAGTTCTTTATTTGGATGCAATTAAACTTAAATGGTTAGTTCTGCTTTTTATCAAAAGCCTCTATGAAATATGTATAAACACAGCAATCTTTGCCTGCTCATTTATTCACTTTGAATAAACTATGCAGAATTAAATTGAGCTTTATTTCATTCTTGCTGTTAATAAGGTGGATAACTAGCTAGTAAGTTCTCAGGACATGTTACATGTTGTATTGATCTTGTTTCTTTAATCTACTTCCAGAAAAAAAAGGGCAGGATTCTTGACGCTTCGACTGCCAGTATTTTCCCTTACTAGCTCTGTGCACCAGCTGAAACTGGTGGATTCTGGCCCATCTAGTTCTCACAAAGTCAATGGGCATTTTCTCATTGATGGTGACGTCTCAGAGCCTGTGGCTGATTCTCATGGCATAAATCAACAGTGCTTTGGAAATCACCATTTAATCTGCAACGTTTCTAAAGCTTGCTTTCTGCCCAAGTTTTTGGGAGTGGGAAGAGATCTAACTTGGGTTATCTGAGAACTGTTATCGCAAGGAAATTTTAGGGAAAACAGAGGGAGGCTCCCATAAGAGATGGCCTGAGAAATCACTACCAGTCTGCTACCAAAGTCCGCATCCCTGGCGCAAACTGTTCAGGCAGCTCTGAGCTGCAGGCAGAGCCTGCACAGTCCCGTCTCGTGGCTCCAAACGCTTCAGGGCTCCCCCTTGCACAGAAGAAAACTCTGATCCCCCCCATCCAGTTAAAGATTACTTCCACTTTGTTTCAGAAATAACCACTAACGTTTTGCTTTCTTAACCTCCCAAACAAAATCTGACCATATTTTCCCAAAGGAAAACCAGGTTCATTTTCATCATAATTCTGAATGAAAACTTGTTCACAGTGAGGGGAGTTCCTGTAGGATGGAAATGTTGAAGATTTCACAGTTTTACCTATTGGAACCATCAGACAGCTGAAGCCACAAAGTCATGAAAAAGATCAGGTTGCCTGGGCAACAATTTTTTCACAGTCAGCAGATCAGTCTTGCAACTTATTTTTAGCTTTTCTCAAGTAGAGAAATACCATTGCAGAGGAATGCTGGCAACAAAACATTGCACTGTTCCTAGAAGTAGTAAAAATATTAGTTTGATTACACTGGTATAAAAAAAGAAAAAAGAAAGAAAAAGATCTGTGCTTCTGCAAAAAGGTAAAAAAATCCAAGCTTTTACAGTGAGAAGTCATGATATGCACAGAAAACACTCTGATTTTGTACCTGATCTGCACGAGCACAAAGTCAGCTACTTACATATATAAATGGCTAGTTATACGTCCAAGAGATAAACATGCTTTCCCTGCACAGAACCCAAAATTTGTTCCCACATCCTACAAGGCAGCTATAATCATTTATTTAGCAAGCCCCTGAATTTTACATTCGTATTACACGCATTCCAACATTTGCGTAGTGTAAATACATTTGAGAATTCGCCACACTTCTCAGCTGTCACGGATTTTATTTTGGTGCTTGTTTATGTGAAGTGACATTAAAAAAGAAATTAAACAGAAAAGATAAATACGTATACAATTAGTTATGATGTTCTGAGATAGCTTTTATTACCTTGTAAGGAGCAACACGTGCTCAGCAACTCAAGACTCTAAACAGGCTCTAGCAGTGCTTTTTGCACACTGACACAACGCTGGTGCTAAGGAAACAGTTCGGATATTCCAGAGGGAAGCAATGGGCAAAAAGCATTTTCTGAAGAACCTGAATTGCCATCCTTTGCTGAAGAGGTGTTATTTCTATCTCCACGATCGTAAAACTTCCCAGTGATCAATGAACCTGGTCTACAGACACTCTGGAAACAGTACTTATCCCAATTTCATGGATTATGGCTTATTTAGTACACCTGAAGAAGTACACTTTTTCAAGAAGAGATTCTCTCTGACAGCCACTTTCCAATCAGATGCCACTGTCACCTCTCCAACCAGCAGAAGGCTTATTTCCTAGCTTAGCACAAACTTCTACTTTGAGTTTACGCGTGGAGAGGATACACAGGTAGATGTTTTATCCCTGGTTACGCTACTAAGCTAGTTCTAAAAAGGTTTCTTGTAAATGCAAGGCCCGGTGCACTCTCAGAGAAGCACGAGTGCTTCATACAATTAAACAGGCTTGTTCTTTCTAGGCAGTTGCCAACCCCCTCTGTCTTTCTAGACCTGTTTTGACTTGCTTGTGCTCAGGCTCTGCAGTGGAGGCATGGAGGAGGACAGCAGAAATAGCATTTCCACTGCAATTCCCTGTTTCAAGAATTTTCTGTCTTTGGAGGAACCAAGCCAGGATGCTCCAGATTTGTGTGGCCACCAGTGACACTGCAGCCCTGCACGAGGCATGCTGGCCTCAGCCCCTCAGGCAGGTTTTAAAAGGCTATGAGAAGCCCATGACAAAGTGCTGCCTGGAGGGACAGGAGGAGCCATCACAAGGATCTGAGGCCCTTCGTGTTTCAGCTGTATACAAAGTGAGCGGAACACCTGGCCCACCATGTAACTCCCATTCCTGTACAACATATACATCTAAGATAAGCAGATAAATGGGAGGAGAAGGCAACAAAGACCAATTCAAGTATCAAACGGCAAGCCCTTGGCCAAAACACATTACATCACTACTAACATCTGTGCAAATCGCCCCACTTCAGGAATCTTCCTCAGTTCTGTTGCATAATTCAACTACAGCCTTAATTAATAACATGCACTAATCTGCACTTAAACTCCCCTTGTACCCAGATGTTGATATGACCCCTAGCTACTCACTCATGTCTAGGTCGATATATCATCTGGTAAACTCAGGCAGCTTTCCTCTGCTCAGCAACTAAAAATCTCAAGAGCGTAAAGCATCTAGTATCTCAAATCATGAGTCCCTGTGTACTTTTTCCATCCAACTCCTATCTGTTATTTTTCCATAACTGGGACACACGATGACTTACACCACCTTACCTGTCACCCTTAATTTTGGTCTGAACGCATGAGATTCAGCTGTGTATTTCAGATGCTACCGGCATTTCAAAACCTGGTGCAATATGAAGGTTTCCTTAGCAACAGTCACCATAGGAAGCCCTTTAAAGATGCCTTTCCTGACTCTTGTAATTCTGCTTTTCAGAGATTTATACAGGTAAATCAGATATAAAGTTTTGACGTGAACTTGCAAAACAGCAGAAGAAAAATAAACGTATTGAGTTGGAATGCAAATAACTTCTTTCTGAATCTGGCCTGAAAACAGATCTCCCATTTAAGCTCATAGTATTATATCCAGCAACTTGCACAAAAGAAAGCAGAAGGGATAACTTTTCTAAGACTAGCCAAGAAAAATCCCTCTTTTTGCAAGAAAGCTTGTTTGTGTGATCACCTTTGATAGGAATGAGACACACTATATATTTATTATCTGTCATAATAAGATAACAAAACAGCTGGTTTATGAACCATTGAACTAGTGTGTTGGCTGATGATGCTGTAGGTTTAGTTGCAACTCATACTCTATTCCATCCTTCATAATAATCTAATAATGAGGTATCAATTAATTATCACAGCTTTGAAAGAAGAATGTGGAAAATGCCATTGCTTCAGTAATGCCACCAGTAATACTTTATTTTCTCCTTAATTATATCCCAAAAGCAAATCCAGCCAATATAGCTGCAGCAAAGTCACCACTTGTAAATGGCAGGCTAGCAGATCATTAATCAATAGGCTCTCTGCAAGGAAATACCTCTTCTGTGCTGAGCAAACATGAGTCTGATTTTACAGGAGGCATAAGCAATAAAATACCTACCGCTAATATCTAATGTGATGATTCCCTTTTACTTGTGCACCTGCCACTGTGAAATATTACTGAAATAAGCTGTTTTCAAGCATGATGCTTTCAGCATCAGTAAATCAGCATTTCACTGGCAAGGAAAAAACCCCACCATCCTTATTTATACAAGACCCCTTGCAGAAACGTGCTATTTCTGGAAGAGGCAGCCATCATAAAAATGTTTTTTTTTTCCAGAAAACATAGCTGTTGTCCAAGATAAAGAATTATCCAGATCTCAAAACAAGACAGAAGTATGGAGAGTGAAGTGAAGAATATGAAGAAAAGCCTTCAAAGCTTTGTTAGGGCAGGGACCTCATTTTAACCCTGTTGTCTTTGCTTGGGAGGCTGGAAAGCTTTCCCTGCTGCTGTAAAGGAAGGTTTATTTGCCCTAGCAGCCTACGGACAGTGCTCTTTCCTAGCCTTTATCTTAGCACACATTTGCATGCGAGCCATTTAATAAATGAAAAATTTCTAGTTGATGGGACTGTAAACCAATGGCAAAGCCAAGGCTGCAGACAGGAGGAGGCATAAACCAAGGACCTTTTTGTGGAAAAAAAAGTAGATAAGAGCAGTAGAAAAGCTGATGCAGAAACAAGACAGTCCACCCGAGAGCTGTTGGAGGAGTTTGGTAGTGCGATCAGAAGCGTTGCTAACACTTTTTTGCACTGGGTGGTTGCAATCCTCTGTGCTTGCTGCCCATTTCCCCAGCAGAAACAAAGTTTGGTCCTGTAGAGCTTGTACGCCTAATTGGAGTGAAAATACAAATTAAGAGCTAGTGGCCTGGGAGAAGCAAACCTTTTAGAGGAGTTTGGTTTTCTGCATCTTGTTTGATCTCTAGAGGCACACAGATGAAAAAGCCTGTACCCCTGCAGATCTGTCCCACTTCCAGAGGCAGCACATCCTTCCCTTCCTTCCACAGGTCCTGAGCTCTGCTCTGCCTTTCCAACACCACCTCCTGTCCTCTTCTCGGGAAAGGGAGAGAGCCCAGCTGAGGCTGCCACTGGGACCACGTGCCCCATAGAAGGTCAGCCCAGGCATGTATTCCCCTCTCTACAGCTGATATGAGGTACCAACAGTAAAAGGTGGATAAAGACCTGGGTTAAAGGAAATGCTTAAACCCCCCAAACACCTTAAAGAAGTCTTCAAGTATAATCAAAGCAGAATATTCCAAGAGTGGTCAGAAATTCTTTCGAAACTTCTTAGCAAATGTAGTTTCCAAAATAAAGTGGTGTTGGGGGTGGGAAGCATGGGTCTAGGAGTGACAGGAGCAGAGCTTTACCATACTTTCATCACCCATGCTAATGAGCATAGGTTTCTGCGCAGGACAGCCTCAAACTCTCTAACGAAACCTGCCCATCTGGTACAAGAGGCTCCACCAAAAGGCCAGGTCTCTGCTGCTGTTTACATACTCTTTTTAAAGCTCTCTTATCAAGAAACACAAGTAGATTATATAGATTCACTTTTTCAAAGTGGCTGGAGTAAAGGCCTGAGAGTTTTGAAAGGTCAGTCATGGTTATTGACTGCTTCAAAACAGTACTAAAAGCCTTTTCATAGCAAAAGCACTTGATCACTGAAAAAATATCGATTCAGGCACCAGAAAATACCACTATGTAGGACATGAAGAATATTGCAGAGCAGGAGAACTTAAACACACAAAGAACAATTCATAAAAGCTTTTCACAGCTGGCTTTAAAGAAAAAGGATCTTTGGATCTTTATTTTTTTAATTGCTAGTTGGACAAACCACTGCTACATTATGTTGATTTTAAGGAGAAATATAAACACATTCTCTTTTTTTTTTCTTCTGTGTGGTTTCCCCTCTTTGACTTTTCCCTCTCAGAGAAGCTGTTTCCTGGCTTGTGGCATCTGCGGTATTCATGCCCAGAGAGTTGACTTCTCTCTGTATCCATTCCTAAACAAACCCTCATTTCTTGACCTTTTGTATAACTTCCCAGGCATTTGGGTGCACAACGGGGTGAAATCAAACAATGGGACATCACCTTTCAGAAGAACATTTTCTATTGTGCCGGGTCACTGTTTGTTGCAATGTGTATTTTGTTAAAAATATTACAGGTGCTCACACTTGGGACTAAGTGGATAAAGGTCAGTTCCATAGGCTACACTGTGCATACAGAAAGCTTTGCAAGACACAGATGTCAGGAGATTTCTTGAGTCTGCCAACACATACAAGGCTGCTTCAGGAAGGGGACATTTAAATGTAGTTTTGGACGACTGCTTGAATAGACAAAGTGCCAAGTTGTCCCTCAGGGGTAAGTTCACAAAGTTCACAGCTGCAATGTTAACATGGGAGGTCATCCTAGAGATACAGGAGAGGCTTAATCCAGGATTAAGAGATTACACTTCCTTCTCTTAGGTTTCCAACATGAAGTACAGATAGGTTTCTGAAGCTCAGGTGGCAAACAAGGACAATTGAAGTCATGCATCCTTTGAGTCTATGCCATAAGCAGAACATAAATAACTTCTCCCAGTATCATGTGGCATTTGCTGGGATTAAATCCTGGAAGGGGGAGTTAGTTGGCCTCAAACAGCACCACAGTCGAACACATCATACAGTTATACACAGCAATATGCATCTACCTGGGACTGCTTTTTTTTCTGGTTTTGAAATGAAGGGATAGGTTGATTGATATGACCCTATAAGCGCTTCTCTTTGCAAACTCTTTAAAGATATAATCAACTGTATGCATTCAGGCTTCTAAAGTTAGATGGGCTGGGACAACAAGGAGCAAGGGGTGTTACAAACGCAGTATTTTTCTCTTGGAAAATCTATGAGGAACAACAGCAACGACAAACCCACAAAGAATAAAAAAGACTGAATTAGCTGATGTCTACAGAAACTGAATCTATCTCCCCTTGGCTCACATACATCAACATCTAGAGAACGTCCCTGCAGGGAATGTGTTAAGTAAAGGGTAACATACAGTTTCTACCGCATTACAGACAGGAGTTCCCATGCACTTTTTTGTACATGTGGACAACGTGCTTTGTGAATTTCTTAGTGGGCATTTTAACGGAGTTGTATAATACAGCAGGGTGAAATCCTTTCAGATTGTGCCATTACCAGGATGCAGATCAGTGCATAAGAAATGAGCCGTGGTGGCAGCAGAAAAAACAGAAGAAATGTAATTAGGACTTTGACAAATGTAGCTTACAGCACTGAATAAAGCATGAACTTGGCCAGTGTTTGCTCTGAAGCCTGAACAACACCTTATGTTTTAGTATTTGCTACACAAGATGTGCCTTGATTGGTATCAGAATAAGATATCTTCCACAACACGGTACTATTCTGGCACCTGCTGCTGATGTCCATCAACAAATGCTGTTCAAAAGCTTCTTAACTAATCAAACAACATGAATTTGCGAATGTGTTTTGCATCAGCGTTCAGAATTCAAGTATACTTGCCAGAAAAATTCTTGGTTCTATTCCCTAATTAAAACGACGGCTTCCACGGTCTGACAGGCATTGGAACAATTGTTTACTACTATTGAAAATTCACTCAGTGTTGCTCAATAATAATCTCCAGGAATGCATCTCAGTTGATTACTATCACACGTTCTCTTCTTACGCTGCTGCAAGAGGCCATTCAGGTTTCGAACCATAAGGTCCACGATTCATTCACCAAGAGACAGAGGCCACCCTCGCAGCCCACCTCCATCAACCACCACCCGAGTACACACAATCCCACATTTTCTGGAGTAAAAAAGTCACTTTTCCCAGCCACAATTATATCCATAGGGGCTGGATGCTTCTGCAAATACACACATACTTTCTCAGAGCATCTCTACAAAAGAAAGACACTGGTGATGGTAACAGGAACAAAAGAAACTTCAAATCTCATGTTATCATCAGACCATCCTGGAATTAAAAGATCCTTTAAATCAATACCTAAATCCCAAGGCGCTCAGTGCTATACTAGCATATAAGTTATGCAGCCTTTAAGACCTGACAATCTAGGCTTTTCTTTTTTCTTTTTTTTTTTTTTTAGTGTACTGTGTTTGCAATTCCACTTCTTCCATTACTGCCTTTCCCTGTTTGCCCTTCCTCTACTCAGCCTCACAAAGTGGGACAAGAAAGCCCAAGAAAAATGTTTTTATCCTGTGAGAGTTTCATTTCTTAAAGTGATGATCCTGTATTTAATACGCTTAGGGAAAGTCCGATTTCTCCGTAAGGTTTCATCCTTGCTGATGAAGGAGAAGGACACATCTGAAATTATTTACTTCTGGCCAAAACACTCTTACTGTACACATGGGAACTGAACCCTGCTTTTCCTTCCGGAGGCAGGCGACCTACCTAGCACACTTACTTCTAGATGTTACCTAGTCACAAGCATGTAATGAAGATGTTTTACTTCAAGCCTCTGGGTAAAGAGGTACCTAAAGAGAACCACTTTAGAGGGATTTTGGACAATCCTTGACAATTATTCCCATTTATGTAAAAAGAGACAAAGATTTAAATCCCAGTAAACAGGCTTTTCACCAGAAAAACAAGACAACTTTTCATTTCCAGACTCACGTCCACAGAAATAATTTGTGGAATGCTTATGTATGGAGAACGCATTTTTCACACCAGATAGCAAATATTCTCCTGAAAACTAAAGCCATACTCTGTGGCAATGTTTGCTATATATTCATTAGAGAAAGATGAATCATATGAGGCTGGCTTTTGAAGATGAGCTGGGTAGCACTTGGTTCGCATGCTATTGTACTGAGCATATGTTTTCTGCTGCAGTTGACAGGTGGTACTGGTTTTTTACTGAAAACAATTAACATCAGGGTCAAAATGGTTGAATTTATTTTTTTTTTTGTTCCAGGTATGGAAAAATGTAATTAAAAATAATAGACAGATGCTTACTTTAATTTTTAACTGTGTGCATGCCTGGTTGTCTGGGTAAATAGCAGTTAAACTAGAAGCGTGTTATGCTGTTCATGCCTCAAAAGGCAAATCCACACATTAGAGTTAAAAACACTTTTCCCTCTCAATTGACACAAGACGACACATCTAGGTGTTCAGTAGTATCTTTTAACAGCAGGGGTGGGGGGGACAGACTTGCTTACAAACAGATGAACCTCATTTATGAGATGTGTCCAGCAAAAGCTTCCCCTCTGATAACGCCTGCATTTATGTGGCTGGTGTTTACTTGACCGATTACAGAGTAATAATGAAGATTATCAATCTAACTCCTAGCTAAGTTTGGAGGCTTTTTTCCTTCCCCAGCAATTACTTAAGAAGTAAGCACAGAATTACATATTTATTTTTTTCCTATTGTCCTAATCTCCCTAAAATTTCTGTAGCTCCTAAAATCCTAGAGAACATGGCCTTTGAAAATCTTGCCCTGATTCTCCCAAACTGACCTTTACTTCCTGAGAGCAGAGCACCCGCCCTTTAGTCCTGTCACCAGCTGCCCCCCAATTGCCTGCTACTTGTACAAATAAATAAGTGCGTATAAATGTCTTTCAAAATTTCAAAGGGTAGCAGATTAAAAAAGCTGCAAGGTCTGTCTTTCAGAAAAGTTTTTTATTTACTTTCTGCTAAAAAGAAGTCTGGATTTTTGTGATTTATTTTTTTCTGTAGTCAACAAGGATAGAGAAGGAAGATTGCTAGGTGTTGAAATAAAAAGAGGAAAAACCTCAAAGAAAGCAGTTGTGGGAATGAGTAATAAGGGTAATACTAGAAGAATATTACAACTGCATTTTTATTTATCAGGATCTTTACATTTTTTTGGTTTACTAAAATGAACCCTTTAAACTAATGCCTAAGTAGAAAGTTAGTGAAGTGCTCAGTTAATTACAATTACCCTCCAGTCTGAAGCACTTACAGACAAAATACAGTCTATGCAGAACCAGTAGATTAAGTGCACTTGTATCATCTAGTGCAGACAGAAATGAGATTAAAATCCCCCTCAAACTAAAAACCCACCCAGTTTGTTCAAGCTTATTCACTTCATTGGGAAAAAATTGTGCCAACTACAGACAAATCAAGAACATGAAACTAATCTAACAGAATAAATCTCTAAACAAAGCTGATTATTGACCTGCCTAGTATGATCATTCCAACCAAAATGCATTTTAAAAGTTGTGCTGATTTATGTATTGGACCACCTAAAGCAGTAATAAAGGCTGGTACCTTGATAAAACACGTTGCCAGAGATGTGAGAAAATAAACATCAGTGTAACACTTAGCATGAAGCCAGTATTAATGTAGCTACTAAAACTATTAATTATGTCCACAGCTCTGTGATTTCTTAACCAGTTTCAATACAGTATTAATATTACCATTGTTAAAATTTATTTCCTTGCTTAATGTTCTATTTTAAGTTTTAATTTCAAGCCATTTTAAACTCAGCATATAAACTGTCAGCTCAGAAAGCACGTTCATTAAATTACAAAAATGGTCAGAAATTTTGTAATTATCTGAGCTAGAATCCAGTTTTTAAACCACACATCCTGATTTTTCCATTATTTAAGAGAAACATGCACATGGGGGGGGGAAATAAAGTGCCTCTGAAGTTTATTTAAAGTGAATTTTTTTCATTGGAGTTATTTGCGTTCTTTAAGTTGAGGCTGTTGAACCTCGGCTATTACAAGCTCTAAGGTACTCTCCGTGGATGAACACCGTCCCGGCAGCCCTCCTGGGATCGGTGTACGTGTGTCTGGCTGGCCAGTCACTAACCACTGTGCATGGCTTGGCTGAGGACTTAAAGAAAAGCAGGCAGTATGTCCAAGACTCCCGTAGACACCCTCCCCTACTCATGCCTCAGACTCCAGCAGTGTTACTCACTGTTGTCCCCAAATTACAATTAGAATAGAATAGAATAAATAGAAATTAGTCCCTGCTGGGCAAGTGAGGCAGCAGTCTTAAGGACCCTTTCCCCCAAATGAAATATTCACACTGTAATCCAACATCTGCTGTGAATTCCCATCACGTGGAGCACCTCCCTGGCTGCGAGAAGCTAACGTGGTGATCAGGAGAAGCTCCACCCCGAGGGGACGGGGACGGATGACCTATTCCTCCTGCTTTCGGCAGCCAAGGCCGGCTTCTCATCACTGTGCACAGAGTGTTTCATCCCTCATGGTTTTTTCCCAAATCTCAAATGCATGTTGTGGCAGATTATTTTTAAGAATCCATACAATAAAGCCAAACATTTTGCTTGAAGTCAGACATGGGGCTTATCTTACAGCCGAGATAGAGTCTTCCCCTTTTGTGGGAACTCAGAATTCGGCAACATCACATCAGCACACTGAAGTGTGAGCGGGACTCTGGGAACACAAATCTTTCCATAAATCACTGCGAGCTATCCCTCGCCTAGCACACAGTAACATAGCTGACATTTCTTTCTTTCCCCAGGATATTCTGAAGCCAATTAATCTGTTGCACAGATTAATGAGAGGAAAGGACATCCTGACAGGCAGAAAACCTGGTGCAACTGTTTTGCCATATCTTTGTATTTTAAATGTAAGTAACAAGCATATGTTATTGAGGAAACTTTTATGGATAGAAGCAAAGTTGTAGATGGATGATGAATGAATCCAGAAGCCCTGGTGTGATAGACCGATTCAGAGCCAAGATTTCCATTGTCTATTAACATTCTGATTACACTTCAAAAGGCAAAGGCTTTATACTATATTAAAATACCTTGAAAAATACTGGGTATTAGACTACCGGAGCAGCACATTGCTTCTGAGCATGTGAAGTCAAAATACACTCCTGCTAAGAAGACACTCAAGTTTTTATCTCCTACTCACATCAGGCTTGCAAAAGTCTGATTCACTGTTTCCCAATACCACCTCTGCTGGTGGGACCCAAGGAGGTTACGGTAGCTAAAACATTATAATTTAAGCAGAGATGTGCCAGACCAGCGCTATAATTAATTATTCTTACACTGTAACACCCACCAGCAGCAGGAGCTGCACCTCAGACACAACGATCTCAATGGACACAATACATTTTATTTGAGCGTTTTTACAGATCATATGGTGGTATCTGAGATACTCTCCCAGACTCTGCTGGTGCTCACTGAAATTAAGTGCTTTCTTAGTTCTGATAATTGCTGTTGGGGGTCAGGAAAACAGGTTACAGTCTGTTTCTTTTAAATGGGGGGGTGAAAACCTCCTTTGCCACCCCTTACATTACAGAAGACTGAAATCTAGCCAGAAAGAGACAAGAAATCTCTATTAAGAAGTAATTTTCCTCCCAAGTACTGACTCAGAGGAGCTTTATATTCCATTTTCTGGCCCTTTATATACTGGATGAGCCCTTTCCCTGAAGCGGTCAAGCTGGCTGTGGAGGCAGTAAACTCACTTCCAAAGCTTGTCACCCACCACACTTCTAACCATATTAAAATTACCATGTTTTAAAAATTCAGCCCTTGAATAATACTTCAATTTGATACTGAAGCATCTCCATTATTATTCCCAAATTTAAATCCTGATTTGTCTCTTGCCAATTATTTCAAACAGAGATTCTTATTGAAAAAATTCAGGAACTGTGGAAAAAATTTCCACAGAAACTTATTCTGCCTATCCAAAGCAGCTCAAGTAATGGAACTATTTCCCTCCCTAGAATCTGCCAAGGCAAATCTGTATCACAGGATAATGATCTACATCTCAGACTAGAAGGAAACCAAGATGAGAGTAGAGAGGAAATGGATGTAGACCAATTATTGTAGCTCTAAAGCAGAGGAACAGATAACCCTGATATTATGTTTACATCATTAAATATGCTTTGATGTAGACAATCGTGTTGTAAGAGGATCCTCTGGTCAGACCTATGTAACAGGGGCCATCAGACTTCATTGTGAATTCCTACTCATGAACTTAATGAAGTTCTCTGGCTTAAGGGCACAGCCTGGCTTGGCTAAAACCCCTTTGGCTCTGTCTCGACTGGAAGCCACAGACGCCTATTGCTTCACCTGAAAGCTTGTTATCAGGGATATTCCACCTCAAATTAAAAGCGTGCCTTATTTCTTGGCATTTGTCTGACTCTTTCAGCTACCGCCTCTTGCAGGACCCCACTGTTTAGCGTCAGCACAGAATAAAATGCACAAATAAGAAAAAAAAAATCCTCAATTTTTGAACCCTTCTGTAAGAAATGTAAACCCAGTGACAACCTCAGAAGTCCTCACTCAGGATGCGTCTCCCAGCCTGAAAACCACTGCTGGAGCCTTCAATGCTCTCAACAGCTAAACGCCAGCCGTTTGCCGTCCAGCAGACGAGGCAGGCTCTGCGACTCCCGCATAGCTGTCAGCCCTGCACAGCAGCATCAGGACACTCATTTTATCCACCCAGAAGTGCACTATCCAGCCCTTCGTTAAGTGCATCTTTATATAAGTAGACTTTAAGTGTCTAAACATGCACCTCTTGGAGCAAAAGCGAGGAACACTAATGGGGCTGCCTAAAGAGTGGCCTGGGCTCAAAACCTAGTTTTCCATCCAACACGCAGCCCAAAGACCCACAGCTCTACACGGGCTGGGGGGTTAAAGCCTGCTGCGAATGGTGCACAGCTGCCCCCCAAGCACCCCGAAAGTGCCAGGCTTCAGGAGGAGGATTCAGACTGTGCTGCTTCGCTGCCCTTCCCCATGCTAGGAAGCAAACCCCTCAGGTCTCAGGCTAGCAGACAGCATTTCTCTTGCTCCACGCCAGCTCTAATCGCCTTTGAACACAGATGCTATCGACTTCCTCCCCGTGCCGCCCCGCACTGCCTGTCTCCTTGGACGGTCCCGACCAGAGCGTGCAGGCTGCCAGCCTCGCCGTGAAAAGTGGCCTGTTTCACTCGAGCATAAACAAGCTTTCTTCTGCTCTCCTTCCTGTTTTTCCCCAATATTTTTTCCTCTTCTTACCACACACCGCAAGTGTTGTTGCAAATAAAAATTCAAACAAACCCACCCCCAGTCCCCCCAGCCCCCTTAAACTCTTATTCTAACATCTTACACAAAAGATGCTCTTTGGCCCAAGGGGGTCACCAATCAACGCGCGGTTTTTGAGCTGAGTATCTATTGTGTTCCATGTGGGCTGTAGCAACTTAAAACTGTAAAGAATGAGCTGGGGTTATTTTGTCACCATTTATTATGTTGATTGTATATTTATCCCTTGAAGCAGGATTCTGCTTAATGTTCTGTGCTTTGAAAAAGCCTGGCAGCTGGTGTAAATGAGTTATAGACCCATTTGCCACCAAATCAAAGCCCAGAGCCAGATCAAAGCCAGATAAAAAAATCATTTCTCTGTCACAGACTGGATGGCTTCTTCTCTGCCCTGTAAATAAAATTGATATTATTTCATCCAACTTCTATTTTCTCCTGATCAAAATATGATTATGTCTAATGCTATCCTGTCCAGGGCACTGAAGTTATACGAGACGTGAAAGCTTATTGATGTATTCAATTACCGGATGCCGCTCCATTGTCTGCCGAGCAGAGATGCTCAGTTATCGGTTCTTTAGAGCTGTACGTTTCTGCCTAACAAAGTCATAACTCCCACAATTACCTGCCTGATGGATGGAAAACAGAAATATCTCACGAGTCCAATGCTGTTATCGCCTCTTCTCCATCTCTAAAATTGCTTTATATTAATGAGATTAGGGCTGTGAAAGAGGTAGCACAAGATTTAATCATTTATATTTTTCCTCCTATGGTAGCATCACGCTCGTGTTTCTTGATCTGCATAATGATTTTTCTATAGTACAGCGTGTCCACAGTAAGAACTGGATGAAATGTGAAAAGCAGTGAAATGTAACCTTTCTAAAGGCTTGTGTAACTAAGGCTTAGATAGCTGTTTTCCCACCATGTAGACATCTAACCCATACACCACAATAGCTGTGAAGAATCCTTAGCAGAACCTGCACTGAAAATACAAGAGACACCTTTGCATTTAATTAGGTTGAAACACCCGGGCTAAGCTCTCAGGAGCTAGGTGCCTCAACTGCAGGTGTCCATAGTATTTATAAACCTACTGAATATCAGTGACATGTTTCTCCCTATAGGTTTCCAGCAACAACTGTCCATGCAGAATCCTTCTTCTTAAATGTCAACGCGCTCTCACCTATACTGTTTTCCTAGGAAATCTAGTTGGAGGTTATATGACCACTGGTGGTGTATTTTTACCCCTTCCTTGGGCTTGTAAAAGATTTTTTTCATCAAATAAACCCTACTCTTACTACAGTGAGACAGACAAGGAGAGGTGTACTCCACACGGTTGTTCTGGGATGCTGTACCTGCAGTAAGCATGGAGGTTCTAACATAAACAATATAGCTGTGATACAACACAACCGCCCTAAAGGCTGTTGAGGCTGGTTCTATGTTGGTTATTATTTCTGTTACACAAAAAAAAGCATTTCTGCTTCATCATCGTTAAACAGAACGACTTTCAATCCCACAAGGAAGAAATTATTGCGGAAGTGAAGCACATGGAGACCATCCTGCAAGTACAGCAATCTGGAAAAAACCACCCCAGTGCAAACTAGGCTGTTTAGAAATGCTGCTGCTCCCTGAAGCGTGCAATCAAAATATTTAATCAACTAAGAGATTAAATTTTCTCTCCTTAACATTTAGTAATAGGTGATCTCAGCTTGGTCCAGCACAGGGTGTGTTTGATGCTGAGGCTCCCTTGGATCCCTGGGAGTGATTAGATCATTTAGCTGCTCTTTTTGGTACTCCAGACTACGTATTACATGCAGTTGGTGACATTTAATTCATCATCCCCAGCTCCCAGGAGGTGGAATTATGGAGCTCTTCAGAAGTGACCGCACAGCCCCACGTCCTGCCACTCCTCCCACCTACTTGTCTCCGTCTCTGATTGACCATCTTTCAAACCAAAAGGGTTAAAGTGTCACTGACACACAGATGATTTTCAACAGTATTTTTCCCTCTCAGCTCATCATTCTGTAGCAGTCTGACTACTGTCACCCTCCTTTATTATATATAGCAGATGACAGGAGTAATCTTTAGTTCAGAGATGACAGTCTGTTTTATAAAAATCTTAGCAAGGTGTAAGCAGCATTACCTGGTATCACTGGCGTATAGCTTGAGGTTCTCCTACCAATGCCAGAGAGAACCATATCTTCCCTCTAGACCCCAAATTTATTTTGAATGCATTAATAGAGCATTTTTGCCACAGTTCAGTCTGTTGTAACATTTAAGGAGGAAGAGCTGTTACACTTAAGATCTATACTGCATTTCACAGAGAAAAGCAAAATAGACATTTTTCAGATCAGAGTAGTTAAATCTGTATAGATAAAATCCTGGGACAACAGCATTGAAGACTAGACATCTGCATTTATTTAATGATCAGTCTCCTTGGACTTGTACTTTTCTCCATATCTCAAATATTGTTTTCCTTCTTTACTCAGGAGCCTGTAACTCTACCACAAGAAATTGCGAATCAAGAAAGTTCACCGGTATTTGTTTAGAAAGCATACGTTACCGCGTGAAGTGGAACTACTTATGACATTTTCAGAAAGCTATGAATAATCACACATCATTAAAACTGTTGATTGAAACAGTGCTTTGCCATGACATTTTTAATCCATGGCATAAGTAAATGCAAATTCTCCCCAGCAAAAGAGAAAAAACCACAACACCCCAAACTCAGAGTGTTATACCCCAAACTGTTCTGTCTACTGTATCCTAGATGTAAAACAAGGAAAAGGAAGGAGCTGTTGGCAAAGCCAATGGCTTCCCCTCGAGCTGGTAAGAGTTCGCCCAAATTACAAGCAAGTGAAAATAGGGTGCGCATTACTTCTTGAGGCTGACCAATGTTTCCCAAAGTCACTGTTTTCATCTTGCACAAGAGATCAGTTGAAGCATTCTAAGAAGAAAACCCCCCTAAACATTTCTCAGTACTATGCATTTACCCATCTGATGGCTCAGACAAAACCGCCCCACAGCAGGCACTGCTATTAAATAGCAGCCTTTCCAGCTGGGTCACACTGAGTTCTGTACTCTAAATTTTTGAGAGTCATTTGACTTCTCGGTTATTTTTGAAAGCCAGTAGTAAAGCCACAGGTGTGTCTGGTTCCTGTATCAAAGAAGGTGCAAGATATGACAACATCTTGAAGAAGAAAACGATAAATGCATACGCTGAAATAAATCCTCATCGATGCTTTCTATATGCCGTTCATTTTGGACCTGACCCAAACCCCACTGAATTCAGAAGAATCATTCATTATATTTGGATAAAGCCATTATTGATGAAAAATACGTCTGCTTCCAAGCATGCTCCGATGAAACATAATACATCCACATCTCACAAGCAGTAAATAGTCAAAGCAAACAATTTATAAGCTTTATTTACAAGATCTATGCAGTGAATAGCTAAGAATAAATAATCCCTTTGATGAAATCAGGGACAACTCACACATCAGAGGGACAGAAACCCAACTGAACCGGGAGTGAACTCATTTCCTTTGCATGGCTTAGCCAGCTCTCAGTATAACCTAGCTGGACAGAAGTTGAGCTGGCTTTGAGTTCATTGGACTGGGACTGTTTCACAGCACTGCAGGAAAGGGGTAGTTTTTGGATAGGGGAGTCTGAGCTTTAAAAAGCCATACTTCTCCCTTCCCCCACCCCCGGAATTCCCTTTTTTCCCCAGAACAGCACTGACAGCACACACAGCAGAGCTTCCACTCCGACACCTGGAAGCAGTCGGGCAATAGGAAGAACCATAAACCCCCAAACAAACAGCCACGCCATACAAGAACGCGTCCGTCCGCGCCGCGCTCAGGGAACCGCGCTGTCCTCCACAAAAATTCAGCCTGGCTCCGCGCCTGCCAACACGAGTACGGCAGGCAGCGAGCGATTAGCACTCAGTGCTGGCAGCAGAGGAACACGCTGGCTTGCCCAGCTGTGCCCAAAACGAACGATAATTGCCTCGTACAAAAGCATACGAATTCCACAGAAACGTCGTCCAAGATGCCGAGGAGACGTAGGCCGCGCGGCTGCCTGGGAGCCATCAGCCGGAGCCCTGCGCACTGGTGCTCCCCTTTCTTTGCGCACGTTATGGTGTCGTTCTTTGCTGGCAACTGCTTTCCAGGGCTGCTGGCTTCGGGGAATTTTTAGCATATTCATTAAAAAAAACTTGGACTAACGCTACTGCCTTTCTGCCAAGCAGGTCTGTTTGTGAAGGTAGTGTCATTGGTGGAGACATTTATTTTAGAAAAAAAAAAAATAAAATCAACCTTTCAAGCTTATGTGGTCCAGGGAATTGTTCAAACAACGTCAGATATCAAATAGTTCAACGGAACATAGGTGAAACTTTATTCCCATTTACAGTAGTACTACTCCTCTTGCAGTTTAAGCCAGAGGTGAAGTCTAAGGCTTCTGGATTTGTCTACTGGCTGACAGGAAAGTTTTGATCCTCATTTTTCCCTAGAAAATAGTCTGATAAAACAGTCAAATACACATTTTTCTTACAAATAGAGTTTCCAGAAAGCAGAATGAATACTTGGCTTATTCAGATTAATTTGAAGTGTGCAATTTTATTTCTGTAACAGCATGCATGTAGTATTATTTAATGCTGTAAAATAGCCTTCCTAGGATCTTAAATTACTATCCACTATACCTTTTGCAAGTTTAACTTAACTTGCTCTAGAAACGTCAGTGAGAGAGACAAGACTCATTAGCAACTAAATATTTTCCCAGAAGTAATTAAAATATTAATTATCCTAAATAAGAATACAATTATAGCTTCCGGATATCCTGTCTGAAGCAGTAGAAATAAGTCATAGAAATAGAACATGGCAGATAGCTGGATTTCAGAAACAGCCAAAGAGACTTCTTAACACAATAATATTTATTTCAACCCCTCTAACACAAAATGAAAGATGTAGCACTTTCCAAAAACGTAGTTAGTGCTCAACAGCAGCACCTGCTTATCGGCTTCACCTCTGTGCACCAAATTTGTGGGCGGGAAATCTTTAAACTCATTTAACTTCACAATTTTAACAAAATAAGAACTGAACTCATGCCAGATTTGAAAAACATCTAAATCTGGTTCAAGTTCAGTGAAATAATCACATTTGATTTGTTTGCACTGAAATATTACCTTTGATTCAACTCTCCTGTGGTATAGATGGTCATAAATTTTAAGCCTCAAGAGGTTTTTTGTAGTGTCTTTCCCAACCCAAGAGGTTTTTATAGTCTTTCCCAACACTGATATTCTGCTTTGCAATACTTATCCCCAAAATCTCACAGGCCATAATATTCTTAACCTCAGAGTCAGCTTGTAGGGATGCAGTTCTCAAAATGAGCCTCTATTAAAATTCCTTGCAACTGGATCACAGTATTTGGCAGTATTAGCAATAATCATTAAACTCCACCAAAACCCTTTGGACAGAAATCTGGGGTTTTGACCAGAGAGAATATTTATGAAAAGTATGCAGTTGTATTTTAAAGGAGCTTTCCTTCAAGAAAGAACTTGTTCTGATTGCTTTTGGTTTACAAAAACAAGAAGTTGACATTTTCTGCAGGAAGTACAGCATTTTCTGATTAGCTCTAATAGCCACCTTTGGGAGATGCTGCAATTTATCCCAGCATTTGAAGTAGCTGAGTGTCATTAATTGCTATTCACTGAGTATTCAAGGTACTCGGTACCTGGTAGAGATGGGAGCCAGAAATCAGACTGCAGGCCAGGGCTGAACAAAACACTTCAGCACACGTCTGAAGGCTGAGCTGAGCACAACCCTCCTGTGCTTTGTTGGCCTGGAATTGTGCTTTAGAAACCCCAGCAGATGTGTCAGACCAAGCGCTGGCTAAGCAGCTGATAGGAAAATATTTGTTTTTCTAGTTTCAAAAGCTAGGCATCTTTTTCATACGTAAGCACTGCTAGAAAGTTTTCCCATTTTATTTTTTCCCCCTGTATCATGCTCTTTTCTTTCTTCATGTTTCTCAAAAATACTCCTTCCAAACTAAATACATCTCAGCCTGATATTAAAACCACATAATTTTGTTACCCCGATAAACCAGATCTTGATAATGCCAAAGCTACAGTGATATGTAATTTTTGTCAAAAGAGTCACTTATTTCATTTCCCATCCTTGGAGATGTGCTCTCTAAGTCGGTTTCTGATGGAAACAAATGAAGGCAATGATTTGTCTTGAATAATAAAGCACCTGCAGCTGTTTGCAGCATTTAGAATGATGGCTTATCATTAGTAGAAACGTTTATATATTCCAAGCACCCTACATGCCTTGCAGGTAGGACGCCAGGGTCTGTGTCATTTACCTTAGTTTCTCATCATTTTCCAGTAACAAGAATATCAAGGATGCAGCACATACCTGCCTAGAAGTCTAGATTTGTTCTAGACAGTGACCTTCAAATAAGTCCCCTCTGCTCCCCAAAATGTCACTAGGAAAGATTTCCTTAGACTCGAAACATGTACAATCTATACAGCAGAACTTCCTCCTGGGTCTGGGAAGCAGCGAGCACGAGGGGAGCCTGGGCAGTGGTAAGTGCTAAATAACTCCAGCCATCGCGCGTGCAGATATTCCCCAAGCTGGCAAAGCTTTGAAGACCGACTGTCAGGTTCGTCTGTCTTTGCTCTGAACAACCCCGAGGAGGTAAGACCTCGCACACGTTGCTCTGCAGGCCCGAGCACGAAGCAGCAATAATGCTGGGAAACTGGATGTGGGGCATCCCAGCCAGCGGACATGGGAACTGGAAGCAGCTTTTACAGCTTAGTCCTACAGCGGGCAGCTCAACTTCATTCAAAATAGATTAACTCATTACAGAGAACAGGGGAATAAATTGCACAGGAACGAGGGAGGGATTTTTCAAGGGAGTTAATGCACTCTAAAATACCATCAAGCTCCTGCATGACTAGAAAGGATAAACTTGTAGCAGTATAATTTACAATTTAGAAAGTTCAAATAATTACACATGAATCGCTAAAATACTCATTAAGGGAACATAAGATCCCTTTACTTCACAGAACAGCTTAGTTTATCAGCAATTCCATAAACACAGCCCAGCGAATCAGTTACTTGTTACCACCATTCAAATCTTTAGTGGTCTGTTAAGAAATAAAACCTCCATCCAGTTGGTGTTTCACATGGTTGCATCTTTGAGTCAGCATTACCTCTGCAAACTCACAGGTTACAGCTCCAGTGCAAAGTTAATACTAGATCAATTACTATAATTAACGAGATCAATAATAGGTTAACAATAATGCATTTTTTTCTCTTAGGATAAACTGTGCTGCATTCACCCAGCCCTAAGCCCACACAGACCCACAGCTGAACACAGCCACATTCACATCCAGAGAACCTGGGCCACCAGGGCAGGCAGAGAAGGGCCTGTCTGCCAATACTTACGTGAGTCCCTTCCCCGCCTCAGTCCCACAGCCTGGCTCTGCCTCGGATGGGCAGTAACCAAAGCACAAAACCTAACCAGGCCAATTTTCACTGCCCTCCGTGTAGCCTCACGCAGCCACGCTACGGTTTTCGATATACCACCGACCCAAGCCAGCAGCTTACATCCAGGAGGAGCTGTACCTGCTGCTGTTTTCAGCGTGATGGTGACTACATTTGGTTGCTGTGTCTCTGGGCATCCTACACAGCTTTTGCTTGTCCTATTCTCAGTTTATTTCAGCTTAGATAACTCTGCCTCTGATTTCCTCCTACCCATGAAAGGTTATTCCTAATTCCCCTGGTCCCACTCTTTTGCCCTCCCAAACCTCTGCAACTTCCAAGAAGTGATACTCTCACAGACATTGTAGAGGTCATCTTATTGCCCTACCAGTCTGACAGACCTACCTCCACCCATCTGGAGGCACACTGAAGCATGCTCCTCAAGCCAATTTTATATTTGCTGCATGCCAAATGTTATGCATCATCATCCTAGCCCACAACTGCTCTCTCCCAGAAGACCTGAGGAATGAAGGCAGGCAACTGCCTAACCTACTCTTCGGCAGTACAAGGCTCTCTGCTACAGAGGAGAGTAGTTTTGGACAAACAATTTTCCCAGACAGCTCAGGGAGACTGTGGAAGTGCCACCAGACACAAAGGAGCAACAGTCTGCAGACAGCAAGACACCACGCTCCCTTGCTGAAAGACTGACTTTAGTAGTCAGGAAGTTGCTTGGCTGTATTTGCACTTTGAAGTCAGGGCATGGAAGAAAAGCTGGGAGCTTATGTTCAATAACCTGGCAGTCTACTGACAGCCCTTCTCCTGCTTCCTCTGCCTTCCCCAGCCAGGGCGATATGGGAGCTCCAGAGGTGCCTCCCTGCTGGTCCTGCAGCCCCTACACACTGGGTACTCCATCCTCCAGCACCATCAGGGCTCCCACAGCAGAGGCCAGCAGTGCTGAATGCTTCTGGGTCACCATTGGCTTCCTGTTGGCTTTCTGGCTGAAGCATCCTGTGCCAGCTGATTCAAGCCACAGTTTCTGGTCTTCCTTCTGTTCCCACAGAGATGATATAACCACCATCAGCCTTACAGAAGTCCCCACAAACAGGCAGAAAGCAGGAAGGAGAGTGGGGGACAGGCTCCTGGAGATGGGTGAGAGGCTGTGAAGGACCACAACTTCTCCAGGATGCTTTATGGAAACCACCTCAGTGTTAGGAAAGAAGTGGAGCCTCATGGGCAAGTCTCTTGGGCCACATGCAGGAGTTGAGGGAATGCTTTCTCTCCCTTGCATGGTGCTCAGAACCAGCCAGACTCATACATGGAGTTAAGTGAGAGAAACCTATTTACAACACCACCACCAAGTGATGGGGGGAACTTTTCTTCCTTTGTTCCGTGCTGAAGAAACATGAAATCATAGAAAAGCAGAAGGCTAGAAGTTAGCCAATATATGTCTTCAGTCCCAAATCAACATCAAATCTATCTGTAGCAGATGTTTGTCTAATCTAGTCTTTAAAGAGCTCAGAGGATGGAGGTATTTTTTACCCTGCTTGCTTAGGTTATGCATAAAAGTTAGGAGATTTCAGGTAACCGTGCAAGCTGCTGCAGCAGATTCTGCAAGCCTGTGCACAGAGCTATTATCATACTCCAATATTATTGGCCTTAACTTTTGCTGTGGGTTGCTGAACTGATATGAAATTCTGATTGAATTTGTGCTGCCAGTGGAAAAGCTGGAAATCAGTAAACACAGTAAGAGCAGACTGCGTCTGCAAGAGCACCAGGCAAAGGACTGCCACAGGGAAAGAGAGAAAAGCCTTGAAGAAACGCTTCAGACTGAACAGGCTCTGCTAAGCCCTCCAGAGCTGCTGTGGGAATGCCTGCCCTTCGCTGCAGGGGTCCCTGCAGTGGTTTGAAGCCAGTGGGTAACACATCATCTAATGGCTATTGAAATGAGAGCAGAAAGGAGAAGAAAAGCAGAGGGGAAGAGATTATTTCAGAAGCTTTGCTCACACCAGCAAGGATTTTCTGCCTTACAGAAAGTATCATATGACCTTGGGTTTCTTACACAGCCTGTCGCAGGTTACCCTTTGCGTTTCTTTCCATGCGGTTTCGCACATCTTTGTGAGACATGTTTTTCACATGACCTTGTGAGCTGTCATTCCGCGGTGCCCGGGTTTTGGGGAGTCAGCTTGGCTGAAGCATACCATCTGCAAGGGGTTTCTCAAAAAAAAGGAGAGCTCATGGGCAATGCCCAGAGGCCGTGCTACCCCACCCTGGGCAGGCACACAAGCTCATTGCATCAAGTGCATCAACATGAAAAACTACACACCAGCAGCAGCTCCATCCTTGCTCTGAGCCACTGCAAGCGACCTCAACCTGTGTTCAGTTTATCCTAAAAGGAGTACATACTTCAAAGCAGTCTTGCAGACAGCCATGAATGCATACATCTCTTTTCAGTCCTTAACCAAAGTCTTCAAACAGATGTTTCGTCTAAGCAGAGACATATCCCATAGGATTCTCCGTTAAAAAATTTTTTCCGAAGCAATGTAACAACAATAAGACAGAAATAGCAGCGGGGAGAACAGCCTCTTACCCGTCTCACTGCAGCCATGGCACAGCAGGGCAGAACTCCGTCTTAAAGACAATGCAACCAGTATGTGGGCAGAAGTTCAGGGTATACCAAAAAAAACCACATGGAGAAAATACAGTTCAAGGGCTACATTTGCAAAACTTTGGAAGTATCTAGAACCCAGTCAGGCCTCACCATTGTATTTAGTTGTTCCCAAGCAATGACCACGCATGGGCAATGTAGAAGTAAAGTTCTGAATTATTCACAGTGCTCAAACACCTCGACAAAAATGCTAGCCCTTCTCGTGTTCACACTGCCTATGGATCAGGAGCAGAGAGCGGAAATTCGGATTAGGAGCAGGGCAGAAGGAGTCAAGGCAGAGATTAGGATCCTTTTGTTTTTTAGCCACCTGTCAGCCCTGAAGCATGTTTTATTTTTCACATATCAGGTCTGACACACAAGACTTCAGGAGATCTGAACTCGATTCTAGGTCTTGTACGGATCTAATACAGCTGTGATCAGGACATTTTATTTCTCTGTGACTCAGTTTCCCACACATGAGAAAGCAGCTAATTTTCAAAATAGGTCATTAAGATAAAACAAATAACATTTGAATTGCTTAGCTATTATTGTGATGGTCTGTGTGAGGCAAAAATTAGCTCAAGTCAATGTTCATTTAGAAGAGGCTGTAGGCAAACCAGCTTTCTAGATCAAAACAAGCAAATCTAATTTCAAAACAGAAAGGTATTTTTATATTTATTTAATTATCTTGTCATTAATGCTTTTTTTTTTTTTTTATAAAGGGAGGATGGTTCAGTTTCCCAAAGTGATTCTACAGAAGCCTCTTTTTAAACCTTAATTTCTCTGAATGAACCAGCCAATTTCAGGACTAAATAATGATTACAACTGCCATTCATTCAGAAAAGCAATTTAATTTTTATCAGGGCCTAGCTCTCAGCTTTGAATTTAAATTAAGATAGACCACAATTTTTGAATGCAGTTACTTCTAAAAATGGAAGAGATCTTGCTGCCTGCAAGAGACACGTGAACTCTCACTATACCAAAAATTCGTGTCAGATAGTTGGTACTTGAAACACAATTCTCATTAAAATGGATTGCAGCATTCATGGCCTGGAAACGTGAAGAATAGAGACTAATGGATTAATCCATGGAGAGTGCCACAATGATCTTCACTTTGTCCCTGCTAGAATAGGCCTCCCACAACCCTTCTTCCTTTATTCAGCTTCTAAAAAACAAGGATATTTTACCTGAAAAGAATTCACTGAAATCAAAGTGGCCGAGAATCCTCAACATGCTTCTCTCCAGCTGTATAGTGTGGCACAGATAATGTCGCATTTGACTTTGCCCCCGTTAAGTCCAAAACTACTTTACGTTATAATATCTGCATATAAGAAAAATCCATATCTGAAAAGCGCTTCCAATATTTACATTAGATATGTTTTAATGAAAGTGCACCATAAAAATAAAAAAGCCTGCACCCATGAAGCACCTCACTTGCTCAGTATTAAACATCTGAGATTAGGTGGAATCAAATTTCATTCTTTCCAGCTGTACTGATCTTTAAAAAAAGATAATTTCAAGTGATAGCATTTATCATCATGTACTTTTCTAAAAGGAGAATACATTGACTGGTTCACTGTATTTTAAAGCTCCAGTGATAAAGCCAGGAATTAGACATTTGCATGTGAAAAGTTCTGCAGAGGAATGCTCTTACTTATGCCAGTAATTCTGCTAGCTTCAGCACAGTGACCGCTGAATAGAGGACTCAACATTACAGACATTTCTTTTCTACTACCTCACCAATCACCTGCCTTACAGTTAACATCTATGACAGATATATTTGTTTAGAAATCAACTCTATAGAGATCAAAGTGATTAAATAGCCCAGTGTTTCAATAGCAGGTGACTAGACTCTGTGATGCAGGATATCGCTTCTGGTTCAATGTTCCCAATTTCATTACCTGTGACCTTGGACAAAAAAAGTCAGTATCTGTTCTACTGTAAAACTGACATTTCATTCACATTTCTCCTTTGCTGCTAGAACACAGAAAGATAGGACCATAAGGTACCTGGAGAGGTCACACAGATACAGCAATGAAGCATAAATCACACTCATGTCACCTGTGATCTAATGTTGACTACTTCTGAGGAGAGAGGGTCCTTAGCTCAGATAGGACATCCCTCAGCAACCCTTCCCACACAGGATGCTTTTCCTAACACCTAACTTGAAGTCTTCCTTGCTTTAATCACTTTACAGGTTTATTCATTGTGGACATGAACAAGTAACCACCTTTCTCCTTCACAACAACTCTACACACCTAGAGGTCTTGCCTAGAGAAAAGATGGGGACAGAGAACATCTATTTCTGTTTTTCCTGAGAGGTCATGTTTTCCAGACCCCTCAACATACTCATTGCTCCCCCATGGATTCTCCCCAGGGGACCACACCATTCTTGCAGCACTGTGCCCATGCCCTTATGTCAGCACCTCCCATGTGCTGCCTGTCGATACAAAAGCGATACCTGACTTCTCAACAAGTCGCCCAGGTTAGCCACTTCCCTGAAGCTAACCTGCCCCTTTTCCCAGATGTGGTACCAAAAGCACCTGATCACTATAGCTGCAAATTGATAAAACAGAAGGGAAAATTCAGCTCAGACAGAAGAAATATTAAAATAAGAAGCTTTAAAATGGAATCTTATAAAGTTGACTGAGGTTTTTTTCCTCCACACCTTCTATGCATAACCTCAATAGCTTCCTACAAAGACCCCTGTAGGCCTCTGCAAAAATCTTTTTTTCATCATCTCAGCTAGTTTGGCGTCTGATCGACACTGCAAGCTCCCAGCTCCCTTCTTGAGCTTTTCCATATGTCCTTGCGTAGAAAGCTTTCCATTTGCCTCCAGAAGTTTCTCCCAAAAAGCACTCAATTGCTGCCCGTGAAGTAGCAGACTCTTCTTTCCTCTGTAGACACCATCTGGCCCAAAACGCAGCAGTCAGTACAGCCTGCACAAGTCACCATCCTTAGAGTTGTCCATCCGTGTCCATTGTCACCCATAATAAAAACGTGCATGAACATATAAACCAACACTTCCACTTAAACCAGCTGTGCTCACACATCAGGTAGGTTCATTACCTAGTGGGAAGGTCTGGGGGCAAGATGTGTCTGGCACAATTTTGGTACAAGTTCTGTCCAGCAGAGCAAAGCTTCTTCAGCTTTGGAAGGAGCTGGATATTTCCATACTGGTGAATAACCTCATTTTGGAGGGGTCTGTAGTGTCCTAGTAGAGACCCTGCATAATAAATAATGAGACTTGGATAAAAAGCACTCTTTAGCACTCTTAGGAAAAGTAAAGGAAGCTGCTTTCAGCACGGGTGTTTTGTGCTTGACATGAGGAGTATTCCTGTTTATTCACCTATTCATGATTTCAAGTAGCCGACTGCAACTAGTAGGAAACATACGGGAATAAAACTGCTTGTGCGCATTAATAGAGGATTCTTACCATTTTTGGCTACTTTTGATGCTTCCGATACAATTCCTGGGTGCATTTCCCCCTAAATGGGTATGTTCCTTGAGTTCCTGGAAGAATCTGTTCACATGATTTCATTCCCTGTTTCAAAGCAGTAGAGAACTGGCACAGGCTGCCCAGAGAGGCTGTGGAGTCTCCTCTGGAGATAGTCAAAACCCCCCTGGACGCAACCCTGTGCAACCTGCTCCGGGTGATGCTGCTCTAGCAGGGAGGTTGGACTAGATGATCTCCAGAGGTCCCTTCCAACCCCTGCCAATCTGTGAAAGAGGTGCCTAAGATCAGGAAGTGAACTGCAAAAGCATGGATTGTCCTCGGGTGCAGTTAGTGAGCTCGGCTGTAGCGGCTGTTGGAGCCAAAACTGGGCAGAGCTACAGAGGTCTCTGTCACTGGAGCAGATCTTGAAGGCATTAAGAAAGTCAATGAGTGCTTAATATCACTGTCCTCCAAAACCATCCAGCACTGGAATATTATGTGCAATTGTATGGATAATGCCAAAACACCACTATTTTAATCCTGACTGGACTGCTACGTTACACAGAGGAGACACAACTGTGCCTAGTCACTGTAATGTTTGACACTGGGATTATCCAGAGGATGCCTTCCAAACAGCCTGTGTAAACCCCTTTCTGGTAACGTTTGGATAGCATGATGTGCTGCTGACTCTCAAATCATACTAAGCAAGCTGTATTAACAGACAGAGCTAGTTAAGTGTACACCAGAATAGTTAAAACTTGACTTAAAATTTGGTATCGAGCCTGTGGGATTTCAGCTAGGGAGCCACTGCGTAAACAAGAGGCACCTCCAAAAGTGAGTATTAAAATGAGTGACTTTAGTTCAACCGAGAACCTAATTTTACTTCTTCCAGATTTTTCCCTGCAGCCAGTTTGAAAGATTTAGATCAAATTTGAAGAAAAAAACACCAACATGACGATTTTGATCACTGCTACAGAAACTCTGCTACAGATTGACAACTTCATTTCAATCCACTGCATTTCTTATAACACCAGAATTGAACACTGGGGCAAAGTAGTATCTTTACTGTAAAATAATTGCAGTTTTCAGACAAAGAATCTGATTTATTTTTTTTTTTCAGCCCAGCAAATAGCAAGTTGCAGTTGTCCATTTTCAAATTACTAAGAGCAATGAAGAACTGTTTAAAGATTGCAGCACTGCAAAGCAATGGAGCCTTCCAGTACCTTGCCTGGCAGGAGGAGGAGTACAGAATTTAACAACTGAGAAAACACAGCTTTGAAAGAAGAAAATAAGTCCATAGAGTCCCCTTGACTTTTCTATAGAGGTGGAATTAATTTAATTGCATCACAAGGAATCAGAGTTGCTATCCCACGTTACTTGCCAGTAGTGACTTTTGAGAAGGAGAGCAGCTGGAGAAGGGGCGTAGAAACAAAGTCCTGTAACTCCAGAAAGGGCAGGTGACAGGAATGGCAGGTTCAGCCTGTTTTATTTTTGTACTTACTGTCATTGTAGCAGTGTTGGCATCAGGGTAGTTTAATTTCTACACCTCAGCAGCTCCTTTCCTCCAGTGTTTCACTTCCTGTGCCCCCCAAGGGGAACGGTGTTCTCTGCCCACTGACCCAAGCCCACATTGGGGATTTTTAAAGCTACAAATGAGCTTGAACCTCTTAAACGAAGAGATTGGGAGCGATTGGTGGAACACTACTCCATACAAGCAGCAGTGCAGGGGTAGAGGGCACTACTCCCACCTTACTAGAAGATGCAGCCAAGTTCAGGTCTGGGTAGAGCCAGGCAGGAGTAGGTTCAGCTAGATGTAATACTACACAAATCTTTCCACCCTTTACAGCACTGCTGCTACCACCAGTAACCAGTGCAATGCTGGAACATCTCACAGCACTTCAATCTAAGGGTATAGTTGTGGGAGAAGAGGACTCTGCTCACACTCCAAAAACAGTAGAAAGGAATCTCATTTCTTAATGAAGATTGAAGATCCATCCAAACTATCCAAGAAAATTTTGCCAGTAGGTTTTTATCATACTGCTCATAACTTTCTATATAGATGATAATTCAGATGTTACCATGTGAGGCAATTAAGATTACATCATTGCTCAAAAGCAAACACTGTTTTTTAAAGAAATATTCCGGCCCGTCATCTATGTTTATTTTTGACAGAGTGAATTTCAGTTGAAGGCACTTCTGTGTGCAGCACAAGACAAAGAACCACAGTTCAAAATGGGGATTTTATAATTCAGAACTGTTCCACATGGCTGCTCATTCAATACATACAATTAATTACAAAATCCCAACCCTGCTTGCTCATTGTCATGTACCAGATATGGGTTGGATTTAATTTAAAATGGTATTTAAATAGTCACTAGCTGCATTTAAATATGCATCTATAGAAGTTTGGCTACACAAAGTCCAATTAATAGTCTACATGTCTGTTATCTAAAGACTTAATTCCATTCCAACACCTGTTCTGTATTTAACAGCAGGTCACAGCTCTAAAGTTTGGTGGAATAACAGAATAAAAATCCTGGGTAAATATGCTCTCTCCATTGAGATACTAGCAGATGAACTATTATTCCCATGATGAAATTAACAGGGCACTTGTATTATTTTAACAAAAAAAAAATAAAGTCGTTCTTTATGTTCATCATTTGCTATATTTTATATTCAGTTAACAGTGCAAACTTATTACCTATGTTGACTAGATCTGATACTATTCAATCCCCCTGCAGAAAACCCAACTTTTAAATGTCTGGATCAAATGGTCTCTTAATAGTGTATTTTCCTGAAAAGAAGTAATCCAGTAGAGTCTTACAGATCTCATGGAAAGACCAAGCCTTATAAAACTTGGAGACCTAAGAACAGAACCAGTTAGAGAATGCTGCCTTCATTTTGGTCAATCATTAACTCAAAGACAGAATAATTTAGCCTTGACAACACTAACCCTCTGCAGTGAGCATTCCTGGGGTAAGACACGGGCAGCAGACATATGGCCCTCCTGAACGACGTTGCCATCACCAACAGGAAGTCCATGCATTTGGAGATGCTGCCAGCCTGCTCCAGACTGACACGTACCAATACATACCGCTTGATGGGGGAAAAAGAACAGGTTTCTTTAGCATGGCCAGGCATAGCCAAAGCAAGCCTAGAGACTAAAGCGAGCTTAGACAACTTGCACTTCTCCGAGTACACTCTTTGATCCATCTGATCCAAACATAAGTAGTAGAGTCTTCTATTTCTATTAGTATTAGAAGCAGCAAGCCAGACATTGACCAGAGAACTTTTTTCCATTTCATTAGAAAAACTAAAATACAACTCATGCCTGCTCCTCCCTGAGAAGGGATCACACCATAGAGTTTGCTGTCCTAGCAAGGACTGGAACCTAAAGGGTCAGCCTAACCTTGAATTTGTAATACATGTTGCAGCCCCAGCTCATCTGACACTCTGAGAAACACCAAATCCAAGTGGCTGGAAATAAACATGTCCTCACAATGAAATTACAAATTCATAATGAAAGTTATGCATTATGTTTCTAAATTAGTTTAATATACTTTTACGTGTACATACACACAGAATTATAATCCACCCCTCTAGAGGAAGAGCATCTAGAACAAAAAAGTGGTGACATTGTTCCTGAACTTCTGTCCCTGTGAGTTACCATTACCCAGGCTGCAGATGACACACTTAATATTTATCCACACTTACAAATATATCGGAACCTTTATCTTAAAAAAGCAATGCAAGAAGCGGACAAACCTTAACGTCAGCAAAGCACCTAACCTGCAGTGAAACAGCGCTCTTGGATTTAAATTGAAGTAGCCATTCCACCTAAAATACCTATCGCTGTCTGAAGTACCGTGCAAATACAATACCTTGAAAGACACACTGAAGATAACTATACATAAGGCAAAGTCAGGAACAATAAAGACAAGGTTCTACTGAAAGGAGGATTTGGAGAATTAGTGCAAATCAGAGGCAAGTTCTTGCCTATTTCTGTTCATTTGTGAAATTCCCTACAGGCAAAAATGCCTGAGTTATTCCAGGTGTGATTATGTGATAAAATGAGAAAGATATTCCGTACCAACAGCTCCTTAACATGTCTGCATCACTGAACAGTACGGTGAAGGCAGGTTAGATTCAAGACCTCTTACTTATCTTCGTGCATACCTGGAAACACAGAAATCACCTGACAACCCCCTCCCACATTTCCATCTACAGAAATAAAGTTCCAGCATCGCATTTCTAAAATATCTGAAGAGCAGAGCAGGAGGCAGTGTTGTCTTCAGAGAAGTAGAGCATCAGGGTAACAGAAACTCAGGCTGACAACTGGCTGGATTTGTTCAGTGTTTGGAACAATCCGGTGGCAACAAAAGGAATGCAGAGCCTGGAACTGCTTTTGATTGTTATTTTCCAAATAGAGCATGAAAAAACCCACAAAAGACAAGAACCTATTGGGAAAGATGAAACACTATCAGTTTTGGATCAAAATCATTGCCTGGTTAAAACTGAGCATATCTCAAAATCATGGTCAGTGAAAAGAGCTCAAACCCTTTTTGTTGTAGGTCTTTTGCTCGGTTTATTTAATAAATTTTTACTAGTTTAGTGGCGGTTTTCTAATAATCTTACTGAGAGTTTTTCTAAAAGTTACATCTAAAACCTGATATCTAAATTTTTAAAAAAGTTAGATTTTGAAAAATGGAAGCTTTTCTTTTTTTAACAGCTTCTTGTATTCTGAGAGACAAAACACAAGTCAAAATACCACATATCACTCATGCCCTGCAGTCTGAAGTTGAAGACTTGAGCTTCAGCCCTCATCCCATGATGCCCATACAGTAAGGTGTGCGCAAGCAACTCCCTGTGAATTCAGCAAGGCTCAGCCTGGTGGTTTGGGGTGCAGTGTGTACAAATGACATCCTGGCTCATTCTGGCACAGCAGATGCCAGTATGTCATGGCAGTCAGAACCAGAGTTTTTATGATGAGTTTTTAAGCAATTTTTTTCAATTCTTTTCACTGTAACTGGGAAACAGTTTGCACTTTCTGTTAGACATCCTGGACTGCCAACTGCTTTGGTGCTAAGCTCGTACCCCTGTCCCTCCCATCCTGCCATAATTCAGTCCCAGGACTCACTGTTGCTGTTGCACAGTGAAACTCAGGTGCTCACGATCTTCCTCTCTCCACCTACAAATCCCCTTTCCTACCGTAATGACACCACAATGCATCTAGACTGAGGGAAAACCATTTGGAAAGCAGGAGCTCTGGGGCTGTTTAGACATTGCTCATGCCCTCTTTCATTTTTTAAAGCAGAGATCTTGGGAGAACCTGAAATGCCAATCCTGACTCATCAAAACCTGATGAAGTTTGTTCCTGACATTGTTGGAGAGCAGATGTGCAATGTTAGAGGCCCCAGTGGAGGCCGCGAGTATGTAAAGACACTTTGCATGGTCAGGCACACACTTCACTGACCTCACCTTCACAACAGTCATGTCTTCAAATGTTACCAAACACCCTCATTCTGCCCAAGTCTGGTTACAAGAGAAACATCAGATCTGGAAGGTCTAGAATTGCCCAAATCCTACCTTTCTTCTAAGTGCCTACCAGGAAGTCTGTGGTGCCATGAGAAGAGATTCACCCAAAATAACATGGGGCACACATTCCCAGAGGACAACACTGAAGTCTAATACAACTGTTGACTCAAAACCACCTCCCAGCTTTTGTAGGGATACTCAGGTTGTCCCTTCAGCCCACTGCATGATTTTCCCAGTCTCCTTAGCAGCACTGGCCAGCTGGCTCAGATGGGAACGCACTAATGCTCTGCCAGTACTCCTCAACACCAGAAAAAAAAATCCCTCCTCCCCCTCACCAAAAGAAAGGAAAAAGAAAAAAAAATCTCCTGTAGGAACACAGGAGATAAGCATCTAGTTACAGCTTGGTTTGGCAAAGAGAAATCACAGCTCAAGAGCAGAAGCGAAAAACTGAACATGAGAGCTGTTATCTCAACTACATGAGGTTATAAAAAGCAACTGGCCTTTCCATTCCTTCCATAAATAATATCAACAAATATATAGGCTTTTAAAAAAATTGCTTGGTGCCTAGCAGGAAAACAAAAAGCGGTATCATACAGGTTAACGTAATGATTTAGAGCTGATACAGCTGCACTACTTCACTATCTGTTGCTTTCCAGTTCACGCAAACTTCTCAGGCCACATTGGTCACCATCACACATGGACCTGGTGGGGGATAAGCTCCTTGCTCCAGTTCGCTAACGTACCTTTCAGACACCTGTACACAAAGCATTCCCAAAGAACAGGAAGACATCAAGTATTTGAACTGCAGGGATCTTGTATCATTGAGGACGTTGGGGTTTTTAAGTGGTAAAACTGTATGACAACAGCACAGCCAGCCTGAATCTTTGCAGATATAAGTAGGTAGCTATAAATTACAGTATATTCTGACATTCTTTACCAAATACAACATTAAGCTGACAAATTATACTAATACAGTATGATTTCAAGGTGTATCCACATTTGCAGCATGTGTAAATTTCTCAAATAGAATCCGATGTTTGCTAATACGGTACGATCTAAGTTAATAAGATCAAATTATGTCTGATCATACTACATTAGTAAATGTCACATCAAATTAGTCATTTTCAGAATTATAATGAAGCACAGAAAGCAACCAAAAATAACTTCTCCAACACAAGTAAGCAGCGCTGCAACTGAAAACTGCACTAAATACCAAGGCCCTAGAGAATGCTTTTTGGATTCAAGGTTAGCTGAACTTTCTTCTCAGTCTGATTTCAAAGAGCTCTCATACATGATGTAAATCGTGGCTTGAGTCACATTAGAGTCTTGTCCAAAGGTCACTAATAGGGGCTGGAGATAAGGTCAAGAACTAGGAGAATTTGGCAAAATCTCTACTGAAAGACTCTTAGTTCAGGGGTAGTCACCTTTCTGCATGGTAGCGCTCACTGCAATGGCTCCAAGTACAAAGATTTATGAAAACCCACTGAACAGACTTTTTGAAAGAGAAAGCACTTTAAATAGGAAGTCACTTAAACAGTTATTAAACCTTCTTCCTTTCAAGTGTATTATATCAACTCTATAATTAGTCAGGCCTCGTAAGATTTTATTTTTATTTTCTGTTACTGAAACAAGGTACCTGTCAGGTATACATTTGGTATAATCTCATTTATTTGCAAACATAGTTTGGTTTCTTTGAAGACAGTACTAAAAACAAACAGCTTCTTTGCTCAGCAAGCCCCAAGTCTGCCCTCAGCAAGTTCCTCACCCTGACGTCCCTGGCCATATGCTGGATTTCAGAGCCACAGTTATCCTTTTCCTCATGTTCTTCCGCCAACTCGGAAAGCTTCCTACAAATTTCCTCCACATCCCTATGTCTGAAGGTAGGGAACATCTCTTGAAATGCCCACATGAAAGCCGACCTGTCATGTGGTAGAGGCTACCCAAGTAGGGTACCCACAATCTCAAAGCCTACCCTAAAAATAGAATGCTGAAGTCAGTACTGTCAAGCCTCAAGGTTGTCTCACACAACCTTTCCCAGAACCTCTAACAAGGGGAAAAACCCTGACATATGGCACAGAGCAGGAATTTGAAGAAACAGTCAGTGGTCCCACGTTCACTGGGATAATGGGAAACATCAGCCTCTCCAAAGCTCCATATCACCCATTTCATTGTGACAGTGCAAAGAGGGGGAAAAATAAAATCAACCCAAGACAGCCTAGTAAAGGCAGCACAGGACAGGAGAGATTTCTTCTGCGAGGCTGAGCAGAGTCCCTCTCGATGGGGAAAGAATTTTGCCCCTGTGCCACCAGGTAAAGCAACGTCTAGGATTTTCTCAGGCCATTCTATCAACTCCAAGAGACAAGGCTTTTGTCCCTTTTGCTGAACTAAGAGACTCAAATATTGGTTCCCTTCCACTGTGTTTTCATTTCTATCTTTACTGAGTTAAAACATACCCGTGTAAGTAGCGCTATCTCAGTCTTCTGGATAAATCACCTTTATTCCCAGCGGAATACATTGCTGACAGCATTGCAAGCTCCAAGCAGGAGGCATTTGTCTGCGTACGGTGTTTAGGAACGCGAAGGCCAAAGTGGTGCTGAACACCTAAGCTAACAGTTTAGCTTTTTTTAAACAGTAAGATTAAAAACCACACTAAACAAGATGTCCACTGTTGAAAGGAGGATTTCTAGCTACTTTCTCAGAAGGCAGAACATATGCTCATTGCTGTGACCTGTAGTGTTTAATATTAATTTTCTTGATTTAGTATACACTGGCATATGCTTCAAAGTGTATTTTTCCCCCACAATGGCTTTACCAGCCCCTGTTGCTCATGACTTTTGTTTATTTGCTTGATATTTGTTTCTTTTTAATCCAAGCTGTCTGCATGAATTTTAACTCAATTATGGGTGTTTATATAAGGCAGTCTGTTCAGGGACAAAGTTGTTGATCCCTAGAGAAAGCATTGTTCCTATCCTGTCTGTATTTCAGCAGATTAGGTTTAAACCAGACCTATCATCAAAATACACTCACTAGCACACAAGCTTTACATGTGTTTTAGTTTGAATGGAGTTGTTATAACAGACCAGCCTTTTGTTATTAGTAATTATGAATACTTCTGTTGGATTCTGGTATGTCAGTGGACTAGGAACGCTTTTTGTCTTTAAGCTAATGTCTACATTATTCTGCATTTTCTTCTTCTAATCCTTCCTCTGTCCTGGAGGATTTTAGCAACATTTTATTGTCATTCTGTTATGAAACTTGTTTTCCCTTGAGCATGTGGCAATTTCATTAGGTACCTGAGGATTGTATAAAATTCAAATAACAACATAAGCTCAGCCAAAGAAAAAAACAAAACACCAAAACATTTCTACTTAGCTCAAGACAAAAATAAAAGGCACATGGGAGGAGGAGGGGAAAGAAAGAGAAAAATAAGGGAAGCATTATGCGCTGCATTTTCTTTAACTCCTTGCTGGCTATATTTTGTGCTGGATCTCAGATGGTGGCTGTGCAGTAGAAGCAGCCAGGTAGCTTACTCCTGCGGTAGTCTGCAAGCCCTTCTCCATCCTGCAGCCTGGGACAGGGCACTGTGAGGCCAGGAGCATCCCTGGCCACCAGCTCTGTTCCAGAACTGGCAGCAGTAAGTGTAACTTGAAGGGGGCAGTCATTCACTATTTTTGTATGGATGCCTTTCTCTCTTTCATATGGAATCACAAATTATATCCTACAGTGATGTTCTTCCTCCACCCTGCTCTCAAGAAAAAAACAACCAACCAACTTCTATGTGCCTGAACACAGCTTGAAAGAGGAGTGTTGGAAAAAGTCAAGTGAAATTACACAGGACTGGACCTGACGACCCAGAAGACGCTTCTGATCTTTTTTTCAAGGAAATAATCTCAGCTAATCCCAGAAAAACACATTGGAGTTGCATATCACAGTCTGTCCTATAAACTCCTGCCTGACCAAACCAGACCGCCTGGGACAGCCTAGCCATTTTGATGGGCCAGTGAGACATTTGAACAGGACCAAAGAAATATCCTTCTCATTATACCAAATCAAACAAGAGGTTCCTTCCCCTTGGGGCCTGTTCATTACATGCTCGAGTATTTCCTGAAATATCGTTTATCCGTACATGGACAAGACTGATCAATATTGTCTTATTGACCTCTGCTTGTAGGACGCAATAGCCACTCTTCTTACCACCCCATTCACATTCATCTGAAGTAGTCATTCAGAAACTCAAGGGCTTGGATGTGTAGTGTTTGCATTTACCAAACAAGTGATCCGAAGCTAGCTAACATCATCTAAAAACGGGTATAAATCAGGAGTAAACCACTCAAGCCAGCTTTCAGTGTAAGGTCTCCGTGCAATCAGAAGTTTGAATATACGTATGAGTTGCAGCTAATTAAGCACAGCACAGGGACACCAATACAGTAAGCAGCATAGCAAAGCTGGCAACAAAGAAAACTACTTGGCAGAGAAGGCAGTGTGTGCTGTAACGCTGTATGAATAGCATTTTAATCAAAGCCAGTCTTCCACGAGTCACAAGGCCCGATCTCTGGGCTTTGGCTTCAATCTTGGGTCATTTTTCTGTTACACCCAACCCCATCTCTTAGGATATAACACCGCTATGATTTTTACATACACACACACACCCCCTGGAGAAAACTAACATCATCAGTGAACAGCAACATCAATAAAACAAGCTTTTCATGCATTAATTTATGGCCACAGTGTGTGGACAGTACCAGAGAGGCTTTTGCCAGGCACAGAAAGATGGAACATAAATTGGTCTTGGAGTGTCTCAGTACAACAGCTGTGATAGATCACTTTGTTCCAAAAAAGAGATTTTAAAGTTGAGAATGGCTTATATAAAATTGGTTTGTAATGAATTAGTGCCAAATTAAACTGAATGCTTGCTGATTTTTATTTTTTTTTAAATAGGGTTAAAAGCAGTAACAGTTTTTCCTTGTGTTTAAGTAACTTAACTGGAATTTTCAAAGCAAAAGGGAATTAATTGGCCAAATGCTCATTAGCCCCAAGTGAGAACTGGGCAAACTAGTCCTTGAATTGGCTTTGATAATTGCACTTTAAGATTTAGGAGTAGAAATAAGAGTTCTCCTTTTGTTTTTAAAAGGTGAGTCATGTTTATGAGCAAGAAAATTAAAGCAGGTCTTGGTTCATCGCAGGAGAGTTAAGATGTATTTGAAGACAGAAACATGCAAAAATCTTTGCTTTTAATTCCTGCAGGGTTCCCCACCCTGAGTGCTTGCCCTGCCTGACCTTTCTGAGAAGCAGACCTCCCCTCCAAAATTATTTACACTCCTTGGGCATGAGAGGTGCCTGCATCAAGACAGACACCTAGGAACAGATCAGCACTCAGGGAACAGCAGGACTTACTGAAGAAAGGTTTCAGCAAACGCAAGAGATTTCTTCACTGCAAGCACAGGTAAAGCCCTGCACTGGTTTGTGTGTCCTGGCTAGCCTGGGCAGAGACTACGAGATCTCAATTTTATTGTCTTCAGCATTATTGAACAGTTGATTCCACCCTCATCTAGTGTCCTTGAAATAAAAGATGTAACACCATTTTCATATTTGCTTCCTAAGGAGCAGCCCTCAACGTGAGCCGACATTGGCCGAGTGTATTATTTTTCGTCTGAGCACATTACAGAACCCAACAGGACAGAGAGGAGTAGTGCTACTGCTCCACTTACACTAGCAGGACCCCAAGCAGCACCCCAGTGCTTACTCTACCACAGGCTGCTCATCTTATATCTCTTCAGCCACTAAAGTATCTTTCTGGTTTAGCATTAGATGAAATGCAGACCTGTGTTTAATGCAGCGGGAGGCAAGGGTGGTCTAGGATTTAAAAGGCCATCCAAAGCCTAATTACTTTTCTACCTCTTTGCCAAGGCTAATCCACAGCTGGCCCATGCCTACAGCACACCAGACAGACAGACACAAGCTTGAGCCCATTCCTTCAGCATCCACCCCAGGGTGGGATTAAACAGACACATACAGCATCTGTTTCCTTCTGTAGAGCTGTTCAGCACAGAGACAAAGACTCTCCCTATTTCCCTCTTAAACATGTGCATTGATAATTAATGAGCCATATACAGTCAATTGCTCCTTACAAGAGACAAAAAACCCCCAAGATTACTCACTCTTCATTCATACCATGCAGAGTGTTTTCAAAGCAGAGACCGTATCTGGGCAAAAGAGTTAAAATAAAGCCCTTCTCCCAGCCTCTCAGCAAGTCCGAGGATTTATCCTTACCTTACAAAGCTCTACGATACCAGAACACTTCTGAAAATCTGCTTTCTGCCTGCAGAAATGAGAAGCCAGGTGGACACCAACCTCCATCCCTGCAGGACACAGAGCACAGAAGGGTCATGGTGAGGTCCTGGTAACAGGACTGAGTCCTACTCTGAGAAAACTACCTTTTTGTTTAAAGATTTAGACATCAACAAGGTCCATGCATTAAAAAACAGAAATCTGAGGTCTAGACAAATTTTTACATAAAGTTTTCTATTAAGATACCTTAACCTATCTCAGATCGATTGGGGTGTTTCATCAGTATCTGTTTCTAATCCTCCCATTCCCTTCTCTGGTTTAATCTCCCAAGATGTTGTCTCCCCAAGAGAGCAAGCTTACTTTTTTTTTTTTTGTGTGGAAAAAGGCACAGATAGAGGCAACAAACAGAGCTTCCTAGAATCAGCATTCAAATAGACACCCCCCCAACATCACCACAAAAATGAGGCAACTAGGCTTAAAGCACTGCAGAAAAGGCAACTTCTAAAAAAAAAAAACAAAAACAAAAAAAAAAAA
>VWZZ01002563.1:322308-384248 GCA_013399095.1 Psophia crepitans | reverse complement strand
ACCCAAAACCCCACAAAACCCTACTCCTTTTCCTAACACCAACCACCCTTGTAAAAAAAACAAAAACAAAAAAAAAGAAAGAAGAAAAGGAAGAAAGCATAATTTTCTCCCTACCCCAAATCCTCATCAAGTTCCACCTCCACACCCCCTAACTGCAATCAAGCAAGCTTGCTGGAGCAAAGTCATTTTCTGTGCAAGGGAATCCCTTAACTCAGGAGAGCTGTCCCTGCCCTGACACCCCCATGTACTCAGGGCATGCAGCTGTGGTCTCTCTTCTGCTGGAGAGAAGCACTTAACCCCTTCTCTGCTAATCCCAAAGGCTACAGACCCTAGAGCAGACAGAAAGTGAACGAGACTGATGATTTCTAATGAAACCTTGTGCATATGATTGCTGTCAGCTTTAGAGCTGAAACAAATTCAATTTCCAAACAGAACCGATTTCCAGACTTTGCTTTTCCCCTGCAGAGTGACCACGCCGCATGCCATTCTGCTTTCCCCTTTTAATTTCAAATTTCTTCTTCTCTGGGATTTCATCACCTGGCAATGAAACAGGGTCTCCAGAGGTTCCTGACCAATGCTGAGTTCAGTAGAACTGCAGCATACAAAACAGAGAGAACAGATGGTGAGTTTGCGTTAGTGTGATAGTTCAAATCACATAGACGCTTTAAAGACAACGTCCTGAAGGTCCCCAAATTTGGTTCACCCCTCAGAGAGGTACAGGGGCATGTGAACTGGATTGCTTGGGTAACTTCAGATGTACTACTCCATGTGCCAGAGGAAAATATCTCCCTAATAATAAGGGTTATTGCCAGTAACTGCAAAAAACAGGTGGTAGAGGAAGAGGGGGTAGGTATTCATCTGAAATGGACCATGCTCTTCATTCAGGTTAACTTGCTGAAGGGACATTTGTCCATGAGTGTGCATCCCCCATCTTCTGTGAAGGCATTTTGCTCCCTCAGCCTCAATGTTTCCCACACATGTCCTCACTGCTAAGCCTCCTGACCCGAATCTTCTTTAAGGGCCATATCTCATTCTCCCACCACTGTACACTGGGGAAATTTATTGTTTTACAGCGTTTTACTGGAAGGACAAAGACCTCCATGTGGAATTACAGAAAAAGGATTCTGAAAAAAAAAAAAAATTACAAAGCATGGGGCCCAACCTGAAGCTTACTGTAGCCTACGTGAATCAGGAGTCACTTGGTAAGCTGCTGAAGTTAAATGGGCAGACGTCAGAGCAGAGAAAAAAGCAGACCTTTTAGCCTCGTAAAAACCAGTATGTGTATGTGGATTTATCCTAAGGCATTAAGGAAGGGGTCTAGTCCCCCATTAGTGCCACCAGCTGCCACTCACTCTCACTTCACATGGTAGCAGCCATATGGCCTCAAGACACCTTCAGTCTCCCATCAAGACAGAGCTGCATCTGCCATTAGTGCATTTCGGGTCGGATTTTGGACTCTGGATTGCCCTGCAAGCTCCTGCATGCCATTTGGCAACGGTTTACATCATTATTCACAATTAATCTGTAACCTTCTCTCTTTGGATTGGGAAGAACAAGCTACAGCTTTTATCCTACATCTGGATCTGCTCACTAAGGAAGTCAAGCACTGTAAATATATTTTAAAAACACCAAGACTTGTAAACACTGCAAGAAATTATTACTGTCTCTAAGTGATCAAGAAGAAATACGCCCTTTCACAAATGTGAACCATCTGATCCCAGAAAAGAAAAAAAGAACTAACAAGGGCATGAAACTGCTCCTAACCGCACTGCACAGAGACCTGATGCCGTTAGGATTACGCCAAGTGTCACGGTGGGTTGACCCCACTTACAGATGTAAGAGGTGGATGATCCCTTCATATTTTTCCAGAGCTAGAACTTGCATGGGCTTAAATACTGCATGTCCTGGTTTAGCGCTGGGGTAAAGCCACAACTCTGTAGTTGGGTGGGTGACAATACCAGCGGCTTCCTGGTACATGGCTACATGGGACTGATTAGTTTAATTAATTTCTGGGTCATTATAGAGATCAATTCTGGTGTTGTGGCCCATTAAGCTAGTTTGGTTTGTCCCCAAACACTTGGTCATTATTAGCTCAGAGTCAGTAAGTCACATCATACAACCATAATCAATAGATGAAAAAGAATTTTGAAGGAAAAGAAAGAAAAGGAGGGATTTTGATCTCACTTAGGTCAATACTTTCCCAGAAACTGGTGGAATTCCCTGATATAAAATCAATGTGAGCAAGTTCAGAATTGAGCTGTTTTGCTTTGTCAAGAAGATAAAATGGAGAGCTTGGACTGTGCCTTTAAAGAGAGACATTTATAGATTAAAATTTATTTGCAATATCTTGCTCTCCAGAGATTTTTCTCCCCATTTATAACCTTGAAATATCTGTGTTCAGGGCGGGGGCGGGAGGGGGAGTGGAATAGAGGCATTCTGCACATCTGCCTGAGAGGAACACTTGATAGTACATCAGGTCAATCATCATTCACAAAAATATTTACCTTCCATCCTCACCTAAGATAGAGTAACTGATGTTCTATTCAAAAACCCCATTTTCATTTAGCACACAGCATTGGAGATGTCTGACATTTATTCCCCATGGTTTTAGCATTAACCTAACACTTAGCCTGGCCCAAATGTCACCCATGGGGACGTGAACATACTCAAGCAAACAGGCCATTGCCCCATGCGTTTTGTGCAAGGGCGTTACTGCAGGGGTGCTTTTGAGCACTGTTAGCACCAGACTGTCCCACCCGGGGCTGTCACACTCCTTGGGGATCAACCCCAGTGTGACAGAGCTGGTGGCAGACTTCAGGGACCCCTTGAGAGAAAGCTGTTGAAGGATATATAGATGGACCAAGTCCATACATAGGTATTTACAAATTGTAGACTGAAATATGTACATAAGTAAAATAAGCTTTTTTGCTAGTGATCCTTCAAAGAAATTCCAAGACGGTTTTAGATTACTAATTGGCAAATATTGAAGCACTTTTCACCTAGGACTCCAAAATATGTCTAAAACCACACATAGTAGGTAGATGCATGCTTTGCTGACTTCAGATATAATTAGTTTGTACAGCACCATTCAGTAAAGCAAACAGCAAGCTGTAAAATCGTAGTTATATGTATTAGCTCTCAGGCTATGCGCAAGCAAAAGAGGATCCCCTTACGCATGCAGGTCGACAAGGCAGAGAAAGCTCTTCCTTCAAGTCCAAGCAGGACAGGGGCTTAGAGAAACCAGTTTTCACCTCCACAGTTTGAACTTGTGTTTGACCACTCAATCCAAGGAAGGTGCGAGTGAGTCATATGGTTTCACCCGTGCGAAGGTAATAAAACCCGTGAACGTTACAAAACAGTGAAACACACCTTGACGTAACGATCTGCCTCTACTTAAAATTTCAAAGGAAGCTTTTGCTGAAAGAATACGGTGGTGCGCTGACTACGGTCTCCGAGAGCTCAGTATGTCTCAGCCCCGGTATCTCTGCAGCAAGTCAGAAGCTGAGATCCTCAAGGGGTACGGGCAGGGGTTACTGCGGGGTTACCCTTGGAATGAGCCGCTGGGCAGTCAGTTATTTCACGGTAATTGTCTGTTTCTAGCTGCTACAGCATTTCCTGCATGTAAGAAAGTTCGCTGAGGTACTGCTCATTTACTGGGTAGCTGGTAAGGAGCAGCTCTTAGGGGTAGTCAGAGCTGCAACTTTAATGCCTCATTTTCACTGCAGTGACTTGTTCAGCTCCTTGTTCTGTAAGAAAGTTACAGCACCAAGAGAAATATGCAATCACTGATAACTGGTGACGTTGTTCCTCTGAAAATCCTAGCCAAATCGGTCATCTCCTTTGGCTATCAACTACCCCATTCACTTACAATGCAAACCCAGACGATGGAAACACTAAGAAAGTCACTGCATTAGGTTTTGGGTTGGTTTGGGGGTTTTGTGGTTTTGTTGTTGTTGTTGTTTTTTTTTGTAAAATATTACATCTGTGCCTACAGTAGTTCATTTTAGAGTTGTGACATTTTGCCAGCCCCCTGAAGCACCAAGTGTTCACTAACAGCACAAGCCAAGTGCTCAGCAAGGGGACTGACAGCATGACTCTCTGAACCCACCTCTTCAAGCTATATCTTTGCAAAGAAGGAAAAATATGATAGCTTAGAAGAAATGCAGACAGAAACTTCACACCCATTCTGCCCACCCAGATGAATATCTGCTCCTTTCTCTGTTTCAACTCTTCTCCAGTTACTGGTTGCTTTTTCATGTACATCAACTGTTAAGATGGGAAGCGCTGTCAGCGTGGAGTAAAGGTCATGATTAAGAACACCAATTTGTTTCCAAATTATCTGTAAAAAATACCAGAGCATCATTACAAACCTCCAAGGGCTTTAGGCAATTTGATCTCCAACACCATTCATAGCTTGTTTTTCTACAGCTACCCTAAGGATGATAGTGACAGCGAGATATGACAACAGTTTTTGCTCCGTGGATGCTTGTGGTGGGATTCTTTGCCTCTACCTTTCACCATCTAACGAAGGTGAAATTATCGCTGCTGTGCATTTTATACAGTTGAGAGTGACAACAGAAAGGTTGAGAGAGTCCAGCTTTGAAGGTGGAGAGGGAAGTCCAGGCCTGGGCACTGTAAGGATTTTTTATCAGACATTTCAGAGTGTCAATCAATGCATGAAACCAAAACCCTGCAACAAGGCAGAGCAATGGCTCTGTTGCCTTGCAGGTGTACCTATTACTGGTGTAATGCTTATCTGTGCTTCCAAAAAGTCACACGAGTTGGTATGGTGTACGTTTTAATGCTTTGCTTATTCTTCTTCCCTCTAAGAGAATAATTATGGTCTTACCTCTTCTCATTCATTAAATCAAACCTTGTTCTCAGCACACTGAAGATTATTCCCCACTGGGTACACGTGCTCTTGTGCTGAGACCTTGTCAGCTTAGTTTCAGCCTAAAGCAACATTTTCTGGCTGGATTTATAAGCCTTTTGATATAAAGAGTTTATAATGGAAATTTCAACTTTGCCTCAACTCTGAGAGTCTGCCTGCCCTGCCATGAGACGTTCAGCACCCTGCCAGACTAGCGTGCGTGCCCTTGGGCAGCGTGAAATGACCGCTTTCCTGCGTGACAGCCAAACCCCATGGCTCCATGCACCTGCGCGGTACCTCGCTCCACTCATTTGTTTTTATCGGAGAATAATTAATTCATAGCAACTGACATTGTTTTATTTCCACCCCATCACTGGCATCTTGTCTGAGTTACATCATATCCCACAAATTGCGTGTCTTTTTTGGCTGCTGATGCTCTCTATTCCCTCTTCTTTAATATGATACTCATTACAACCCGCTTGCTTATCCTAAGGCCAAGACTCCTGCTGTGTTTCCAGGTAATCTATTCTTTTACTGAGTGATTCATTAGGGAGGAGAGTGGAAAGAGAGAAGGAAAAGCCTTGAGAGGAAAAACGTCCAAGTTTCATGATTTCTGAGTCTCTGAAATAGTTTCAAAATTCCTTGGTGTTCTGGAGGTCTTTCCCTGCACGATGAAAGCACTGGGCTTTTGTATTGTTTGCTTTATTCTGCAATATTTTATGATTCTCATATATTCTGAGTTGTGTTGATTTGTGACTAGTTTTTCATCATTACCCTGGGAGGAATTTTCTCTGGAAACAGAGGAAAGAAACAACGCCCTGAAGTGAGACATTGCGAATGAGCAACTGCCATCAGAGGATGGATTCTGTTACTTACTCGGTTCTTGCAGAATACTGCAGCACCTGATCACCTCCCAAAATGATGAAGTGAAGATAAAAGCATCTTTCTCCCTCTCCCTCCCCTTCCCATTGACCTCCTACACCAGCTATTACATAGTGAGGAAGAGCCACAGTCTTCCCCAGCCAGGGAAGTAGGGTCTATGATTAAAGAGGTAACCATGGATGCAAAACATGTCAGCTCAATTCCATCCTCCAAATGATATTTATTTTCTGGAGAGAACTGCCTGTTACAGAACATCTAAAGTCCCTTGATTTGTAGGGAAACCCATAGAAATTATAGATTTAAATCTTGTTAGGAAACAAGACCCCACTCTCTGTCTCAGACTCATGAGGACATTAGCATCTCCCCAGCTCGCTGGCAATAATTGATCCATGTAGATATAGAAAGCACTCAGATTCCAAGGCCACGGCAGCTGTTGAAATATCTAAGAATTACGACTCTATCTCCTTGCTCTGGGGTTATTCTTGATTTACAGAAATATAAACGAGACCAATCTCTCACCATTCAGATTTGAGAACATCTCCACGAAAACAATGATTCCTTGAGCGCTGGCGTTCAGGGACCTAATTTCCTACGGATTTGCATCTCTATACTAGGAGTCCCTCTGGATCCTCTAATAAGCACTGAATTCATGATACAGCCATTCTTTTAACCGGGCACTAATAGGATTTCTCTTCTTTAGCCAGTCTCCTACACTCATGAAATGTGTTGAGCTTATTCTCCTTACCTGTCTGTCTAACCGGCCACCAAGGCTCATTTCCACTAAGAAATTGCCTTCACTAATTTAAAACATTCATATCCTCAGCTGCTGTAGCAGAAAGGGTATAAAGCCTAACACAATTAGTTTCAAGCCAGCTTTACTTACATCAGAAAAAAATTACACTTTGCTTCCAGTTCTGATCTCCCAAAAGACTTTCATCATTGCATGTTCTGTTTGCGTACCTCTGGAACTATTCTGACGTCAAATCAGCATAAGTTAAGTGAGAATCAGTTAATGGAAATTGAATCTATATCACATAAAATTTTGTTTATCAAAATCTTGGCTTCACTATACAGAGTAAGGGGTAGATACAGGGTATTCTCACTACAGCTGGTAGCACTACTTCCGACGTACTAGTATAACTAGAAGCAAACCTGCAAATATATAATTTTCTAGGGAAAGTGGCTAAAATCCTGGTTTCAACTTTGTAGCTGAATGTACAGGGCAATAATTTCACCATGAGTTTTCTCTGGAGCAAGAAAGAGTGAATCCACCCGCTTAGAAGGGTGTTTTTATGTCCCATTTTGTTCCGTAAAGGAAAATAAAAGTAGCAGAAGCTAATTTTCATTGGAATTGGCTTGACTGGGTTTCTAAAGGCTTGTGATAAAGAAACACCAGCTGTGAAACACGTCTACAAACCCAGGTTTCAACAACAAACTTCTGGTGCAGCCTGCATTTTTTACCCATTCTTTTGCTTCTAAAGCAAACGGGTCTTTTTCGGAGTATATATAGAACAATGTCTTTTGGACAGCTTTCACATTAGGTGTCATTTTATGAAGCTGAGTTCCTTATTCTTGGCTGCTCACACTAAAGCTGCAGTTCTTCTGAGCACATTTTAATGTATCAATTTATATTCAGAACAAAGAACCTAGAGTTATCCCATCATCAGAAATCCTTATCAGCTTGATTTTTACAGGTTTTATTATGTAGGATTATGGTTTCCATAGAAAAATAAAACAAGGTTTTCTTTTTTTTTTCCCCTTCCCTTTTCTCCCACAGTTTATTTTTGGAACAGCAAATACTTGTGTTTGGTTTTTGGTGTGGTTTTGTTGGTTTTTTTTTTTTTTTTTGGGGTTGTTTTTTTTGGGTTGGTTTGTTTTTTTTTTTTTTTTGTTAAACCAATAAGCATTTGTTGTACATTAGAAATTGGAATGGAATGTGCCTTTTCCCTCAAATGCATTAACCTGCTAGCCAGATGTGTAGTCTGGCACGCTGACTGAAAGCTGGTTCTCTCATGTAAAGACCCACAAGGCAGTTTGGGTCTGATCTGTGTTATCTAGTAGGGCAAAATTCTTGCAACAGCAACCAGTGCCAAAGAAGGGTTCCTTTCCTCCATGTTTTTTCAAAGCATGGAGAAAAACCCTATAAACTCTAAACGATTTATGTGGAAGTATTGAAGTGCCTATTAATGATGCTCAAGTAGGGAAATTTCACGAGCATGAAGTAGCCAAAAAAGAATCATCTGCTGCTTCTCCCCGATACTTGGAGATCTGGTACTTATTCACAAGACAATGAGATGACATGTCATTACTGTACCATTTGCCAGAACGCATGTGTGTGTTTATCAAGGCAGCACGACTCTATAACTCACGAGGTAATTTTTTTTTCCAATGAAAAGCTGCAAAAAGGCATCAGTTCCTCCACCTTCAGAAATTATATTTTTCATTTGAAAAAGCATTTTGATGGAAAATTCCTATTCAGCTCTTCTTTGCATGAATTCTTAAAGGAGTAGAAGGAGTAGTGGGAATTCTCTCCTACGCCTTGGTGGGTGATAGCATCCCTCGAGGGTAGAACTGCTTTGCAGCATGTCTTGTACAGCTACACTGACCTCCGGGGACCACGGACCAGCAGAGAGCAATGTGTGTGTCACAGTCCTTGCAGGATCAGGGTCTTACCCCATATTTTGGAGTTTTCATTTACATAAGCATCTGCGCAGGGACGTGCTCCAAGTATTTTGCTCCATTTAAGCCCATAACCTCAACAGAGGAGAGGGGAGCAGAGACAGAATTTACACCAAGAGAGAAAGGAGCTACGTTTTATAACCCTTTCTGTCCATCAGCTTAAATTTGTTTGCCTTTTTGTTGCCTCCTATACTGTAATTCCTTTGCACAGCAGATTCCTGAGGCAATACCTTCAGAGTTTAAGCTGTTTGGGTGTAGTGAGAACTCGACATTTTTACAGGGTGCTCCACCTCTTTCCTGGAGTCTTGCCATAGCTTTGCAAGTCAAAAGAGATGAGAGTGGACCTGGGAATCAATCCAGCTGTGTACATTATGGAAAGATTTCATCCCGAGACTATGCTCCTCACTCACTATGCTCAGGAAAGAGAATGTATGCTGTATCTATGGGGAGAGAAAACACATTATATAGAAAGCTGGAGTCCAGAAAAAGATTCCTAGACTCTACCCATAGCCCATTTTAAGAGAAATAGCACTCCAGCTGTTAAAAAAAATTAACTCAAAGTTACCATAGATCCTCAGGCCCATTTTTCAGACTTCAAATCCCAGAACTTGCTTTTTTTTGCTATGTCGCACTATTAATCCTTCAGTCACTTACAGTGAGATAGAGCTTGCAGGAAGCTTCTTGAATGATGCCACCTCAAAAAATCCACGTGCTTTCCTGACGCAGTTCATTAGGAATTTATCCATCACTGATAGCAGAAACAGACACTCAGCATTTAATCCAAACACACGCCACTGCAGGAGAGAGCAATGGATGGTGAGCGTTTGTATTTATGAGGAAATGAAAACGGAGAAAAGCTGGGCTTTTGGCTTCTGCCCACTACTTTCCTTCACGTTAAATGTTTGCCCAGGCTTCACTGTATCTCTGCATATTGTATTAGCCCATGACTTATACAGCTCTGTTTTCATTATTAACCTACAGAGGAATTACTGGACGACTCTGGCATGTTACGTATTGCATAAACCCTCACAGGGCTGCTATGGCGATAGGCTGGACACCAGCAATCATTTTTTAATGCTCTGGGGAACGGACTGATACTTCAGAGAGACTAAATAAGTCGCCCCAAACTAAGTTACTTAGAGCTGAATATAATTACATTTTTCCCTGCAGAGGCGATAGCGAGAGACCAAACTGTGTTTTGGGCTTCGTATTCAGCCACATCCACTTTTCTGCAAAAAACAAAGTCAACTTCATTGTTTATCCTCATTTGGGATTACAAGAGACATTCGGGGTCCTCTGGAAGATGATGAATGTCTTCAGTCAGTGAGGCAATGGAGAGTTGAAGACGCTCAGGTTCTCACTTAAGTGAAATGGATTTCTGCCTGGACACAGCTGCTGGACTGCGATACCTGCTCCTGGGGGAATGCCAATGGATGTGGTTGCTTTGTAATTAAGGAGAAGCTCCTGAAACCAGATCACACCAGAACAACATACCAGGACTACCTCTTTCCAGCAATGCTCCTCAGAAAACGCTCAGGAAAAAAAGAATAAAAAATGAGGATCCGTACAGACCCACCTTTCCCACATACACCCTCCCAGCTGCCATCCAGAGTTTTATTTCTGCTTTGCAAAAGTGATGCTGTGCTCTCAAATTTCCAGTCTGTTCTGTGTTCACAGACAATGGCTTTTCCTCACAGACAAGGAACAACGTTCTCCATTTTGATCTGTTCCTCTAACCTGCACCGCACATCTGAATCTTGTGCCATGCGCTCAAAGATCCGTCCCTAGCACCAGCAGCACAGAGAAATAATATTTCCAGCCTTCCAAGAAGGGAAAGCGAATGAAGGACAAAAATGTCCCTTCATTTGTCTTTTGCATGCTGGTTTCTACTGCAGATTTATTAATGTCTGGACAAAATCATTAGCATTCTTTAAAAAGTCTAACTCTCCAGCCAAAACTAAAATTAATTTGATAGATTCTCCTTGACTCTCAGTTATTAGGTGAGCACAGAAAATGTTCATAAACATGAAGGACCTTGACATTGCAATCTGAAAAGTGGCCTCATAATAAATTAAAGATATTTTTATAATATAATTTCTCATTGCACGTTTTTCCCTGCTCCTTCTTCCAAAGAAGGTTTTTGTATACATTTCAAGCTCCCTCACGTTCTCACAGTCGCAAGAACCTTTATGTGGCTGAGCTGAGTTTTTTGAAATATTATCTTCACCAAATACTTCTAACAGCAAACATGAAATAAAAATGCGAGCAGTGCTGTTCAGCATCACTTCAAGACTTCACAGTGTGCTACAGTTGGGTTCAGATGTTCATGAAGATATTCTAATTAAAAATCCCAGTGGATTTGCTTTCCAAGAAAACTATCATTTACACGATAATGTTTTATGTCTCACAGAGAAACTGCAAATAGGCATCGAAAAGAGAAAGAAAGGAAAAATGCCTGTGCTGCAAGGACATTTATATATGCAAGCTGGGTCAGAAATCACTTACAAAGATTACAGCTATCAGAAGTACTGTGTTTTCAGCTGGAAAATTGGGTTTATCAAACCGCTTTTTAATTTTGATGATCTGATTGGAAACCTGACATTATAACCTGTGTACGATATCCTTCAGTCCTCCCATTTCCATGTAAATGAGAAGAGAATTTAGCCCCCCGAGCGTGGTGGGAGCTTGCCTTAATAAGCAACAAAATTCTGGGACCAACATGAGACAGATCTGAGGGGGAAAAAGCAGTATCTTTCCGGGCACAGGCATGAGATGTTGTCACTGATGTAATCCTGAGATGCATCTTCCTGAATTCAAAACCAAATTGTACTGTGGAGCCACACACATTTTATTAGATTATTCCAAAGTCCCTGTAAGTGGAATTTAATTATTTTTCACTCTCTCTCTTTCCATTATCCTCAGTGATAGTATCCATATGTCTCAAATGCAAGATAATTTTACAGACTCCATTTTGTCTTTTTATAAATATTTACATTTTCTCATAGTGCTGGGGGCTTTTCTGTAGAAGTCACACTGTCTCTGTCTCACTGCTGGTCGCACACTTTCGTTGCTTGTAAAACTACATTTTCACACAATGGGTGAAAGTGATAAAATTCTCCATTTGCACATTGAATTAATTTACTTCAGGATTTTATTTCTTTCAGATTTTAACAGTTAATAAATCGCTATTTTGTTTTAGAGAAACTAAACTTTTAGCTTTGTCTGACAGCGTCGGAGGCTCAGTGCCACCCTTAATTACCACAAACCATTGGAGATCTATTGACTTAGGTGGAGCTACATTGCTCTTTAACAACTGAAGACCTGGTCTCTAATGTGCTGTGAAAATCAAGTTTTCCTGGAAGCACAGTACAATAAACTTACAAGCTAAATAGGGAAAATGTGATCCTCCACTGCCTTTTTTACTGCACAGTCCATTGACAAGGCACCCAGCATTACAGCATCCCACAATCTTTACGCAGCTGGTTTAGAAGCTGAAAGAGACACTCTAAGTAACAGGCTTAAGCTTTCAACCACGTTCTCTATGTTTTCAATAATTTTTTCCACAGTGAGGACTCGTGCTACGATGCTTTTGTCTCATGGCATTTTAGCACAACCACTCTAAAAGAAAATTGAAAAATCTATATAGACAGAAGTTAAACCTCTGTGTGTGTGTGTGTCTATATATATACATATATGTACGTGTGTGTGTGTGTATGGGAAAGTTATTCTTTCTCCAGGCTCCACAGTCTTCAAAGTGGCTGAACTAGTTTAGTTCAAGTTTCCAGAGACAGCCTTCTCGGGCACACAGAGCGCTCATAAAATGGTAGGTGAAGTTTTGAGCAATGGCAGCAGGGGGCTGGGACAAAAGCTGTTAAGCCACCCCGGCTGTTCTCTGAGCTTGTGCTCCCACTGTGATTAACCAGTCAGCAGAACGGAGCTGGGATCCCAGACCCCACATCATCTCGTTTGCTCCGGTAGTTCTTTTCAATCTGCACAAGTTAGAGAAAAAATAGAAAAATGAGGCTGGTGACTTATTGTATGTGGATGATTAATTGTTCTGAGATTGCAGTCATGATTACAGGGCTTTCATCTCAGGTGACGCTAATTAGGTTTTTCATTCTTCTGCACACATATGCGATATTAGAGCAAATTCACCATCATAGCACTGGGGAGGCCACATGCAAAGCCCCTCTGTTTATCATAGAATCACAGCATGGTTTGGGCTGGAAGGGACCACAAGGATCATCTAGTTCCCAGCCCCCCCACCCCGCTATGGGCAGGGACACCCTCCACTAGACCAGGTTGCCCAGAGCCCCATCCAGCCTGTCCTTGAACACTGCCAGGGGTGGGACCTCCACAACTTCTCTGGGCACCCTGTGCCAGGGCCTCACCACCCTCACAGTAAAGAATTTCTTTCTAATGTCCAATCTAAATCCCTCCTCTTTTAGTTTAAACCCATTGCCCCTTGTCCTGTCACTGCACTCCCTGATAAACACCCCCTCACCAGCTTTCCTGTAGGCCCCTTTAGGTACTGGAAGGGCGTGATTAGGTCTCCCCGGTCATCACCAACCAGTCTTAAAAACTGCTAGTCAAATACGTGGTTTATTGACATAGGGCACTGGTTCAGTGTATGCAGTGTCTAAAGCCCGAGGTCTCTGCTCAGGACAGTTTGCTACTTGGATTCAGGAATACAGTTTCAGCAATCACCTATGTAAAAGCCATGCCCAGGTATGTCAGTCCACCCTGCAGCCACAGGCCCAACTGCAGAGCAGACAGACAGGAGATAAATCTGGTGTGTCTGCAGCCCAGACAGCAAACACAAGCACCTTTCTTATCCGTGTCTGGGTAAAGTTCAGGCAAAGCCAGAAGCGGTAGGAGACATCCACTTCTGGAGTTGTTCAGCCTGGAGAAGAGAAGGCTCCAGGGAGACCTAATTGCTGCCTACCAGTACCTAAAGGGGACCGACAGAAAAGCTGGCGAGGGGCTGTTTATCAGGGAGTGCAGTGACAGGACAAGGGGCAATGGGTTTAAACTGAAAGAAGAGGGATTTAGATTGGACATTAGGAAGAAATTCTTCCCTGTGAGGGTGGTGAGGCCCTGGCACAGGGGGCCCAGAGAAGCTGTGGAGGCCCCATCCCTGGCAGTGTCCAAGGGCAGGTTGGATGGGGCTTTGGGCAACCTGGTCTAATGGAGGGTGTCCATGCCCATGGCGGGGGGTTGGAACTAGGTGGACTTGTGGTCCTTTCTAACCCTAACCAGTCTGTGATTCTCCTTGGACCCACTGAAGCTGCAGAGGGCCTGGGGTAGGTTTGTAAGGGGTCCAGAGGAGCTGGAGATTAATGTTGCATAGGCTGGGACCCACCAGTCGCAAAATGCCTGGCAGGAGGTGAGTGTGCAGCCCCTGTTCCAACTTGCAAATTGAAGTACAGTCAGAGGGAGCTGCTGAGGAGCCACATGCCCTCACGGGGACCGGGACAGGGCTGCTGTCTGCCTGCACACCCAGAGGTCTGGAGAGCACAGGGAGTTAAACTGGTTACGCCAGTGATGTGGAATCATGCTGCTAATGCAAGAAAACAAGGAGGAGGGAGGAGGGCAAAGCAAAGCATGGGAAAGCACATGGGAAATTTGGGAGGAAAAAAATAAAATGGGCCATAACTGCTTAGTAAACAATTTTTTCTCACCCTGGGAGAACCCTGTTTTTCTGAATGTATCCTACATCATAATGGCACATGGAACAAATTAACTTGCAGCCCTGACCTACATTAGGATCAGAAAAGACTGTTCTAGCTAAAACAAAGTTGTGAGCTGATGTTGTCAAAATACTGAGCTGTTGTTTTCTCACAGCCTTTAGGATGATCCCCTGCAGCAAAAGGCTTCAATGTATTCAACAGCAGAGCACGCCTGCTAATAGCTTTCAAGCATTTAAGTCCTCAAATTCCTGGGAAGTGTGGCTATCCCTCAGTCATTAGCCTCATTTGATCTAATGGGACAAGCACAAACAAGAGCAAAAACAAGAAATTGCAGGAGTGGAAGCAACATTTCCCAGAAACACCCAGTAGGTGTGAAATATCTGGAGTCCCCAGCACAACCACATCAAACTAGTGAGATGTATATGTACTTGGCACATCCGTACTAGTTTTGAAATTGCTTTAGCCCTTTTGGATCATATCCAAAGCCGGAAAAAGCCAGTACAATCTCCTCTCCTGCAGAAGAGGCAAAGCAGTATCTGTTTGTTCAAGTGGCCCATACACCTACACGAGCGATGCACACAAGATTTGCTGGCAGAATGGATGGATCCTATTTTTTAATCCATACTTTTTACAACCTAAAGATGCAAACCTAAGAAAGCAGAGATGGATCTCAACCAGGACATCGAGTCCCAAGCACAGGAGCAAGCGCAGAATCTTCCCCTTCCCTCTGGCTGGTTTTCCAGTTTTGGTACATTTTCATCAGTCTGGCTCTTGCATTCCCTTACATTCCCCCTGTCCCAAATTCAGCCTACACCGTGCATGCAGAAATTAGCCCCTTGTTAAAGGATTTGCAGCACTCTCCCATAACAAAAAGCTCCAGTGCGCTCACCCTGTCACTCCATTCTCGGAGGCTGATGAAGTGGATATACGAACCCACAAGCAAACAACCTTTGCCAATGAACTTAAATATCAAGTCACAATTAGGAGGCTGTGGTTGACAATGCATACACAGAAAAGTATGACAAGACTGAAGGAGTGCCACAAAATGTCATCAGACATTATCAGCCGCCGTTGGGCCTGGAGCTTTCCCGGGGAAGCCTGCCAAGGAGGCAAGAGAGTACGATGTCTGCGACTCAGCAGCAAGTAGCCTCAGACAGCGTAAGAGACCCAGAGTTGTCATATATAAATCTCCGAAGGCTGGTGAGAAACAACTAGTGAAAGCAAGCGAAGCATCAGGGAAGAGAACTCTGGAGGCAAATGTGAGAGCATCGCTGAACCATACGCAGCCCTACAAAGATAATGGCCCTAAATTACCTCTCCCTTGCATCGGTTCATTAAGAGTTTGATAGAGCTCTGCTGGTGCCACTGGAAGCCTGTTCAGAGTTAAGTGGACTCTGGATCAGGCCCTAGGACTGGAAAATATACTAGGTCATAAAGTACACTATTACATATTTAATAAGGGAACAGCTATCAACGTCTGCTCCACCCAGAGAACATATAAAAAACAGCTGGAAATAAGAACAGCTGTGCATATCCCAGCCTGTCTGTAGCTGCAGCTTCTTCCAACTACTCCCGAGCTCACGTTAGAAAGACATTTCTATGGCTCCCTATCTGTAGGAGGAATCCTAAAACACTGAGAAAACAATTACGTTCAGTGACATATGTGAATACAATAATTATAACATAAATAAGATATGCTCGACATTATTGTCAATTATTTGAGCTAACCTCTGGGTATGCAAATGTGGACGATGAGAGATGTGTTTGCCGGCATATTTAATAAGCGCTTCTTACATCACAACTTTTCAGCCAAGATTTTGATCTTTGCTACCCTGATTTAAAACTACTCTATGAATATGGTGCAAATCAGAGCATCTGTTGCTTATACATCAGGTTCTCCTGTTAAGGCCTTCACAGAACAACGGGCAGCAGGGGTATGTAGCGGGTGGAGGTATTGCTAATGAGACTACTACTTATTTCCCAGGCAGAGATTTTTAGACCTGTACTAAATTACCTGCTCCTTGGGCAACATTCTTCACTCCCACTCACACAGCTGATTTTGATCACACATTCTGTGCTAGATCTATTAGCAAGTCTACCACAATGTCATCTGCACTTCCAAGAGGGAAAGAGAGATATATTAATCCGTAGATGAATGGATCCATTGTGCAATCTGGACAATTTTGATTTTAATTTCTTTTCCATCATGTCTGGGAGTTGGACCCAAACAGTGTTCTTTCATCATGATTTTCCTTCTCCTTTATTCATATAAACTAGAATATGTGTTGCATGGAACAGGCTGCTTGATCATCAGATCTAAATATCCAACAATGATAAAGAAATGGGTTTACTTTTCTGGCATATAACTCTGGCTCCTTAGAGATAACAGACAGGTATTTAATTATCATAAGGACTTCTATTTATTTTCCTAAAGATATATTATAAAAAAATATAGAAAGCTGTACTTCTCAGAGTGCCCCTTGTAAAATACAATACATCCGAGTGGAACACATGCCCAGAGTTTTCCATAATACACCAAATTAAATACAAGCTCTGTTTGGAAAAGACTTACAGTGTGCCTAAGGCTGTTTTTAGTACTGCTCACATGGAAACATCACACCATGCAAGTCTCCATTGTAACCCACACAAACCTGATACTGCTCCCTGGGAACGCAGCCTCGTGGCCTGTGCTGGTGGAGTAATGGATACCAGTCTGCATGGATAATTGGGGATTCCTGGAGTTTTACCTCTCTGGAGAAATGCTAGCCTCAAGTTACGTATACCACAGGTCCTAATAATTCACTGTCTCTGACTATGGGAGAACTACGGAAGTCTGTACACAAGAGATGACTTTTGGAGACTGGCGTTGCTAATGCATATCTATCACGCATAGCTGTGCTGAAGTTCCAGGCAAAATGCTTCTCCCATCTGATTTTATCCCTACAATAAGAAGTAGAACTAACATAATTGCTTCATCATGACAGAAAAGTCCAAAGGTGGTAATACCTGTCTATTTAACACAAAAGTTACCATGATGTAGAGGAATTCCTGGGTGACAGTGCTGTGACGGCAATTCCCCCTCCCAACACTTAACAGGAAAGCTATTGGCACTGAAGAGGAAGGGCGCAGAGAATACCAGTGGCGTTAAGCGTCTGGGACACAAAGACTGAGCCTGTTGAAATTAGTTCTTAATAAACATGCTAATACAGAAGAAGTTCCTGAACACTGGACGACAGCTAGTGTGGTGCCAAGAGTCAAAAGCAGAGCTGAAGCGTAAGCCAGCTGACCAGCAACAATGCCAGGCAAGGCAATGGAAAGCTGATAAAAACTTCAATTAATGAAGATAATTAATTAAAATAATAAAGGATAGGAATATAATTAATGCCAGTAACCATGGATTTATGGAAAACAGGCCTCATCATATAAATCTGATGTAATTATTTGATGAGATTACAAGTTTGGTTGATAAAGATAACTGCGTAGATGCAACACTGAGTTTGGTGAGTCACAGAACTCAGCAGAACACAACATGTCGATTATAAAAACATTATGAAACATCTGTAGAAGAGAGATTGTTTGTAGCACGGTATGGATATGGGCCAACCACAGTCAACAGTTGCAAAGCTTCAGCAATCCGACATGCAGGAATCAACATCAGAAAATAACAGATTAATGTGCGTTGTTTTGCAATTTTGGGCACTTAAGGCGCAGTTTAATCCAGCCAGACGCAAAGTTTCAGAGCTATCAATGAGGAACATAGGCCATACTTGCAGCATGGAGGACTACATGGAAAATTGCAGGTTGGGACAGAATTAAGCAGACGGATATCAGCCCTCATTCTAGGAAAAGAAAACCAAAAGCAAAAGAGCAAATGTGACCTTTAGATACACTGAAAGAAGAGGATGGGGAGGGGGTGATTTGACCTCTTCAAGCAGCATCAGCAAAACTATCCTGTTTCAGCACTTGCAATTTTTTAGGACTGCTGAAAATCGGAGTAAAGAAAGAGTCTAAAATAATTTAGCAAAATGTTTTACATATTATTTTTGGAATTCAATCAGTTTAACAAGCAAAACAGTGGAAAGGTGACTTAATTGCAGTGTGTTTGTACACACAAAAGAAGAAAACCCTGGGTGCCAATGACCCTTTCATCTGAAGTAGCAAAGCATAACATGCAAGGTCTGAAACGTGAAGCCACACAATTTTAAGTGAGCAATTTATAACTTTCCCTATTAAAATGTGTTCTTAATCGCTTGTAGAAAATACTGATGAAATGGTGGATTCTGGAATTCTCAGCATATACTAGTTAAAACTAGATGCTAGCTGCTTTACTGGAAATATATTAACCAAATATAAGTTTTCAGGCTAAATATAGGGGTAACTGGCCTGCATTAAACAAAACGTCAAAGTAAATGATCTAATGGTCCTTTCCTTGGCCTTAAACCAAATGAATCTCTGAAGAAACAGAGACTGCTTTTTCTTTAAAAATATCGCATGATGACTTCTGGTTCTCAGCCAGTTAAAAACATGCTTTAAATTTTTCAGAGTTTTGACTGGTGCTCCCATTCTGCCTTGAGTATTTCAAGCAGATCAGTATAAATATCGATAAAACATATTTCCCACCGAAAAGGAGGTTGTTCAGTCAATAATTTCCATTGGCATTCATATATTTTTATATGTTTATGGCTGGCTTTACAAAGTGCTGGTTTCCTCTCAGCATTTCCTGGTGAAAACCAGAACACTCTGTCATTGAAGTGTCCATACAATTTTGTTTTGTAGTTTTTTCTTGCCTGTATTTAATATTTCGTGAGTAGTCAATGAAGTGAAGGAACTTGACGTATGAAGTCGTTGTTTATTCCTACCTTGGCAGACAGAAAGTGTTACATCAGTGCCGTCCGCTAAAGTTTTTCATTTCTGTAGCACGTGGTGGGATCATGTTAACGTGGAGCAGTGTCTCACTGCAGCACCATGTGCAGTGTCACATTTTTTCATACCTCCAATGTGATACGGTACGTTAGCTTAACAGACTACGCAGATTTGTGCAAACTTTGGATCCAAAGCGCATGAAAGAAAAAGGAGAAATTTAATTGACCTAATAGGACGGGACCTCCAGCATCACTTTTTCTCCTCCTTGCTTACGGTACTCCTTAGTCTTTCCCATCACGTTCCTATCACAATGGGAAGGCACTGGGCTGCTGGACCACATGGCAATGATACACGTGGTCCGAACCACTCGACATAGCTCATACCCACAGAGCAAAAACCTAAAGAAACAACATCCTTTTGGCTGGCCAGGAAGGTCAAGCCTGGGGTTTTTTTCAGTGATATGGCCAAATACGAGTTGGTGTATCTCACAGGGGAATTGCACTTCAGGAAAACAAAGGATGAAGTGGTATTTTCTGATGAAAAGCATACACTCTGCTGCGACCTACAGGCCACAGCCGGTATGCTTCTGCCAAGAAACACCTTTTTTTTTATTTTTGGCCATAGATTTTTCACTTTGTTTTCCTCCTCTCAGTGCTCTACCGACTGTAATGGAGTTAGTCCTGAATTGTTCAGTATCAAGGCAAGTAGAAATAGATGCACTCTCTTTCCAAAACTCTTCTCTAACAAGTACAAACATGTTGTCCTCCATCCATCTCCCACCCGTGCTGGCCATTTTCAGCTACTGTCTATGTTTCTAGCACTATATTCATAAAGTAAAGAAACCTGCTCCATACATCTGCCTAAGATAGATTTGAAACAAGCACACAGCAGAGTCAGAGCTGCACACTTCATAGCAACCTTCCTCCAAAGAAAGTGAAGGACTCAGGGGGCCAAATGACATCCAAGGTGTCAGTCTGGAGTAACCTTGGGCGCCATCACTAGATTTTCCCCGTCTACCGACTTTGAAAAAATAATTTGTCAAATAGCCAAGACTTTATTTCAACTCCTTTACTGCAGACAAGTAAAGAAGTGCTTATAATGCTTCAAAACATCTCCTCCACTCATGGGGAGCTCACAGTCCCTTGGTTTTGCTGATGACAGTCAAAACTCATTCCACGTTCCTGGTCAATATATCAGTTGTAATTATGGGAAAAATCAATCAGGGACCCCAAGGAGCAATCCACAGGCTTCGCCCAGCTGGTAGTGGTCTGACTCACCATCTGTTCTTCCCTTTGCATTGTTTTCCTGTTGGGGGACGGTTGCAACCATCAAATTACAAAGTAAAAAACAATGTGGCTGATTAGCTTCCACAAACAATAAATAACCAAATATTCTAGAAGATGGTACACAGAAGATGTGGAAGCTGTGCTTTTCCGGTCTTTCAACACTTGTTTGTTGCTCACGTATCCTTTGAACATCTCCCCCTTTGTACATGAACACTTCATGTGCTGTCAATGATTTGCTTGAAACATCCACATTTCCAAATAACTCCATGGCCCAGCACCTAATGGGAAGCTCGGAAACCAGAAGCGGTTTGTAAATCATTCACAGATCACCCGGAGAACAGAGCCTTGGAAAGTACTATTTGAACAGCTATAATATACTTAACAATATTGCCACAAAATGTTGATACTTGGAAATCAATAGGGTCTGACAGACTAAGTATAACTCTGCAGTCACAAACATGAGTTTAACTAACTTCAGAAATATTACCTAGGCTGGATGAAGATGAAAATTGGCCTTTTCCTTTATTGAGGGAAGAAAACAACAATTTCCTGCACTGTGGTCATGTAGAGATTTCACCTCCCTGCTGCTGCGCCGCTCTCCTGATAAGAAACTGTTTAATCTCCCTGACCCAGGCAGTGAACACTGATTCTGCTGATTCTCTGAAGGAAGTCAAGACATGCAACATGCCTTCATCTCAGACGTGTCCAGAGCCCTAAACGAAGCAGCATGACAGGACGTGCACCAGAGCTGCAGCGAGGCATGAGTCAGCCTCCTCCAGCCATAAATCTAAGCCATTGCAAAACTCCTTTCCATTTATTCATTCTGATCCTCTCCCCTGATTAATTTTTCAATGGTGTAATTTTAAAAGTACAGTTACAGTCTCTGAAGGAGGTACAGGATCTCTCAGGGAGCCTTGGAACAGTGTTGCCAACTCACATGATTTTTATCTCGAATCTTACGATCTTTGAGCGTTCCTCAGCTTTGGCTGCCAGAAGCGTGCAATGACATGAGAAACTCAGCTAGCTCCTCTCTTAATTTTTATTAATAGTAATTTTCCAGACTTTATGATTGTACCCTAAAGACGCAGAAATCCAAACGCAAAGGAAAAAGGGGCCAATTTAATAATTGTAAGTGTGATTTTTAAGATTACTGTGTAATTCACAAAAACCTGACTCAAGATATTTTTCTATTGAAGTTGGCAGTGCTGTTTGCTTTTCATCCTCACTGAACTGCCCCTTAATATTGTTCTAATTTAACTGTCTAGGTTATTAAAGAAACAGGGAATACAAGCCTTCTGTTTCTGGAGGCAGAACAGCAACCCAAGTAATTTTTTTCAGGTGCTTGCAAAGGACTTGTCGGTACTGGATGAGGAACGGGGCCATTGGGATGGTGGGGAGGAGAAGGGAAGGAGCTAGGTCCTAACTGGAAAGGCAGAGAAGAGGAAGAGAAGATGTGTTTGCCCTCACTTAAGGAAATGCCTCTCCACAGAGCCTCCCAGAGGCAGGACAGCCTCTTTGGCTGCTTCCTCCAAGATGAGATGAGGTGGGCTGGCAAGAAGCAAAGGCACCTTTTGCAAAGCTTGTCCCCATGCACATGGCTGAGGCCGCTTTTTCTCTCATTTCCACAGGACTGCAACTAGAGCCAAGGAAATACTGTTCTTGTGGGAAAAGGAGAGTACATAATTAACCAGCTTTAAGCCCAGAAGGGCAAATTGTACATATTCTTGCAGTTTACCCAGTCTCCAGAGCTGGGTTTCTTCTTAACCTTCGCAGGTGCCATGGGCTGTGCACACAGTGGGTGCATCCGCAGTGTCACTGTTCTTCAAAACATAAAGGCTTATAAATAAGTGGAGGGGTGTTAATTTTCTTCTTGAGCATTCAGAAAGCATTTTGCTGAAGCCTATTGTGGCCAAATGATGCAGCTGACAAGGCCAAAATCTCTCTGTCATTAATATAGCAGCCAAGCTCCCATAAAGGGGACCTTTGTTAAGGACCACCAGTTTTGACCCTGAAGAGGCAAATGACCATCAGAGCTGTGGTGTTTTCAAGGGTAGGTAGGAAGCTGTGCATAAGTCACCTTTTCCTCTCTAAGAAGAGCTGCTTTGACACCAGTTACACCATGGGACACTACTTTGAGCAACCTGGTCTAGCGGAAGATGTCTGTCCCATGGTAGGGGGTTGGAACTAGATGATCTTTAAGGTCCCTTCCAACCCAAACCATTCTGTGATTCTATGATTCAGTTAGGCAGTGGGGACCATTGCTCACAAAGGAAGTGCCTCTGCCCAAAAACATCATGGCAGAATATTCTGCAGGTGTATGTTCCCTTGCTGAGCTGTAGCACGATCACTGGCTGGTGGACACGAGTTCTGTTTCTGAAAGCATTACCTATTGAAAGCATTTAATTAACTGGTAATTTTAACCTTCAGAACAAACAAAACACTAATGTTTAGCTCTGATGACTTTGGAGAAAACCTCAAAAACATAACCTGGGCATCCCCTGTAGACACCAAAGGCAAGTGGAAAGGTTTCCAGACTTCGTATTTCACTTTCAGATACTGTGGCCATAAAGTAAACCTCCTAGTTTTAGAGAGCCTGACATCATTTTTGCATGGGAGGGGGCGTTAATGGCTTATCCGGGCATTATCTTTGAGAGAAAAATCATTTAGCAGATATTAGCTATCTCTGGATAGTAATGGGCCAGTGAAGAAAAATGTGTTTTGCTTAAGCGTTCATTACCTTTTCAAGTTTCGCTTGCTTTAAAACAACTTGCATATTAAGTAGCAGTAATGTAAGCCTCATTAAGGGCTGCCCATATGTCTGGCAGTGAAAGGATACGTAGCTCTGGTACTGTGAAAAAATATAAGAGACTTGCAATGGTAAACTGCTCCCAACCCTTTCCACTGGCAATCCCACCGTGCCAATCTCCTCGTCCAGGTGGAGGCTCCCACTTTGGCTACTGGGTTGACCTGCAGTCATTCCTCCCCTTCTTTATCAATAACTACTCGCGTAACTTCCCCTCTGCCAAGCGGTATATTACGCTGTAAGTGCAAAAGAGATTACTGGTACATCCACGACTGGATTGGACTACTAGGGAAATAAAGTGATACTCAAGGAAGACGAGTAAATGTACCAAAACACAGCACTACGGCAGCGTTCATCCCAGCGCAAAAGGAGAACTACGCTCAGCTGCACTGAGCTTTTCCCCAGAGAGGAGGAGACCCAGAGAGCTAAGCCTTGCAGCTTGATAACGTATATAGTATTATTGGGAGAAGGGTTTTGACAAATTGACAATATAAACATGCAAATTTGCATTTGTAAATTTGCGAATGTAAGTTTGCACACAAAGATGTAGATTTCTAAGTGTACTGAATATTCTGGGAATGTGGAGATTTGGCTATGAGTGAAGGAAAAAAATAATCAGGATTTGGTGTATTAATAGGCAGACCAAAAATGGAAGAACCTCACCCAAAACTGTAAGATGTGTTGCATTTTTCATGCCTCTAAGCAATGAACATTGGTATTTCCTGTAATCTACAGTACAAAGTAACTTTAATGTCTTCCAAGCATGCATTTTTATGAAGTTAGAGGAATAAAAATTCTGACCTTGAGACACAGTCATACTAATAGTAATAAACTACAAAATATGTATGATCCAGTTTATCACCATGCCCCAGATGAGATTAGCTAATCGTGCAGCTTATTTTCCAAACATCTATATGCTGCTATTGTTTGTTTGTTTGTAGTTCTGGCAGACAAGCCTCAAAAGGATGAAAAACATGATTAAGCATTTATTTACATTTCCTTTAAGTATCAGCAGCATTATATTATGAACAATGCTTTTAATCACCTACCCATTTCTGTGCTTATAACGTTGCCCGTAAATTCTGAGCACTGATTTATTTTTTGACAAAGCGTTGCTGCTTTTACATACAAACCTACGGAGCCTGATCTAACCCCTCATTAGTGTCAAGAATCAATGGCTTTTATAGACAACTGGGCATTCGACCAGGTCCTATCGGTATCTTTCGAATCACTAGCAATCACACAAAAGCAGAGAACTTGCAGCTTCACCTCAAAATCTAAAGCCACGTTAAATCCATAGTTTTAAAGCCAGTCCTTGGAGGGGCAGCGGTGAATGCACTCGCTTTTACAGAGCAGTGGCTTTTTAGCAGTAGCTCTGAAACCAGCATACATAAGAAGCAGTTTGATCCCTAAATTTCAGCTAGGCAAACTAAGCACGAAGTTAGACGGCACGCCTGAGCGGATCCATCAGTTTACCATTGCTGAATGTGGGAATCCTGCTCCCTTTGCCATCACTGCTCCTGCCTGTGCAGCTCAGGCTGTCCCTCATGAGAAGCCCCCCTGAGCCAGTTCAGCCCACTAATCTGGCAGAAAACTATCCACTTCTTCCACTCATTTAGCAAGTTTGCAGCAGTCACCTTAAACCTACACTTTTGCACCTCCAGAGCCAACTTATGGCAGAGGATTGCCATGATATTATCACAACATTATGTAAAATTACCAGCATCAAAAGTCTTGAGCCTGATTTTACCCTCACTCACACAAATCAAGAACCACCACACTAGCACATAAAAGAATCATAAGTGAGGAGAAACTCAAGGCTCCAAAATCCCCGGGTACCCCAAATTGTTCCTGCCTTTGTGGGCTGCAGATAGGCTGCCCACTCAGCACCTTGGATGCTGCCTCTGAAAGAAGAGGGGGAGGGAATAAAAATCAAAGACTGAGAACAAAGTAAGTAATTCAGCAGCTGTTTCAACCCTATCTTTATTTTAACCATAGCCCCCAAGTACTAAGAGCTGGAGAGACTTACTAGGTCATCCTAGTCAACTGCCTGCCAAAGCAGGAATACTCTCTGTAGTATTTTCCTGAGGGCTTTTAACCAGCTTATATTTAAATGATTCAAGTAATGGGGATTCCATGATCGACCAGACTTTGCTGTTTGGAAAAACGCACTGACAGCCAGCTTACATTTCCTTCTGCTCATTTTCATGCCATTCCTACTCACGGTTCCTCCTTCCACCAACCAACACAACTTTTCCTGTGCTTTTGGAGCAGCTTCCCTGTCCCTGCCGTGCTACATTCGGGATGGGGTAAGGGGAAAGGTTGACTCATGAGAAATGCAGCTTTAAGCACAAATTTATCTCCAAGATCTTGGGAATATTTGCTCCTCGGCTGTTGGCATAAAACGCAGCGGTCTTGGGAATGTCCCGAGAGGTTTAAAGCGCAAACTGGTGATCTTAAACTAGATACCCTGCCAGGTTTCTCCAATGTCACTACTGACAGCTGAATTATACCTCTCCCTTGAGCTTTTAAGTCATTCAGGCATCCCTCCACGTACAGCCCTCCCGCCCTAACTGACATCCTTCCAATCTGTCCAAGGAAGCCTTTGTTCCCCCGACCCACTCCAGAAAAACGAGGCCCTTTGCAAATTGCAGACCATCCTTTCAATTATCTTTCTATAGTAATGCTGGCACATCAGTTCCACTTATCCTTGGTTAATAGTTCAGCTTATATTCAAACAGCCATTAACATAAAATCAACACAGCAATTTTGTATGAATTCTCATATCATTAATCCATTTAAAGTGGATACACAGTTCACACTCCAAATTCACTTAATTATTGACTTAATAACATTTAAAGAGGCCATGGTCTTTGGCTCCATTGGAATGCAGCCTTTCCTTCCTCTCCATAGGTTTTTGGCAGAAGTTAATTTTGCAAGGTTTGAGTGCTCCAAGTGCTTGGAGGTGTGTTTCTGTCAGAAACCTCTACCCAATTACAGCGTCAATCTCATGAGGAATAACCTTAGAGAGCCAGTTGGCTGGTTGGTTGGCTCAGTTGGGGAAAGAGGAAAAACATCCATGATGGGTTTCATAAAACAGACCCCCTTTGCCCAAACCTCTCTGCAAGAGGCAGCCTCGAGTGTCCCAGACTGCAGCATCCCAGGGGGCCCCTTTCAGCCTCCTCCATTGCCACGGACTGCAGGAAGCCCTCATATTGTCCTGCTCTGGTGGCAGCCACGAGCTCTGCTGAGGACAAGGAGATAATTACATCTTCCTCTGTATCGGATATAATTAGCTCTATAGCTCTGGCACAGACAGTGGATATATCATGATAATTTCTAAGAACTACACACAAAATTAATAGTTTCATCAAAGCTGTCTATAGAGAAGCTTGTTTTCCTCCATATTTTCATTCGATACTTCTTTTTCCTCACTCCTTCCCCTCTTTTTTCCCCTCCTTGTCATCATCCATGGCAAATGATGTTGTTTGTGCTTCAGCTGCTGTTACAGGACAAAAGCAATCAGCGGGTCTTGCATTTCACTTTGAAAAATATCAGGTTAGGACTTGTCTGGATCCTCGCATAATTTGTGCCACTGTTGGAGGCCCTTCCCAGAGACATCTTCCTCCAGTGGCTCCGGTGGGATTTGGGAGCATGAACAAAGAGCTGGGGAGGATCAGAAAAACACCTGAAAGCCGTGGGGAAATGCATACATGGTGGCAGAAACCATTGTCCCCTCCAGATTCCCTGTGTGTTCCAAGTCCTTCCCTGAGGGTCTCTGGTGACAGCAGAGAAGGGTGCCCAGCACCACGCAGTGCCCCAAGCTGAGTTCCACCACGCTGGTCACGCGAGACAGGGCTATCAGACTCAAGCAATAGGTAAGGCTGTTCTGGACATGCTGTTTGCCAAAAGTCCTTGAAAACTACCTTGAGCCATCCCTGTGATTATGGTAGCTCGTTTCCTCACTTTAACGCCACTTCTGCTTGCCTTGGCTTCGTGGCAAGAAGACAGACATATCCTAAACACCTTCTCTCCTCTCCAAGATATCAGGGCAAGCCAGGCATCCCTGCTGCCTCTACTGCGTTCATGGCACTGTATTGGCAGGAAAGCTTCACTATAATAGATGCCAGCAGAGACTAATTGCATTAGGCTTTCTGCTGGAGAGGGTCATTGGAGCCTGTGAGGCTACCCTGCTTTTCCCTGCCTCTCGCAGAGAAGTGAGTGCTTGGAGGATCACACCAATGGAGAGGAGCCAAGTTTTATTAATGCACTCTTGCCGCAGACATCAGCAAAAGCAGAATCAGATGCACAGTGCTGCAGGTTATAACCAAAGATTTTGATTTGGATATTGTAATAAAGGAAGGAGTAGAACACCCCAGAACAGATGATAACCGCAGTCTGTGGTTTCTTCTCCATTAGCCCTTTGGGTGTTTCCCACATCTTCACCACATATAACACTGTTCCCTCTTAATTCAGGCACATGGGAATTCCCAGGTAGTGTTTGCTTGAGACTGCCTTTAAAAGAATGGCTAGGTACTTGATAAAACTAGGTGCAACTTTACGCCCATTTTATTGCTTGCTTGGTTATTGCTCTGAGAATAATGCTGTTAGCTATTTGAGGTTCAAGACTTATCTGCACCAGTAAAAGCAGTCCGTTTCTTGTTTAACATCTACTGATGCATCCGCTTATTTTATAAGGTAAGACTGTAATCCTGCTTTTACTATAAAACGCAATATAAACATTGAAAGGAGTTGTAAAACTGCCCCTGAAACTCTGTGACATTTCACAAATCCTGGCAAATGTCTGCATGTTCTTCCTAAATTTGCCACAGATTTTCTAAGCATTGTGTTTTCTAAACAAACATTGTGCTTTCTCACAAAGAACAGCTTCTCTAAGCAAGGTCCAGAGCCCGAGTTCGTGCATTGCACAGAGCAGCACTCTCACCGCATTCACGTGTTCTCAGGACCACGGCCCCTCTTGCAGCCACAGCTGATGAGCAACTGAGCCCTCTCCAGTCCCGTACCTGCACGTGCAGCAGCCATCGTGACTCTTGTCCTGTCATACCCTTCAAATTGCCATGAGAAAGTCTACCAAAAAACCACAGGCGACTCCTAAACAGCCAGATTCAGGTCAGGATATTTGTTGTACAGCCCAGGCAGGGCACAGCGTGACCACAGCAAGGGCTGGACCTTGCAGCGGAGGTTGCTGCCCCACAGCACGGGCATCGCACGGGAGACTTCAGAAAGCAATAGGCTTTGTAGCCAAGACAACTATCTTTCCACCTAGCATTTTTAAGAGGGGGGAAAAAAGCCAAACAAACTCAAACTGTTTGGGTACAGCACATGAACAGGTCAGGGTGCACACCCAACAACCCTGCACCAGACAAAGCCCCGTGCGGCGACTCAGGCAGCGCGCCCCCGGGGCTGCGGGTCGGCGCAGGCCCTGCTGGCACAGGCCCGCTTTCCGGGCAGACAGCTAATGCTCTCACTGCGCTGCTGCTCATCCTCAAACGCCCAACCTGGGACGTGTCCGGACAAACAGGGCTGCTGAGCTCTAGCCTTGAGCAACAGGAGTGGAAATACATCTCTTTCCCACGTGTATCCACTCACTCCTACTGGCTGCTGCTCCCACCTCCCCGTTCCTCTCCATGCTGTACACGAGTTAATATAAACTAACTTGGAGGGCTGCCCTGCTTTGGAGATTCACGTCATGCTTCCTGTTGGGCCCCTCGCCATCCTCATAAATATGTACGAAAATTATGGTGGTTGTTCCCAGAATAGATCATGTCGTAATCAAATCGGAACAATGAGGTTAAATATTTTCTCCATCTAATAGCTGTGTCCAGCTATTTGTTGTGGAGAAACACCATTGGAGGGGACAGTCCAAGGTTAAGAGATCCCAAATTTAAACACACACGCTCCTTTTCATGAAGACTCTGGAGAAAGGCAGGAATTGAGTCACTGCTGGGCTCCTCTGGGGCATCCACGAGCGCTGCTCTGCTGGAGGGATGTACCCCAGCTATAGCCAACTCCTGCACACAGTTTTTTATTCCAAGGTGCTGCCTGAGAGGAGCACTGCGATGCTCAGAAATACCAGTCTCAGAAATAAAGGCAATTTCCAGCAAGTCAGTTGTTTACATTCCCATGGACTGTGGTGGGATAAAGATTCCAAGCCTAGCTGTGAGTCTAGAGTCCACGAGAAGGTCCACTGATGCACAGTTGAAGACAGAGCAAACAGCAGTAATTGTCTTTATCTCTAGAAGGTGGAAGTTATGCAGACACATCGATGCACGCCCTGACTGCACTTACACATAGCAGGTATTACACGGAGAACACTACAGCACGGTCTGCTGCGTGTTTCTTGCAGAGACAAAGAGCAATACTTTAGTTTCCATATTTGTATGAAAACAACATAATCCAAGTCACTGTATATGCTTCTGGAAAGGGAGGAGGATACATCTACACTTACTTTTCTTTTTCATACAGACAAAAGAAAAATGAAAAAACACATTCATATCAATCAACAAGACAGATTAGGATTTTATCCAGTGTATGTTTTAGAAGACAGATTGGCCTTTCTCCATGCCTTGCATTTTCCCTCTCCCCATTTTTTGCAGTTAAGATAAAGATGCCCAGACAACTACTGAGACTTTTTGTGCCTGTACTGAACCAGAAAAAAACACACCAAAACCTCATGTCCAGCCTTGCTTCCCAGAACTGAGAATTCAGCCTGCTTTTTATAGAACTACATCTCTCTGGTAATTCAGCTCTACTGGAAATCTTTAGATCCTCTCATCTAGAGCTCTGTGATCTACATTGTCCTGATCATTTCCGCAGAGATAAACGAGGTGCAGAAAGACTGAACTATTTGAGTATACATACGAAAGTCTGTGTTAATGAAAGGACTTAAAGCCGTTTCCACCAGATCCTGGGTGGTGCTCAGACCACTGGAATTTTATCTGTGAGCGCACTTTATTGCAGCCCTGCATGACAACTGAGCATCTTGGTTCATGAAGGATACATTCAGACTACTTCCTCTTCCAACATTTCAAAATCCCTTACAATAGAAATGGCGGAGGAGGTAGTCGGTTTGGATTTAACAAAACGGTTTCTGCATGAATTATTTTTAGGTTTTGACAGTTTCTGTAACAGTAAGAAAAGCATAATTTGAAACTCCCTAGAGGGGAATTGGAGTTTCTTGTTTTACTACTGCAGACATGGACCATCCTAATGCTGCCGTAATTGTCTTGTTGTTGTAGAGGAAGAAGAGAGACAACAAATTACAACAACATGATTTCATAAACAGTTTTGATTCTGGTGGAATTCAGTCCCCAATAGAGAGGTACTCACTGAACATCCCTATAGGCAGCTCTGTTGTCTTGTCAGAGGTACCAACCAACTGAACATCTGCAGCCCAACCAACAGACTTTGCTCACCCTTCTTCCCTTCCAAACATGCACATACTGCCCAAGCACAGGGTTGCTGCAGTACCACTGCCTCTCCCCCACAGCTTTTTTTTCTCTTCGCTCCATGAACACAACTTTCCTGCAGCAGAGTAGAATCTAAGGCTTGATCCTTAGGGATCAAGCTGCAGTTCACAGCAGGATCCTAAAAGCGCTGGGGTTCTCAGATTGTGAGCAAGGATTTCAAACAAGATGCATTTGCTGCAACACGAAGCAGATATAAAGTGGCTTTTTGGAGATGAGCAGGAATCTCAGCTCCTCTTTAGGAAGAAGGGCCCATCTAAATTGCTACTTCAGTTCTGCAGTGGGGTTCCACAGCACTCATGAACTGAGTTCACATGGATTATTTTTATTTTTTTTTACTGTGAGAATGCATTGCTGTCCATGTGGGGTTTTGCTGTAGGCCGTCATGTTCTGCTGTTGTCTCTTCCTTTTCCCAGAGACATTGAAGAGTTCTGTCTCATGTTTTATTTACAAGCGTTGGTGGGTTTCTTTATGAGTTTGGGTGAGTAGAAACTCAGGTTTACGGACTTTTTTTGTAGAAGAGTAGAAAATGGTTCCTCTACTAATGGTTTGCAATTTGTCAGGGATTATCCTGCTTTATGGAGGAGAAAAGAGGTGTTCTTCTGGTTTGGGTCCTGGACTGAAACAAACTTCCCTCTGAGCAGGCTGCAATACCAAGTGCTCAAGCCTGAACACCAGACAAAAAAACCCAAAAGTCAGCATTGCAGTTCTGGTCACACAGCAATCTGTGGCTGGCAGCTTGTTTTCCAAAGTTGGTTTTGTTATATCTTCTGGATCATGGCAAAGCTTCTCCTGTGTTAGTCAGGAGTTAAAGATGGGAGGCAGATTTCTACCCTCTGAGCATCACGATCCAAAGAAATGGCAAATGGATAAGACAACACTACATTAAAAATGTATATGAAGACCTTAGAAACATATGGTGGTGTGCAGCACTGTTTCTTTCTTGTGTAATAATTATACAATGATTATTTCCTTTCCTGGTACAATCTCTTTTAGCAGAGACTGTGGCTCCACCTCAGCACATGGCACATCAGGTGATAGGTTGTACCAACCCATCTCTGAGTGATTCTTCCAAGATCCACACACTGAACAGTCCTCCCCAGCCAACACACAGGGAAAAGCAGCTCTTTGACCCCTCAGGGGCTGGGAACAAACAGTGCTCAGGACCAGAACTATTGGCCTCTCGGAGCGAAGAAGAGGTCTGCATGAAACGTTCTGTTTGTACAGGTGAAAGAAAGCCTTGCTCTAGCTTAGAAGTCATCCGTATTTTTTCAGCTGCCTTCAGTACAATTTTATACTTGCATTTAAATCACCACCCTCAGCACAGGGTGGAGTCCAGGTTTGAAAGCCAAGAGTCATTTGAAAGCATCTTTCTCTGCAAGCCAAACTTTTCTTATTTGATATGGCCAGAAAGATGGGAAGTGCTTTAATGGGCCCTTAGAGAGATACTCACCATGAAGCATCCTTGGGGCCAGCGTTCACACAACTACACACCACTCAACACCCGCTGCCTGCTGTGGGTGCCCTCACACCAGCAGAAGAGTGCCTGTCTCGGCGCAGCTTATTGCTCCGAGCCTAGGACCGACTTGTGTTAGGAAGGATGTGCTGGTACAACTTGACCACACACCCCCCTAAGGGAAATACAGCTCACGCCCATAAAAAATTCATTTGTCAGGATAGTTTCAGTTGGTTCGCTGAGCAAACAAGCTATTACAGCCAAAGGATGTTGCTGCTGTGTAAGTGTGTTTCCATTGAGGCTTTTCTCCAAAATTAAAACAAAATTGTAGAAAAATCATACTTGTGGAATAGTAAAGCAAGGGTCAGCATTTGAGAAAAGGGTTGTTTGGGGTTTTTTTTTAGAAGTAAATACGTAATTCTGATATTTTTTCATTTCAGTGAAAGAATCATGGGTGGATAGTGTTGTGAAACAGTTGAAATAGAGGTCACGAAAAGGTGGTGGAAATTGGCTATTTAGAACTAGAGAAAAAACTCGTATTAAGTACAGTACAATTTTACTCAAGCAACTAAATGATGGGTGATAAATATTACATAACTCAATAGTATTTTATTTATAAAGCTTACTACAGACATGGGACAGATTGAAAATAGTAAATTGAGCCAATTTTTTTAATTACTTGTGATAAAATGCTTTAAACTCTGCATTAGCGGCAACCAATACAGTGCCTTTGATTGCACTAATCGATCTTAATTGATTAAATGAATGCACTTCATCTCTGGATTTTTATTGCCAGCATATTCTGCCACTTTCTATTACAATCCATTTTGGAAGCTACCTGATGATCATACCTGAACACCCTTCCATTTCATTTTCACTTTCATCCTCCAATTAATTACCTGGTTCCAGCCAACCCGGAGTGCGCGTATCCCATTTCTCATGGAGACACGGCCCCGCTGGCTGCCAGCCAGCTGCTGAGAACCTGGATTTCTTACAGCAAGGAACTCCAGCACACACACCCCCCTAAAACATGGCACATCTGACCTGATCAAGGGCAAATCTCTTTTCTACTCCAGTCTCTGCCTCTGTCAGGTGTTGCATTGCATAGCAGACTCCTTTGGTTCTTGTATTCCTTTCCATTAAAGGATCTTTGGGTCATTTTTTAATGTGATCTCAATATACAGCTGCTTAATAGAGAGTTTTGTACGTGTTTTTATATTCTGTTTAAGACTTAGTAAATATTAAGATGTTTTTCCTCTGAAATTTACTCCTGGTTTCAGGGTACAATTCTTGTTCTTTAGAGAACCTGCAGAGCACCTGTATGAAGGAGAGGGTGGTGGAGAAAAAACACCAAGAACTCAGACGATGTGAAAATTGCAACCGCGTTATTCAATGCAAAGACAAAAGAATTTATTCACCTAGAAGGGAAATAGTCCCTGAGATAGCAGACAGCTGAACCCAGAGTTTATATTTTGCATAACATTAATCTTGAAGGTATAGGTACTCAAGCACTCCCGTAACGAGTAGTGCATTACAGCCAGGTTAGCAGAGGAATACAGGCCTGTACTTGAGCTGTTTGTCCCTAGGGACTTCAGTCAAAACTCATCATGTGAGCTCAGAATACAGCCTGACCCATATAATGCTATTCGAGCACTGCACATCGCACCGACTGGGTTTCTGAGTGCAAGGGAAGACGCCTTAGCACAATCCCTGGAATCTATATTCATGAGAGCAAGTGAGGTAGGTAATAGGCAGGGACCAGCAGTGCAGATAATTAAGAGGAAAAGGAAAATAAGTTCTGCAAGGGAGAAAAATGGACAGTGTCTCTTGCTCTGTCACTGTTTTGAAGAGGGAGCGTTCCAAGGAAAGAGAACCCTCCTGCTTGGTTTTGAGTTACCCTAATGACTGGGGGTGCTGCCATCGCAGTGATTAGGGAAGGCTCAAGAATGATAACCATGTACAAAGTCTTTTTGTCCTCACCACAGAGCAGTTATTCAAGAAACACTCATCCACGTAAGACACAAGCCTCGCAGCCTGCTAAGGTCAGCAATTTTTGCAAGTGATTGCCATGGATGTTAACATGGCATGAAGGCTATCTCAGAGCAAGCAACTAAACTTCCCCAGCCTCTAAAAGCTCCGGAGGGGAGAATTGCAACCTGCAGATGATGCCTTTGTTACAATCCAGTCTCCAACAGAAAATACATCTGGAGCCAACAACTGGGATTTGCTTTTACTACCAGAAACATAATTCCTCTATAACACAGTATAAATCAATGTCTATTTTCTTTTTCAAACTGACGCCTGCTAAGGTCTGTCTCCTAGAAAATGGCTCTTCCAAGTTCCTGCTGTACTTCAGCTTTATCTTATAGCTAGATCTTTATCTTATCTACTGCATGAGTCAAGTAGGGGAGGAGGCTTCCTTATCTATCTTAGCCAACAGGGCAGAGCTTAATGAAAGAAATCCTATTGTTCTTCCATAACAATCTGCTTGCAGCTCCCAGGGAGGCTCTGATACCCGATGGAGTACGCTGATAGCCATCCCACTACTACATATGTTTATTTAGATCCAAATCACGCATCTGAGTTACTCTACAAGAGCCCAGACAGCACTTCACTACATTTTTCCTCCATCTTCTGGACTTGTGAACATGAAGATATTACTGTATTGTAATCCTTTAATATTAAACGTAGAAACTTTCCAGCTAAAGATTAAGTGTGATCAAGGTAACCGTGTTTACACATGAAAGGTAATTCAGACTAAAACAGCCGTCTTCAGGCTGTCACGGCTGCTCCTCAATGACTCCTGGCGCAGACAGCCATAATTCCACAACATCCTCTCTAGACCAGACCTTTATTTGGGGCATTCGCTGAATTCAGAAGTTAATATCCCTGCTGCCACAGTTTCAGGAGAACTTGAAGACAATTTAATCTCTCTAAAGAAATACATTAATAACTTTAACACCTAAAGGAGAACCACTGAAAGACTACTCCTGCTGAAGTGCTAGGAGGCATTTTGACTTAGCTAATTTATTCCTGCAAGAGAAGACAAATAAGCTATCCCAGCATATTTTAGCTTTTAAAAACTTTCACACTGGGATTTATGCAGATAAAAGTTTTTCTTGCTCTTTCTGAATTAGGGACACCAGAGAATCAATTCACCAGGTGTACTGAGAGCCATAGTTCTGACTGACTTTGTTTTCCTTTATCAAAATGTAATTAAAATACCAATTCCATTTTCTCCTTGCATCAAATTTGTGAAAAGGAGCCATTTTCCTGCAATAAAATCCTAAAGATTTCATGACACGAGCAGCAGAGCATAGTAGAAGTGCATAATAAATCAGTCCAAATTCTAGCTGTGTCTAAAGGGTTTATAGAAAGCTCTCTATCCTTTTCACACTCCAAAATCTGAATTATAATTAATTTCAGGAATCAACCAACCTACCCTCACTTTAAAAATGTCAAGCTGAGAGTGCATTATGTGAGATTACAATTACAATTAATCAGAAGTGCAGGCGTGCACACACACATCTTCCCACTTAAATTCTTCGGCCAAAAAAAATATTACAGCAACCCTGACAGATACTAAATGATCTTTCCAAATAACGCTCGCTGGTGATAAATGTTACAGTTCTGCAGCCTCGTGCTAATACAGAGCTTTTCGGCAGCAAACGGGCATCGTTTGGCGACTCCTGCGTTAACTCTAACGCCACGCTGATGGCGTGACAGCTTTCTCTCATGTTCACTATCCCATCTGGGAAAGACTCCAGGGCTGGAAGAGCCCAGCATGCTAAGTTATATAAAAAGAATTATCAACATTCACGAGACATTAAACATTACTCTTTCTTAGGACAATGTTGTTGTTTACTCATTTTCTTGCACAGATTAAATGAGTTGTGACAAACTGCTCCTCTCTTTGGCCCCAGTGGTGCTTTCTGGCCCTATACTGCCCTGATGCAAATAGAACCATAGAATGGCTTGGGTTGGAAGGGACATTAAAAAATCATCTGGTTCCAAACCCCCCTGCCATGGGCAGGGATGCCACCCACTAAATCAGGTTGGCCAGAGCCCCATCCGCCTGGCCTTGGACACCTCCAGGGGTGGGGCAGCCACAATGGGGCTCTCTCTGCCTGCATCTAATACTCTAAACATGTGACTTCAACCCAGGCTACACCAACACTCTCACACAAAGCAACTTCACATGTAGAACAGAGTATTGATGTGCTTTTAATATATGTGAGAGGAGTGAATGCAAGGGACAGGGCACCCAGCAGGTGCTGCCCCTCTCTGGGCAGGGTCCTTCCCATCCCCAATCCCTGTCCCTGCCCTTCTGTGGCTAACCAGCCCTACGTACTCAGAGGAAGGCCATCCCAGTCAGGAACCCCACCTATAGTTAAAGCAAACCAGAATGAGGTATCAGAAGCTCTCCCTCCTCTCCTCTGCAGCAATGCTGGGTCTTCCCTCCTCCTGCCTGGGCATCTCCCCCAGATCTTCACGCCTGGATATCACCCCAGGGAAAGGCATCTCCTTTCCCCTGCCTCAGTTCAAGGTGCTAATGAAAAGGCAGGACATAGGCTGTACAAGGCAACAGTCCCAGAAATATCATTTTGCTTCACTGTCACCTGCAAGGGATGAGGAACAAAAATAACTACTCCCTCATTTAATACGGACTTCAAATAAAAGCACCTCCTCTTCCATTTATCTACCCACAGAGCTATTTTTGTCCAGTTCACTGGGAAAATTGTTACATTCTGTTGTGCCTAAAATATTTTGCTGCTTTAATCACTGCACAGGGCTTCTACCTGCAGTAAATGAACTGAGCCGACAAGAGAAATTTATTACAGCCACCAGCCAGCGATCAAATTCTTCTCTCATCAATTCTTTGGGCCACTATTGTTTCTAGCAGTTTCTTTTCTTAATAAAACTGATCACAGCTGAATGTTTGGCTGCTTCTGTGGGAAATGCCAAGCCTTGTTATTTCATTATACGTGTATTCTCCTTGTATATTCTCTGGAAGGGTTTTATATGTAAGCAATGAGCTTGGGTTAACAAAGTATGACTAAAGCACAAGCCAAAGAGCTGGAAGATAAATTTGTTCTCAAAGCACTGCTGCTGATTTTCTAGGCAGTAATTAACAAAAGGCACCTTTCTTTTGCCCCTCCATCAGAGGCAGAGCTGGCAATTTGGGTTTTTGCGAGAGGGCAGAGGGTAAAGAAAGAGGCTGGGCAAAGCCCACCCCTCTAGGCTAGCACTGAAGGAAAAAAGAAGAAGAGGGCATGACTTCTGTTCAATCCTCCAAGGAAGGGCTGATAGAGCACAGGACAGTCTCATCCCTAAGAAAGCTTTTCCCTGTATTGGCAACCAAATGCCAGCATCAGGAGATATGGACTTAGAGTCTACATTACTTTTCCTTCTCTTGTAGGGCAGTATGGATGCCCTCTTCAAAAAAAATCCCCTTGCAATTTCCACCTCACCTCTAGATCAACTCCAAAGGCCTGCAGATGGGAAAGCAGAGTCAGCCATAGCAAAGGCAAGGAAAGCCAAGACTGATACTGGTCTGGCAGGGAAGATGCAACAGGGCTAACATGGGAAGGACTGGAGAGGAAACCTAGGGGAGCGTCTCAACTCAGGAGGGGCAGAAAACCACATCAGGAGTCACAGCTCTGCACTGACACAACCCATATGAGCTGGGGAGCAGGAAACTGGAGGCAAATGCATGCCTAGCCCCTGCCAGTCTCTGAGGCAGGGCATTAGGAGGAGAGGGATTTTTGTCACCTCAAGGACCAGCCAATTTGTTTCCAAGACCCATCAGTTGCTGGAAGGTGAAACTGGATTGCAGGATTTATCACTGGAAACACAGACAACTTGCTTGGAGGAGCCATCCTGACAGCTTCACAAAAAACAGGAGATCACAGTGGCGTGCAGGGAGATGAGCAAGGTCTCCTTGCCACTGCAAACTTGGCACCAGCGGAAAGGCAGCAGTGAGGGAGCTGCTGGGAACAGGCCTATTTCTTTTTAAGTATGGTATTGCCTCAGGAGGGATTAGTGTGAGAAGTCAGGGCTCTTCCCCAGGCTAACAGGAGCTCAGCATTCCATAAAAGAGATGCTGGCAGCTTTGGGGACCCTCAGCATGCAGGTCTGAAGCAACATGGCACAGGAAAGACGCTGGCTCGTCCTTGACTAAAGGGCTTTAGCATATTGCATGCTGTGCACACCAGCAGGATGCTCCTGTTGAAGGACTAAAAACCATGCTTTTGCCTCTCCAGAATGAGACAAGAAACTAATGAGAAGGAACCGAGATCCCAGACAAGCACTGAAATACTGAACATGTTCCTCAGGGTTACACGCCTTCACTTTGGCAGGGGTGCCACGAGAAATCCTTGGCAAGGGATGGGCACAGAGCAAGCTAAAGCAGCACACAAGTAGAGAGGCCTGGTTGTATCTCAAGGACTTTCCTCATTCAGACTAAAAGTAGCTTATACAGCAGTTTTCCTAATGGCATTAAGGCAAACACACTGCAGCTACGCTAGCTCAAACCTAGCTTTGGGTATTTGCCCTGAGACTAGTTCAGCAGCTTTAACCAAAGATCACTGCAGCAGCCTTTATAAGAACACATTTCCATAATAATTTTCTAGCTCTTCCCAACATCTCTGCATTTGCTCAAAGGCAATTGAAAAATAACAATCAAAAAAGCAGGTGCTATAGAACTTTCGTCCTGTGCTTGCCAGCCTTGTCACCCAAGCAGCCAGGAGGAAAGAAATCTGCTGTGAGAGCCAAAGCAGAACAAAACCACCCCTACACCAGCAGAAAGATTCAGGGCTAACTCATGAGGGCACCTCAGTGTCCCATCACTCTGCCAGGGCATGTGAGCTCTTAAAACCAGGATTCAAATGCTAGGACATTTATCTCTACCACTTAGTGAAATGAAATTTTATTCCCATAAGATGACTTTTGGGTTCCATTCATGTTTCTGAAGACACTTGCTGGCTAGAAGCAAAGCTCCCTTAATAGCAGTGCAGATGCAACTGGCTGTGATATTAAATGCCATGAAATGACTTAATCTGCTAGGAAAATCATCCTAGTGGTGGTAGAACAAGATATTCTTCATCCTGGTTGCATGAATTGTAGGGCTTCACGTGATGGAGAAAATCCCTTATTTTAGACTTCTTGTTTGCAGAACTGGATTTCACAGTTGCCTTGTGACATGAAGTTGAGAGAGATGTTACAGTCATGTGCATGTCCAATTCCTGACAAAGGCATTTCTATATATTTTTTGAAAATGCACCATTCAACAACCCAAACCCACGGTTTCATTGAAGCCAGCAATATGTCCGATTTTAAGAAACTGTCTTAACTTGATCACCTGAATTTTTCTGACATGTTTCTCAGTCACAGAACTTATTCCTCATTTTCAGCCATGGTTCATTGAATTAGTTGTTTCAGAAGTCAAAACCCAAAACATCCCAAAGCTCCCAACTTCCTTTCATTCTTCTGTTTTTAACCAACTAGAAAATTAAGGAAGCAGCAAAGGCAAGACTCAGATCTCATTCACCCAGAACACAAAAGGTGGATCTCCCCTTCAGGCAAGCTCGCCTCATCTGGCTGAGCACCTGCATGCACATAAGCAGTGTGAAGAGCAGCCAAATAAGTCTGGAGAGAGGTTTGTACACCTCCTCCACCAGCTCTGAAGACGGATCCAGACTCTCATTGCCTCAATTCAGATGACTAGCTCCAAAACCACTGAAGTGAATGGGGTCTTGCCGTTCACGATGAAGACTTTTCATTACCTCTGTTATCTTGCACAAGTCATTTCAGCTTCCTTTCGTTCAGTTCATCTCTTTGGGAAGTGAGAATAAAAGTTTTCCTCTACTTGACTGAATTACCTTTGAGATATCCCACTTCACCTTTGAGGTCTCCCAGTGGAAGTTGCCAGTCTGTTTTTACAGCGAGAACAGTCCAAGACCAGGAGTGGGAAAACACCTCAGAAGATCTCAGCCTTGGAGGTCTAATTAGAACTAGAGGTTCTAGTGGGAACAGAATGCTTAGTCTAGAATATGAAGAAATTGTCTTGAATCTACTATACAAATTGATTTAAGAGATAGATGAAAAATTAAATGGTGTAATTACAAAGGTTAACAAACTCAAGGGAGTCATTAGACAAACTGTGACGAGATCATCAGTTTTAAAAAAGAGCAGAATCAAAGGTAATAGAATTCAACTCAGTTTCCCCTCATTTTCCTGAGTTGAGAAAACATTGTAAGCCCATGTCAAACAAAAATATTAAATGGTAATTTCTACAACGTTTATCTTCGAGTATTACGTTTAAATGAGGCTTTATAAGGTAAAGGCTGGTGACTATTTAACCTGCAGTAGTGGAAAAGTATTTAAGATATTAAATATGATCTAAAATTATTGCTATAACCAATCATTTCCTAATCCCTTAACTCTTAGGAAGGATTTAAAACAAATCACATAAGCTTTAGTTTCCTATATATTTATTTGTTTACTAGAAGTGAGGCAGACTACCCAAGCAGGAAACATGTATTGAGTGAGGTATAAAGGAGAGTTTTCTGAAGCACCTCGGTGAATTAAGAACCTAATTTTCATTTATGGGAACACTTAGGAGCTACGATAACGGCAAGATTTTTCTCCAGGAAAATTTTTAACTAAAACTACATGACAGAAGTACTTATTTTATGACAACAAAAATACACAGTGCAAAAAGGCTCCTGGAGCTCCTGATTGCTCTCATTTCATTTCTCACCACAAAAGTGAAACAGGAGAACGAAAGGAAGATTATATTGCCAGGTTTCTCGTTATTAATGGCAAAGGAAATCATTGCCTTAATGCATTTGATTACATCTTAATAATCCGTCACCCAGTTCCTTTTCAAACATGCCAGATTCTGTAACAGAACAGTATCCTTACACCGGCTGCCAACTGCTCGGTCTTGACCACTGACAAGTTGTGACAACTGCACTGAGCCTGCTGGGAGAGTGTAAATATAACCGGCTTCGCACCCACATGAGTATCATCTGTCGCCAGGAGAGTGGTATCAAAGCTGCAAGGAAGGCAGGGCCGTGCGTTGCAGAAGTTCCCTGAGATGCTTCAGGAATAATAAAGAGAGCAGCGCGTGTAGGAAAGGGTTGCTCAGTAAGAGTGTGCAACCCAAGAGCTGCCCGCTCAATTCCTGATCTTCCCAGGCTGTCCTCGGAGATGTCACTGCAAAAAAGTTATTAACACTGGTAGAGACAGTCGAGGGAAATCTCTACACCTAACACATGTCCAAATGCTGAGACAGGGCCATCAAGCATGTCAAGCTGTTAAAAAACCTAATCTTTAATAGAAAAAATAAAGATCAATCACTGGAATGCAACTGAAGCATCCCAAGCCTGAAAGGGTCTTTCTTGGATTCGAGCTGAATCAGCGCAGGGTACTTTAGGAGCTGCTTCCCTTTTCCTCATCATCTTCTGGTTTATACCTGTCGAGCTTTCGGGTCCCTGCTGAAGGGCTGACCAGCCAAGGCTCACAGAAAGCACAGCGCAGCTTGTGAACTGCATCAGCCTCAGCCGTTTGCCAGCTGCCCAGCAGAACCAAAATCAGAACTGAGACTGCTTTGTGAGGAGCGGGTCAGCAGTCACACGGGAGGCGCAAGAATGCAAACCCACCGCCCAGCTTCCTGGGGAAAACACAGACCTTTCAGCAACCGCCGGGTTTCACCACAGCTTTGTCTCCTCTATCACTTACAGCTCAGTAAAAGAAATTAGAAGTTTGAGAATTAGATGTTTCTTTGATAAAAAACCCAACTAATCTCAAAGTCACACACGCACAGGCTTGTATACTGGGACTCGGTACTCTGACACCCCGTGAGGAGATATGGCAAGGCAGAGACAGTTTCTTCTACCCATCAGACTTTCTTCTTGCTTAAAGCCTTAACAGCATAGTCTCAGCTCCCTTCTTAGCCCCTCACAGGTGGTTGCCCAGAGCAAGACCCTAGAGACACAGAAATAAGGGAAGTGCGAAAATCTGCAAAAAAAAAATACACAGCAAGGGAGATGCCCATGGAGGAAGGGGAGACTGCTGCAGATGGGAAGGGAATAATCTACTCTTCATGTGCATGGTAGGTTAGACAACAAATAATGAGATAAAATTACAGCTAGGGAAATTCAACTCGGACATCAGGAAATATTTTTTAATGGTAAAGACTATTATGCCCTGGAACAGATAGTTTAACAAGACTGGGGAATATATGGTGCATGTGGTTTAGGGAGACAGATGAACTAAGTGACCTCCTGAGGTCCTTTCCAAGCTCATTTTTTTAATTTAGGGTAAATATTTTCAAATTTCTCCATAGACTCTTGCACCTGTATGATCTCTAACTTTCCAGACTTAGTGGATGTGCTTACTTCTGAATTAACAGTTCCTTTGGATTTTTCAACAGTATGAAAACCACGTAATAATAATTATAGTATTTTATGATATCATTTTACCACGATTACACACAGACTATAGCATCATTTAATCAAAGACTGTCATTAAACATCTGGCTACCTGGCCTTTATTCAGTCAAGAACATCAGCCATTTCAAATCATATTCTTTAGCTGCTCCCAAACAACATTCACAGGCTGCAAGGCATCAGCCTCCGCATTTAACTGCCTCAAACACTTCAGCGCTGTTAACTGGCATGGCTCCGTTTAGCATCACTCTGGGTGAACAGCTTTGGATAGCATACACTGATAAATCCTGTGAGGGGGACTTTTTAGGGGTGATTTAGTGTGGCCACCTATTTTTATCAAAATCGGAACTTGAAGAGCAGCCCTTAAGAGGCAATAAATGGAACCATACAGACCTCCTGCATGCAAAAACCAAAGCAGGACTCTGGCGCTCACTACGAACCTGATCTTGCCACCCACTGCACACACTGGCATCAACCCAGCAAAGCACTTAAGTGCATGCTTAATTTTAAGCATACAGGTAGTGCCATTTAAGCTAATGGAATCACTTAAGTGCTTTGTTGGATCAGGGCCAGGCTCCTCAGCATCTTGCAGTGTCAAGTACGCAGAGCAAGGGCTTTATCTAATTGCATCAGACTTTACTTTGATTTTTGTCAATTAATGCAGCATTCAGACTGAACCTGTCTCTCCAAGGCAGCTATTATAATCACAGTGAGTAGGACAGGGTTTGTTTGTGCTGCCCTAGTGCCTGAAGTGTCCTGTTGGATTTGATCCACCATGTCTCATCTCTGCTATAAGCCCTTTCTCAGCAACTCTCATCTAAGTTTTCCACCCCAGATGCTCTCACTGAAACAATTGATTTGTTCACCTGTACCAGATGATCACACTAGCTTCTCACATATAATTATGTCACCTTTCATACCAAGTATGTTCTATCATTTGCTGTTCTCCTCTTGACATACACTCACACTTAGGCTGTGGACTCTTCTAGAAAGTGTTTTTACTTGTGCTTTGAAACCCTTCGTGCATCTGTAACTACAGAAGAGTTAATTGGGAGAAATGCTATTGATGCTACAGCAACTGGAGAGAGACCACGTAATGGACAAGCCTAACATCTCCATAACATGAAGAACAATACTCTTTAGATATCTAACTTCTTATTCAACTTCCAAGCAAAGGAATAGTGTGCATACAATGAGCTTCAGTAGTCTCACCTCTATATAAGCTCCTACAACAGCAACATCACATTTCTGAAACAGTCCATTTCAATAAAAACACCCAAGGCATCTAATTCGGCATGGATGTGGAATTAACTTCTCACCACAGTGTATTCATATAAACACAGTTATGAAAGGGAAAGAAATGGCACATCTGGGAATTTGTCAGACTATTGAGTTTAGTTAATACAATTACTGAAAAGGGGTGGTTGGGAGCTTGGTTAGCGTGGGTAGAGCACAGTGACAGCAAAGCACGAGCGTTCCTGCATCTGTACAACCCCACTCACGTGAGCAAGCCCTTTGCTTTTAATTGCCTTTATCCGAGCATGAAACAAGTGCAGGGGTGAGCCACACGCCAGAATCAAGACACAGCAGCCAAAACAGTAATTGGGAAAGAGGGGAAGAAGTTTCCTGAAACACAAGGGGAGCTTGTAACACCTTTTGTCATTGTATTTTTCCATGGTCACTGTAAGAAAATAATCGGCTTGCGTCTGTAGCTGCTGAACAGCCTTATGTCTGAAAGGCACATTTCCCTGTCAAATAGGGAAATATTAAGAAGGAGGTGGGTAGGGTCGTGTAGTTGAACCTTGCAATGGCAGTATTTCTGCAGTAGCTCTCTGAAATGTAACCATGCCTTCAGAAATACAACCACATTCTATTACGCCTTCTGCAGGAAGCAAATTTATGCAGTTAAGAGCTCAGGAAACAGGGGGGTTTTTTGCAACATCTAGAAATGATATGCCACTGAACACAGATCATCCTCACAGCAGCTGAAGGAAGTGAAATCCCCCAGATCCGCAGCATGTCAACTCTTCATGCTCTGGTAGCACCACTGCTGCAATCATACCGTAACACAGTCAGGGAGGCAGGAGTAATTCAAATACAGAGGTAGTATTTAACAAACATATTTAAGTTTGCATGTTTGCAAGCATCATCTTGCACAGTCTGAAGAAACACAAGTCTCCCCTGTATTGGGGAAGTTGGGTTCAGTTTGTTCTTACCCACTCCAGACCCCTGTTGAAAGTTATGGTCGTATGCAGCAACTTCGAAGATGTGGCATTTCAAAACCAGCTTGAAACAGCTCTTTCTCCAAAGGCTACGCTTGATAGCGACTTCATAAAGAATTTTGTCTTTTGTAATAACCTTTTAGAACTTGAGCCCTTGTATACATTTATAAAACAGGTAGAATCATAGAATGGTTTGGGTTGGAAGGGACCACAAGGATCATCTAGTTCCAAAAAAATAGTGAACCTCAATGAATGCACTTAAATGCACATGAATTTGGATACAGTAGTGATTTTGAAACTCCAGACTGCAGGTGCACCTTCACATCTCGCTGATAATACACAAAGCCATTAGGACCCTCCTGCAATCGAGTTCTTCATGGGGTCAGGCGCGGAATGAATGCCTGAGCTTTCCGATTGCCCTTTGCGAGTACCTCACATGTAAGGATCATTTTAAAAGGCATGGGCAAGACAAACACGAGGATATAAAAATCAATTCAAGGGAAAAAAATAATTTTAAAGTGCCAACAAAACTCATTCATAGCATTTACTCAGATCTCTTATCAAATCCTATATGTCTACAGAGGCTACTTCTACCAGGGTATTTTCCTTAAAACCCACATTCTAGCTGCAAAAATAATCCAAGCACATTTTACTCTTTTGTGCCTGTCCAACAGAAAAGGACTTTTAGTTATTAACTCAAAATTTAGCTTTTAATCATATCTGCTCAGAACAGGGTTGAGGCTGTGATGCAATGCACAGCTTTCCTGCTCAGCATATGGTATTTGAAAAGCAAGTAGAAGGGGAAAAACAGACAGGAAAAGGTTCAGACTTCTGTAGCATCGGTTTTGCAGCGTGTGGTAATTATACTGAAGAATCCATGACTCACTTTGGTGCACTACTGTGCACTGCTAAATTACAAGTTTGGCAAGGACACCAGACAAATGATGAAAGATATAATATTGGTTTCTCCAGCAAAACTCGTCACTATAGTCTCATGGCCTTCCAAAGGTCTTTTTTTAGCACTCTAAGAAAAATGTTTTTTTTTAAACCAGAGCAACACATTGAATCAAAAATGTACTGTATGGAAGTTGGCAGAAATAGGTAAAATTCCTCTTAAAAATCAGCCTTTCAGGCAGTTTGGTTAATTGTTCCCTAAAACTTATTTCTGAGTCTACACAGAGTATCCTACACAGAGACTGTTTAAGACAGTTGTGTATTAAAGCATAAGTCAGACGTGGAGGTGAAGCTCTTCCACTACATAACATTCATAAAGGCAGAAAATGTTTTCTTTACACCAGCTTACAAATGTGTATTGTCAAAGTGATTTACATAGAGGCTCCCTAGTCATTTGACAGCTGCAAGGAGGCCAAGCACACCGGAAGATGTACACATTGGGACAGCACTTAAATTAACTCTTACGGACAAATCCTTTTCTCACAAGGATCACAGTCAGCCTGCAGTTATGCAGCATGTTGGAATTAATCCAGTTTTGCCAGATGCAGCCAATCTTCCATGTAATGCTGAACTAGTTATTCTGATTTGTAATGAGAAAGAATTGGTACCAGCCATAAGAGGCACCAGCATTAAGAAAGTGTTTGCTGTATGACCCAGAATTAACTTCTCAGTTCCCTCAAATACAAACCAAAAAAATACCCAGCTCTCCAGCAGGGCAGGGATGGGAACTAACTTCTATCAAGCACTTGCACATCTTTTCACAAGAGTTCTTGTGACTTGCAAGCGGTCATAAGTATTTTCAGAGCTCATAGCAGTCAGAGGGCTTGAACATGGAGAGAACGCTGAAAACGTTAGTAGAAATCCTGTCTATGAAACTTGTCCTTCACTCCAAGGCCCCCCCTGCATAAGCCTGGCAAACTCAGAAATAGTGGAGGCAATTATTAATATTAAAGTCTCCATATGCTAAACAACCACTGCTCTGTATATTACGTATTTTGTTTAAAGGCAAGCGTAGAGATTGCAAACAGTTATTTTTAACTCTTTTCAGTGTACAGTACATCTGTTGTGTTTCTGATTTCCATTAAAAAAGTGTCATTTACTGATCTGGCTGTCATCCAGAGTTCTACATGAAACATGGACTAAGCACAAAATAACGCTGTTTTATGTGCAGGGGTGCATGTATTGTATTTACCTGCTACAATAATTAGAAATGCAGTTAAAAATGCTGGGGGAGGAGGGGGCTTTGAAGGAACATACTATCGTACTTATCTTCTCATTTTCTCAAAGTCCCCAGGCTTAAAAACATTAAGAACAAGGCCATGGAACCTTTCTTTATGTTTAGGTACTGCTGCAACATGCAATCCCATCGACTTCATCTGCTTGAGAAGGGGATCCTGCAGCTGCCTCTAAAAGGGACATGGATGAGGGTGCACCAGATACCTTGAACATAGCTTTAAAGAACACACATGGAGAAAATCCTCCAACAATAATGAGCTACTGAAATATCTGCCAACATGGACCTCCGCCAGTAAGTCAAGCAAATTAAAAGCTGCATTCACTTCTCTGACAACTCTCCAGCAAAACTTGTCCTGAGTTTTTCTTCCCTGGTGAAAAACAGAAGACCATCAGTGTGCACCAAAGGTCAGTGGGTTCAGACTGAGACCAGCAAAGGGAGGAAATTAAAACACTGCGAGGGCACCGCAGAGTGCCTTGCCAGCAGCCTTTTATGAGCTGGCTCCAAAGCCTGCTGAAGTCAACCAGACTCTTTCACTCCACCAGCTTCAGGTGACATCGCAGCTCCTCGCAGGGCTCCAGTGCCACCCTCGCTGCTGATCTCCAAGGCAGCAATGCAGCCACCTGAGACAAGGGACTTTCAAATAAGCACTGAACTAGGGCTAGGGAGGTCAGCACACCACTACACTGCTCTTACTGAAACTTTCAGCTGAGTGGAGAAAATATGAAGGTACTCACTTGAATTTGAAAATTAATTCCAAGGTCATTGTCTTGGCAACCTTTCAGCATTTGTTTTCCATGCCTGCATGTGCAGAGACCTATTTCTATCCCAAATCTTTACAAAATCAGCAGGCCTAAAACGCTGACAGCCAGATGTTCAGAAAAAGGTAAAATCCAAATTATATATTTGATTTCTGATGCAATTACATAACCTGTCCAGGAGAAGACAAGCCGATCCCCTGTGGCTTACGCAAGTGACCCAGATGGAGCTTTGCTCGTAAGGCAATTCTTGTTATTATTAGCAAAGGCACATCTGGCTGGCCAGGCCACCACAGCCAGCCCCTGGCATGCGTAAGGTCCCAGCCCATTGCAATTAGGGGACAGTCCTCAATGGCATGAACTACAAGGCTCATCTACCTTCTGTGGCAAACCATGGCGCAGAGATGCCGTTGGGTTCCCTCATGCCAACCAAGGCAAGCACTCACCACACGCCCACTCACCCACCTGGTAGATGAGAAGTTGCAGTTGTTTCAGACATGCAGAGCCTCAAATTTTTCCTCTTTAAGGACAATGTGATCTTCTCTCCCTACAACTTATTCTCCTGGCCTTTATATGCCAGCTGCATATGGTACTAATTTCACACCCATTTTCAGATGATGCAATGAAATTAAATGACATGGTTGTAGTCACACAGGGATGGCAACATTAATGTGGAAGAGCTCCCTGTTTTTTGCTCTAAATATGGGTGTACCATCTCTTTCATATTGTGTTACTGCTCCATGGCAGTCAGATTCGCCAGACTGACAATACCATCTTATGTTACAAAATCTACAGTTCAATTTAACTTTAGTGTCCTTCAGAGGTTAAACTTCCATGGGAAATCACTGTTGGAGAAATATGGCTTGCATATGTTTGTGCCAGAAAGCTGTTTCTACTGTTTTTCTCCACAACAGTGATTCCTGCACTTTTTTTTTTTGAATCATGACTCAAAGACCAAATAAAAGTTCAGCTTGGGTTTCAAGAATGCAAATGTGCATATTCAGCACCCAGGGCAAGTTTTCCCACTCCTGGCACTGGCCTGCCCAAGTCAAAAGCACAGTATTGCTGGAGGATCTGGCTGGCAGCAATCGAGTCGCCGCCTGCCCTTTGAACACTGGGGTCTAGAGAGCAAAGAAAAGGAGAAAATAATTTTCCACAGACCTTTCTATTAAAAGACTTCAGAAGTGATTGCCACTGCTCCGTCTCTCACCTCTCTAAGCCTCAGTCCCTTTTTCTCCTTGCTGTCCTTTGCTGCTGTTTGTTTCTCAGCCCGTCTGGCTGTCAGGTGCCAGTAAATGAAGAACTAAATTACTTCAGATGGCACTTTACTGTGGGGTACAAACAGGAGCGCATTTGCAGTCTTCACCCATTTCTTGCTGCCACCGCAATGAACGAGCAGATGAGAAAGTGCTGCTGCATCGAACACAGTCTCTATAAATTTAATGGTGGAAAAGAGGCTACAGGGGCATACAAACTGCCAACACTTCCCTCTGGGGTAAGGATATTTGTATTTCAGTGCCTTCCAGCATCCTTACCCCTCCTGAACTGTTTTGCAGCAATCCCAATGGCTCCCTTCTGAGACTGAACCAGAGTGCCAGACCAAGCGTGGAGGGGGAGGTTCAGCTGGTTTCTTTGAAGTCCTTTACAAGGAACCAGCCTGGGTCTGGCTGGACTCGTGAGATCCATTGGCCATTCCGCTCCCATGTTGCCACAAAACCAGGTGGAAAATAGAGTGATTAAGCCCTGACTTTTGTGCTGCTTCTGTAATGGGCTCACCCTGGAGTGTCCTTGGGCATCTGTTACACACCACACACCCACAGCAAGCCTCGTCCCTTACCCCAGTGCTGCGGTCACTGTGCCCTGAGCACCGGTGCAGGGGGAGCACGTTTGGAGCAGCCGCACAAAAGGACATTTTGGCCCTAATTTATACACTGATCACCACATCAAGTGTTCAAGTAACAGCTACATGCCAAGAGGGTGGGAAGAAGCATCTTCCTTAGTGCATGAAGTAACCCTATGGACTTGATTGGCAGTGGTACTTCAGATGGAGAAGCCAGCCACATGCTGTCAGACCTCCATTGAAGATTCCCTATGGAAAGAAGCCTTTCCCTACTGTTATGCACATCGAAGTCCTCCCCAAACTCAAGCACATGCTAGTGCTCTGCCTTTTGCCATCTGCAACCCCCTGACCACTCCTGCTGCTGCTGGCGATACAGAGCAAAGCATCCAAGCAGTTCTTGGCTACCCAAAGTGTTACTTCTACATTATCCCTAGAGACTAGAGGTAGAAGGCACAGCTTACCTGTAATTATTATTAGAAGCAGCCTATAATTATCTTCTGTGGGTTAAGGAATAACAAAATAAATGAAAGGAAATAGGAAGTATAAAGCAAGTGTTCACACTGGCCTGTGAGCACCTACACAAACGATACTCAAAGTTACATCTCATTGTTATTCCCTTGTTTCATTATTTCTCATGTCCTTAATTTTCAGTCCTTCTGTGTAAGACATTTTGTTCTTTTTGCTTCATAATTTTGTTCAACTTATTTGTCCATGTTTCCTTTTGTTCTTCCTTTGATGTTCATCCTTTTAATGTTTCTTTCCAAAAGCTTTTTTTTAAACCCTATCAGTTTCAATGTGCTATCTCTGAAGCATTTTGCTTTTCATGCGATTTTTATTTTTCTTGCTGGCTTATTTGTTACCTGCAGCACAGAAGCCATCAGATACCGGGAACCTTATTGCATCACTCCACATCTTAACTAAATGCAAATATTAAGTTTTTCACTTTACTACCCCTAGAACTTGACTTACCTACTTCATTTCCATTTGTAGACTGGAATTATAAAGTGAACTTTATGGATAATAAGCAAAAAGATCTTTGAGGCCTTACATTATGTGAAGGTCTCCAATAATTTGAATGCAGGCCTTGCAGAACTTAGTCCAGCAAAGTGTTGACCGTTAGTGAGTTGAGCAGGACCTCTACTCCCAGTGCTGGCATTATGCACAAGGGCTCCACCAGCCTTTCAGTTCAATCCATTCAGCCCTTGAATATCAAACTGCCAAGCCAAAGACCGACGATTAGAGCTTCTTTTGGCTTCAGCAAGCGATTGAGGAAGCCAGCCAGGTTTTTGCTGCCACCTCAAGCTCAAGGGAACTGATCCAACTGCAACAACCTCTTCCCCATCACATCAAGGCAAGGAGCTCCAGGGGCACAGCACCACCTCTTCAAGGATCTCAAGCGTTAGCCCTTTTTCAGAGTTTTCTGGCTACATCAGTGCTGAAAGGAGTAACACCTATGCAAGAGGCACACAAGCCTAGTGCCTGTGCCCCCACTAGCCTGCCAGAAGGGCACGATCTATATTTGAAGTCAGCTGGAGAGACACAGATACATACCTTCACGTAGCAAAACGTGAGCCTAGCAGAACTTAGCAGCCACTATTACTACAACCCCCTCGTGCTCTTGAAACTATTAGCTGCAGTAGAAATAGCAGATGTGCCATCTGAAGAAGGATTCATATAAATATGAGTCACCATATTAGCATTTATATGTATGGCAGTCATGTCTAACAGGTCCCAGCTGAGATCTGGGCCACACTAGCCCTGCTTTAGCTAGCTTTGCTTGCATTTCTGAAATATTTCACAAGACAACAGCTACTGCACTGGCTTGTACCTATTCTGCATGTTTTCCTATGAGAAAGGACAGAAATCAGAGCAGACAGCCATGTACAGAGCACTAATCTAAAAGATAATAGGAAAAGCTTTGCAAGGAGAGAATTCAATTCACTTTATAACAAGAAAATGGTCATTTCTCAGTGACACCCAGAACGGTCAATGCTTGGTTCCTGCAGGCTCAGCTTTGTATACAAAGGTCATGATATTTTGTCAGCAAAGAAAACAAAGGTGCTGAGATGGACTAGTCAATAATTGACTGAGCCTTGTTACTCACGGCAATCTCTATCTTGTCACCATGTCCCTGTCTCAAAGTTTCAGTTAAAGCCAGTGAATCACTTCACTGAAAAAGACTTCTTACCTTAAAAAAAAGATTCACCGTCACCGACAGCAACAACAACGACTGCCTATCTGGTTCTGTCAAAGGTCACTCAGCAGTTAGGTCCATTTACACTGTGACTTCCATCAGTTACAAAGAACACAGAACAAAGCACACACTAATATTCACTCCTTTGGTTTCAAAAATTTCCATGGAAACCTCTTTTTTTCCTCCTTTTTAAGTTCCCTCAGCCTTCAAAGAGCCGGCGAAGGAAAAAGCCTGCTCTTGAAACCACTTCCACTTTGCATGCCTGACATTCATGTTTGCAGCCCACCCGAGAGTTATAACCTTGACACATTTCTTGGCAACTGCCCAAAGTTTTTATCTTCCAGCAGAGAAGGTAAGTGAGCAACTGCTTTCACCGCTGGATTACAGGCACTGCGCATATATAGTATCCCCATCCTCCTCCTAACCTGCGTTCCACCCGAGGACGCTTCTCTTGCTGTAGGCACTGTACAAACACAGAATAAAGGACAGGCCCTGCCTCAAAGCATTCCCCCTCTGAAGAGACAGAGCAGATAAATCACATCTTATTACTCCAACCTACATACCGAAATCTGTGTTGGTCTCTCTCAACTAAATGACAACCCCAAAGGCAATTAGGTCTGACTTACAAGGGAGTCTATGGCAATTATGCTTCCAGCTCAGGCACCTAAGCTGTCTCAGCATTTGAAACCATCCCTTGGAGAAGCCCAAGACCTGACAAGAAATTATGGAGCCAGAAAACAAACCTGCCCCCAGCACCCTGACACACTCCCATACTCATAGATCATCCCTTCCTCGTAACAGCACAGCTGCTTTACCACGAGGGCCACACACACCCTCCCACCTTCAACGCAAATGCAAAATAACCGTATTTAATCACTAGCATTTACTGTTGCAACATATCAATAGAAAAACCCAAGAAAGTGAGACAGTGTGAAAAAACCCTTAGGGAAACAGACAAATTTAGGATCAAGAGTGGCAATCGCTGACACCACCACAGTTCCAGGAAACCCCATCCTGCTGCTGGGAAGGCAGGAGGGAGCGAGACACCAGAGACCCCCACCACCTCCCTTGGCAAGTCAACAGCAGACTCCTCTTATCTTCACCAAGGAAAAGGTCAAGCAAGCCCTGCCCCCACCTTAACTCAGGCTAGAATGGTTAATTCTTACAGCAAAGGTGTCTAGTAGGAAGAGCGCAGGCTGGGATTAACACTGCTGCCTTGGCAGCCCAAGAGCAGCACCAGGATGCCCCAGCAGAATCAGGCAAGGAGAGGCTCAAACCACAGGGCAAGCAGCAATTCACTAGACAGGAATCTCACACCAAGCTCAAATTTTAAAAATGCGTATTTCTTGGGGTCTAGGAACACAGAGCTGGTGCATATTTAAATTTTTACAAAATTGTGTTTTCTGGGCAACAATTCATGAGGTGGGAAAGAAAAAGGGCTGCTAGAAACTCAAGCACACTTTGGAAGCACCTAACTTCCACATGCCTCTAAGCTTGCCAAGGGCTTTATGGCAAGGCTGGATTGGACAACAAAAATATCAACTCTTGGGAAAAGAGGCGTTTCTTTTTTAAGTGACAGCTATTGCACAGGAATCCTCCATGGCCAAAGTTTTCAGTGTCTTTAATATCGAATCACCAGCAGTGGCTCTGTGATTGTGTCTGAACAGTGTTAGGGAACCACTTTAGGGAAGAAGATGCAATAAAAACATGGGATAGGAGGTCCAAGGGGGTCCTCATGAGAAACTCGCTGTGCTTTGCACTTCGAGTCACACCACACTGTCCTTATGTATACAAGGACACTACTATGTTTAACAGGTTTCATGACTCAAGGACTCACCAAAATCCCAGTGTTTCATGCCTTTCTATATAGAATGTTCTAAAGCATTTGAGTTTCTTGTGGGGTTAAATTCAGGAGTATAAATTACTCACCAAAGAAACGAGACCTAAAATATCATTGTCTCTCTCCTGTAGTGCCTTTTATTAATAGATCTCAAAATGCTCTAGGGTACCCTTCCTATCAGATGAGGAAACAGAACTGAAGCAGCTTTCCAGCATCACATAGCCAGGGAGCATCCAAGTTGGGCAGAGTCCTGGCGTCTCCTGGGTGCAAAATAATTCACAGCCTGTTAGGTTACACCGCCTAGTTGTAAGACTCTCCCATGAGGGGTTTTTATTAGTATTTTAATTTCTATTTCAGGCTGTGGCATGCTTAAAATGTCTTTGCGGTTTGCTCTTACTTCCTCAGGTTTTTTAATTATTTGATTGAATATTTAGCCAGCCAAGAGCAAAAAAGCTCAAGTCAAGTCAAAACATCCATACAAGTCAAAATTAGACAGCAACAAAAAAAGAATTCCCAGAAGAGCTTCCTCAGTATACAATTGAACCTGTTCATGTGTGCATGCATTCTTGTCTTCACATGCACTCAGATGGGCTGTGTGCAACTCTGCACGCTGCAGCATGCGGAAGCTTCCTGTGTGTATGTGCAACTACAGCTTGTTTTAGCATCAGGACACATTTTCTCCAGACATTAATCATGTAGCTTCATCGATTTCAATGAATCTGCAAAATGATTTTATGTGTAAGTTAGCAAGCCATGTTTCATACACTTTAAAGAGATTCATGCACTATTACCTGAACTCAAAGTCCACAAGGAATACAGGTTATTTGATCACAATTCTTTTTAAAGGAATCAGTTATTATAGGAAGATGAAATTATGATAACTCAAGTAGCGCGTGCTCTTATGTCATGCACACCAAGAGAATTTGTTTTGACTTGGTTTAAATAGTCATTCTTAGATAAGAACACAACCTCCTAACAGCTAATTTTCTTTATTACATCCTACCACTTCAGGCAGTAATTTTTCAGCCCCTCTGATATAGCTATATGCAAGACTACTACTCCACTTGAATGACCAGAGCAAATGCAATCCCTTCACAGGCCAGTCACATTGCTCTAGCAACAACAATAACTGGTTTTGTTCTTGCACTGCCAGGCAGCTCTTTGTTCCAGCCAAAGGAAGAATTAAGCACTGTGGACCAGATCCTCAGCTGATATAATTAGATGGCATTTCATTGAAACCAAGGCCAGCTGATACCAGCTGAGGAGCTAACCCTTGATCTCCAGCAGCAACAGCTGAGGAATAATAAACAGGCAGGAAAAAGCCTTCTGTTTCATTGCCTTAATATAATAATGAGTTCTCCACTTTCAACAGGTTTATCAAGCAATCCCTGGGTTTTCACATCACCCAGAATGCTGTATACCAAATTAAAGAATGGGAACACCCAAAGCATAGGGCTGAAGCTGGAAGCTTTGGCTCTCTGAAATCAGTTGAGGTTGGTGATGCATTTCCAGGATGAGCTACCCTTTGCCCAGCACTGATTTGACAGTACCAGCCAGTTCTTCTGGTAACAGGGGAAGCCAGTCACACATCCCTCCTTTCTTCACTATTTAGCTCAAGCTTGCAGCTCAATGCCCCTCCAGTCAACCTTAGCAAAGCCATTACAGGAAGGAATGGCTGCTCACACTGCCCGTTTGATTCGGGGGATGAGATTTGGTCAGGTTTTGTTCAAAAAATATCACATGCCAGCAACATCCTGGGCTGAAAGGCAATCAAGACAACAGGGCTTTGCTTTATTTTTTTTTTTAAACAATATATTAACACACCAAATAGGTAGCACTGATCTTTCACACACCAACAAGAAGTTGACTATGAAGTCAAGCTTATGGAATTGCCTTCTCTTCAGTATCAAGCATATTCCTTAGCAATAAAGGGGATTTTCACACTGTGAGAAGTTAATATGCAGTAACCATTAGATTGCCAGTGCGATCTGTGTTTATAAGGTAAAACACCAATAAATTGGGTCAGCACATGAATCTTCGGAGGGAAGAAAGAAAAAGAGCAGGAAGAGCACTCTAGGCAGCATCACCACAGGGGCCAAGCGAGGCACATGATGCCCACAGGACTTGCAGCATCACAGATGCACAAGTTTTCAGAAAGGAAAATCCATTTTTCCATTAGAAGTAACAACAAAAATATTACGTTGATTGAAAATGTGCAATCAGGCCTGACTTACAGTTTGCCCTGCCGCATTCAGGCTTTACATCAAAAAGCTGTAAACCATTATAACAGAAAATAATAGCTGGGTATGTTTACTCACCCAAAACCATGCTTCATTTATTTACCTGAATACATTATCACATACACTGACCATTGTTGCTGCTCAGTGAGGCAAGCAGGCAAAAAAGGGGAAAATAAACATCTACACAGATTTCACCAGCAGATAAGCTATTAATTCATGCACAAAACAATGAAGAAATGCCAGGCTCTACGACAATAACCACTCCTGAATTCTCAATTGTGCTATTAAAGAAAAGCAAAAAGGTAGAACACGCAAAAAGTGTGCTCAGCGTTAATGTGTAATACCAAATTAAAAAGCCTGCTAGATCCAAAGCAATCTTGGCTTGTGATTGTAGTAATTCAATGTGAAATTTCCAATAACATTCAAATACTTCCAAGAAAACAGAGGAAAGATTAATTCAATGGCCAAACAGAGAAAATAGAGTTGATGTAAGGGTCTTGATTTCATTGAAATCATTGAAATGAGATGTATGCAATAACTTATTAATGTCATAATATTCCATTAAGAACTTCTTATTTCCTTGTTTACATAATGCTGGCAATTATAGGCATAATGCTGGTGCAACACACCGCACAGCAGAAATGGAAAGCTGTTGGCCATGTACTGGAATTCCATATGAAGACAGAGTTCACAAAAGGAGAAATATTTACATTTTCCTTACCAAGCCCAAGACCTTGGCAAGTAAATTAGACAACTGACTCCTGAAACTACCCAGATCAAGGATTATTACAAAGATCCCATGGCTCTATGCACTCCAGTTCTGTGGTTAAAAGCTTGTGTGAAGAAAGAGTTGAACCATAGTTACCAAAGCTTTTGTTTTGCCATCAACTCCAAGTCTTGAGCATAGATGTTTGAAACCAGGGGAAGTAACTTGCGTTGAAAATGCTGCACTTGCACTGAAAGCAAAGGGGCCAAGGCATCAAGGTATTAGACAGGAAGGTAGACCTGAAATCCAGCTGGCTGTACACAAACCCCCATTTCTTCCCTTGCAGCAGGAAAAGGAAACCATGCTGTACTGAGGGCAGATCACACACACCCCAGATCCCAGCACAAGAGCTCTCCCATATCTAGCTCACACTTGCCCAGAGTCAGCAATGATGTCACCCTGAGAAGTTGCACCAGTCTCAGTAGCCCTTACACCTGGTCCCTGAGCCTGCCTGCTCCTTATCTTGTACCTGCTGCCCAATTTCCAGGCTATCCTGACCTGCAGCCTGACTTATCTCACTGGCTTCATGCATCTACAATCTGTGGCTTCCTGACCACAAACCTCCCAACCCAGCAGATGGTCAGGTGCCCATCTCCAGCCTGGCCCAACCACCAGGCTCCCTGCCAGCCCCACAGGACCACCAGCAGGAATGCAAACTGGAGATCATTACTTACTCTGTGTTTCCAAACAGATGATTAGAGAGGCAGGAAGAGCTCCTTCACTCACACCCAAGGTGTATTGCCTCCAAAACAAGATGAACCTGGTGACCAAAACCTTGCTTGACCAACCAGCACCACTTATACACACAGAGGGGCTGTAACATAGTACTGGGGCTGATCATTAACAGTCTCCCAGGATGAAGAAACACTCAGGAAACAGAGTTACGCATCACCCCTTCAGTCCAAAGCAAAGACAGAAGCTCACTCTCTACTAGCGTTTGCCAACTAGCCAGCAAGCCTTATTTCACAGATGACCATAGTGCTGAGTAAAAGCGTTTGAAGACACTGAAGCTGAGAAACAAAGAGTTATCTGATGTTATTTTCCTTTAAAGTTGCTTTATTGCATTCAATGATAAGACAAAAGAAAAATCTGATTCCAGTAACAGCATCTGCTCATCCCTCCTGAGAAAGGCTGAAGCCTGAAAGATATCAGGCAATTTAAGGAAAAAATATACCTGCAGACTATCAACAGAAACAGAGAACTTCACACTGAAGGCAGCTCAAGTTAACCAGTTTGTAAGATATTTCAAAGACTGAGGAGGCTGGAACCAGAGACAGCACATCCTCCTGTCCATGCAAGAGCGTCACCAGCACAACCAACAGGAGGTACAAGGGAAGGTACCAGCGGGAGCTGCCCTCCTTTGCTACCCACATCTGGGTTAGCAGCACTCTTCATCCTAAATCACCAGAGAATGAGGAGCACTTGAGAACAGCATATTAAAAAACACCATAGGTCTTTTTTTCTTTTTTAAATCAGGCTTACTAAAAGCAGGTGTTACTGCTTATCTAGCAACCTGAGGTGAGGTGTCCCTTGCCAGACACCTCAAAGCAGTTAGCTGCAGGCCAGAAGAGCCATAACCCCATTGTAGGTCATCACAGGAGATTCTCCAGCTGGTGACACTGGCTGTTTTAACTTCTTAACTTTACTAGCATATGTGTGCTATCTGCACTATAGGAAAGGTGCCCTAAAGTACCAAGTATAATCTTTCAAAGGTGAGACTCTGTTCTTCTGAATTCCACAAGGAAGGAAGGAAGGAAGGTGAGGAAAGAAACACAGAGAGTTAAGCTCTCCTTTGTTAACATCTCTAGGGAACTTTGGTCCTGGTGAAACTTGTCCACAAAGGTCAGTTACAGAGGGAAATAGGGTACACCCATCAGTCTCCGATTTTCAGGTACAACTGAGATGTTTGAAAGACTCAAGGAACAATTAGCTCATGGAAGAGAGGGAGAGTCAGTTCACAGACAAACACCATTTAGATGAAACCATACTTAACCAGACAGCCAACATGCACCAAAGGTTATACTGATGGGAACAAAAAAACTTCAAACAACTTTAACTTAAAGAATACACTTAAGTAATATTTCACTTTTTCTTCATCATACCTGTTAAGGCTCACCCCTTATCTAATACCACAGCCTTCAGCTTTAGTAGGTCAGACACTAAGAAAAAAAACCCAACCTGTAATCTCCAAACACTACTGTGCCAATTTGAAATAAACATGTCATATTATCTGTCCTTACATGATGTGCTACACACAGCTCACCCAGAACCCTTAAATAAAATACACATCAAAAGCAATATAAGCGATACACAGGGAACTGCGCACCCTCGCTCACCCCTCCTGGAGCACTGGCTTTAGCTGCTCTCCTCCACCATCACACCCCCTACAGCACAGGCTGTGCCTTCCACCTGCCTCCTTTTGTCTCCTTGGCTTGATTGATAATCCAGCCCAGCTGAGCTCCCTACCAGAAGCTCAGCAGGAGAAAGGCTGCAGCCACAGGCTGCAAAACAAAGAGATGTTCTTCCACATGCCATTCATAGAATCATAAAGGTTGGAAGAGACCTCAAGGATCATCTAGTCCAACCATCCCCCTACCACCTATTCCCCACTAAACCAGGTCCCTAAGTACCACATCCAACCTTTCCCTAAACACCTCCACCACCTCCCTGGGCAACGCGTTCCAGGTGCATTCATCACACATCATATCCCCTTCCAGCAGTGGTGGGTTTCTCAGTTGAACCAAAACTGCCAGGCTCTTCCTGATGGACCTAAAACATCAACTTGCTAAATTAGGTTAAAACTAAGATGAACTTTAGCTCATAGAGAGGTAGTTAACTTATGAACTGAACTCAGTTTCCCAAGCAGAACCATACAGAACCATACCTGCTATTGAGTGGTGGTGGGAGGCAATGGCACACGAGGAACCAGTGCTATTGTCCTCACAGCCAACTAATCAGATGTCCTTCGACTGAGCTGAGCATGGTGAGAAAGTGGAAAAAGAAAGCAACCCTTGCTGCTGGGTCCATAGCACAATGTTTTGCTATGATGAAGTACACCTGTACTTGAAAGCTCCAGGGAGACATCATGGCTTCCACAGGAATCAAAGTGCTGCATCTACAGTGAGCTGTATGACTGAACCCCAGTACCAAGAGGTCTCCCTAGAACAGCAAGCCTTGTTCCTCCATACTGGTACAGAGCAGTCAGAGGATCATGGCCCTTTTTTTCCTGTCTTTTTTTTTTTTCCCATTGGGAAAGCAATAATTTTCCTTCTGCAAAACATGGTGCCACTGTAACAGCACATGGATGTGCTTCAGGGGAGTGCAGGGTGAGAGGCTCTGCAGAAGTTCCCAGTGAGGAACAGTGTTGGATGGAGCCCAGGGGGAAAAAACACTTTTTTGGGGAAAACAATACTTTAATGTTGCTTAATCCAGAGAAAAATGGGCCAGCACAATCGACATTGAGAGGACTCGGTGGACAGATGATGGTGTGTAGGCAGAAGCACGTTACCTTTCTCATTCCCACTGCAGACCCACTTGATGACCGCTTGAGCCCTGCTAGGGACGAGAAAATACAGGGGAAACCCCCTCCCAAACACACAGTCAGCACCAGAGCATTCACCCGAACGGCTTGTCCCTCCTCGTCCCTCACCCTCAACCTTAGACAATCACCAACAGCACTCGCTGGGCTGCGCTGGCCCTGGGACCACCGGCTCCATTGGCCATCAGGCCACCCAGCCACGGAGCCGCCTGCGCAGCGAACAGCAGCAGAAGGGAGGGCAGATTACCCCGCCGCACGCTCACGGATTATCACAGCCCACAGGATCTCGGATTAAAAATAAAGACCGCTCCTCCGGAGGGAGCGGGGCACGCAGCTTTCCGGGTCGACCTTGCACGGCGAGGGGCTGGGTGCGTGGGGAGGCGGGCGGGCGGGCGGCCGCTCTCCAGCCCGGAGAATGACAGAGCAGAATCGCTGCTCGCGACCCGGGCACAAAGACCGCGCTCACGCTTTGCAACGCTATTAGCGCAGATTCTCCTCTCCGCTACCGCTTTATTATTATTTTTTCTTTTCTTTTTTTTTTTTTTTATTATTTATTTTGCAAACCTTTGTGGAACAGACGCCCTCTCCTTGCCCCAGTTGGAGCTGCAGTAGAATGAAAAGGGGGGTGGGAAAGAGGGAGGAGAGGAGGGGAAAAAAAACCAAAAACGCTTTTGGTTGAGGTTTTCCTGTTACTATCACTGTAGCGTTTATTTAGCCAATCTCCTAACTATGACGTGAGGAAGGCAGGAATCATGGCTCACTCATAATATTTAACACACCCACTGAAAGCCGGAGCTGCAGAGCTACTAGTCCAACCAGTCTCCAGAATTCAGCGTAGCTGAAAGAGGTTTTCACTCTGCACCTGCCAAAGATCTCTCCCCCCTCTCCCCTTCTCTCCCCCCTTCTCTCCTCCTTTCTCTCTAAAAGGCAGATCTGTAAGACCCAGCAGAGATCAAAGACGGGACCTGTTTGCTAAAAAGAACCTCTACTGATTTATATTAGTTTCTTTCCTCTAATCCTCCTTTTTCCCTCCTTTTTTTTTTTTTTTTCCTGTGCCATATTTAACCTTTATGTTGCAGTTGTGCCCTCAGACAGTTTTGCAGCCAAAAAAAACCAACCCAAGCCAAAGCAAAAGCCCAGCTCGGATACAGCAGCCACCCAGACTTGATCTCAGTTGAACACATTAATCTCTCCCAAGCACTGGACGCGATGGATGAAGAAACTGGAACCGCTCTGAGAAAATTATTTTCCAGCCAATGTTCTTAACCAGTCTGAGAGCAGAGAGGGAGCGAGAGCGAGCGGGAGAGCGCTTCTGCTGCATCACCGGGCAGATTCAAAGGAAGGGAGTCAGCGTTTCCAGCACAGCCAAATATTATGGATGATTTTTTTTCTTCCGTCGCCTTTCCGTACAGGTTTTCTTAATATTATTCTTCTTTCCCCTCCTCTCCGGTTGTTTTTTAATTATTTTTTTTAATTTTATTTTCTTTAATCACAGCTAGTGTCGGATGCCGGTTTCTCTTCAAGAATCGGCTTTCCCTATTTGTTGTGATCCCTGTAATAAAAAGAGAAACCGGGAGCAGATGGCTTTATACATTGCAATGCCGCTAGCATTGTTTTCCTATTGATTTTAAAGGCTCGGTCCGGTTCTCCTTTTTTTTTTAAAAAATTTTTTTTCGCCTTTTATTTTTTATTTTTCCCCTCCTCCTCCTAAGTTCTTGATGATACTGAGAAACGAGGACCTATTGTTTTTAGCCTGTTTGTTTCTCGGCGCCTATGGAGATAACTTTATTGACTTGATCGCTCGCTTCCCGACCCGAGAGGAGGAAGCCAGAGCCCCGCCGGGGGGCTGGAAGACCCTCGCCCGCCCGGGCTTTTTCCGCGAAA
>VWZZ01002563.1:297896-321787 GCA_013399095.1 Psophia crepitans | reverse complement strand
CGGTGTGGAAACGTGGCACGGCGCTTCCCTCCGTCCCTGCCTCCTGCTTCGCGACGCGGGTTTTTACCCGGGTGCTCAGGAGTTGGTGTCCCGGCCGGGCGGGGGTCGGCAGAGGGTTAAACAGGGCGGTTCGGTGTCACCAGGGAAAAGGGAAATCGGACACAGGCTGGACCGGTTGTGTTCCTTCCAAAGGAAAAAAAAAAGCCATTGATAGAGAATAAACACGGGAGCAGGAGGAGGCCGGAGTGCTGAGCCCGAAGGGTCCCCTCGCCCCCATCTCCCATCTCCAGCTGTAGCCAGAGGCAGATGCTGCCAGAAAAACAGTGCAAGGAAGAGGGCGAGCGCCCGGCGAGCCTGCCTCCCCAGCACCTTCCTCCCCTCCCACGCAGAGGTGCAGGGGCTGCGCTGCGAGACCGGGCAGTCATGCATTAACTTTTCTCCAGAGCAAGGCCTGGTACCACAGAGGCACTCATCCTCGCAGGTTCTTCTGCCTTCGGGACCTGATCTGTGCTCCATCTTTCCTCCCCAGTTAGTTCCCGCTGCCCCAGCACCCCTGCTGCTCTCCAGCCTCCAGAGCAGTTGGTCGCCTCTCTGAATCGTACGCCCAGTTGGCTTGTAAGAAATGCCGAGAAATTTCAATGACTGAAAAATCAAAAAGCTTGTCTAATACAACAGCACCCTCTTCCAAACACGCTGACATTGTAATGTTTAAACAGCTGCACTGTACCCTGCAAAAGCTCTGTCAAGCCGCAGAGCAGCCAGCAGGATCTAAACGTTTAGAAAAAGAGCATAAATATTTCTGATTTCTGCCCTACCGGTATGTGAATTGTCCAGGCCCCTTCCATCTAATAATCAAAACTGACTGTGAAGCGAAATAACCTGGAAAAGTTCTGGTTTCTCTGAGAGAAAGTTGAAATAAAAGAAAAAAGAGAGTCACGAATGTGGGAACATCTGGAGATGGCTGAAAGCACAGAGGGCTTCTGGATCGAAGATGCCTGGTGGTGTACCCAGTAGGTGGAATTATCATTGGGATCCACAGTGCGGCTGCCTGTTATATGTATTTTCCTTAGCGGCCGCAGCCAAAGTTCGCAGAACTAACTGAAATTTAGAAGTTAAAAGTAATTTTAACCATTCTGTAATAGTATCCTACTGCTCGGGAAGGGGCAAACCCACCCAGAGTTATTCTTTAGCGACCAGTTCAGAGTGATCCAGTTTCCACTCATTCTCCGTATTTAAGAAAGAGAAGAGAGAGTGGGAGCGTCTGGTCCGACAGGTCAAGCTGCTGCTGCACCCTGTGTCCAGCCCCGTGTCCCTCTTAGATAAAGGTTCAGGATGGCCCTGTGGTTTGGGTCAAACTTGTAAAAGTTTTGTGCGACGTAATACAACCTAAACGCAATATAAAACTGGTCGCTCTGTGTTTCTGCTACACAAGGGCCTCCGCTAACGCTCAGTGATGTCACTCCGAGTTTTGCTCCTGATTTCCGTGGGCTTTAAATCAGGCGTGAAGAGTGGAGGTGTAAATCCATCCTCCCTTAACCCCAGGTGGAAGCAGGCTCCTGCGCGGCCGGCGCAGGGACGTACTGGGGACTTCCCCCACCTCTGCGGTGCTTTGCCTTTCCAAGTTGTCACGTTTTGAAGCCCTGTTTCTTGATGCCTGTTACAAACTGTACCATTATTTCTTTCTCCTCATTTTTGGGTTTTTGTTGTGTTGTTTTTTTTTTTTTTTTTTTTTTTTTTTTTTTTTTTTTTTTTTTTGGTGGTAGGCAAAACGAAGATAATGAAGAATTTTTGCCAACTGGAGAAACCTCCATAGACTCCTACCCAAACTGGTTAAAATTCCACATTGGCATTAATCGGTACGAGTTGTATTCTCGACATAATCCTGCAATTGAGGCTTTACTACAAGACCTGGTCTCCCAAAAGATAACCAGTGTTGGTATGTTTGGATATATATCATTTTTTATGATTATTTGCTTATTGTTCAGGATCTCGATGCTGTTTGAATATTAATGACTATTTTGCATGGCTTCTCTCTGGCGTGCCTACAACATTGCTTCCTGACTTCTGCTCTCATTTTCCCTGTTAAATATACAGGGATATTGCCAGCTCTGTTTTACCTAAATAATGGAAAAGCCTGCCAGCAAGGCAAACCCCATTCATTTCAGAGATATTTTAGTCACAATCAGGCTGAAAGTGACCTATTCAGTTCTTTATAAAATAAATGAGATAATAAAAAAAAGGGCGACAGACAGCAGATAGCATCTTGCACGAGCGAGATTTGTCTTATTAGCTGATGGTTATTTAAAAGGCTGTGTCTGGCAGCGTTCATCTGCCCGAGGAAGGAGAGAGGCGGCTGACCTGCAGCCCCGCAGCGATGGCTGCGGGAGCATCCGGCGCCGCGGGGCTCTGCGGAGCCGCAGCTTCACCGGGCATCGTGCAGGGAGCTCCAGGCAAGCCAGCCTCCCGCTGAGCAGAGTTCAGCTCTGTTTATTCTGCTTGTAAATCCGCAACGGGGATGTGCCCATGTCAACCTTTGGCTCTGGTTAAACAAGGTGACACAGTTCGGGGCTTTTCTCCAGGGTCGTTTAATGACAACGTGTGTCTCCTTGAATTTAGCTGCCTAGCTGCGCAGGGGGAAAAAAAAACCAACACAACCCCAAATGAACGCCCTGGGATACTAAACAAATGCACACCCCGTGGTTTCCAGAGGTAGAGAGCTGCTGCACAGCCAGTGGTTTCCGTCCGCCGCACAGAAAATGAAGTTACTTGCGCTGACCACAAAGTTGCTCAGTCTGTTTCAGAGGGATGAAATAGCCGGAGCTCTGTAAAAGTGCTGATGGTGTGTTGGCACCGTGGGATGAGGTCAGCAGGTCTTTAACCCTGCAAGGCAAAAATTCCCCTGGCTTCAGCAGGAAATGGCCTGGGCAAGAATAGTACGAGCAGCCCTAAGGTTTACATTTTCTATCCTGTGAATCACAGCGGCTGCTGAGCAGGAATAAGGAGATCCTGGGTCATCAAGAGGGGGCGATTCAGCTGATCCGGATGGAGTAGGTGTAAAATGCAGGATGCCACAGGAGAGCTTTGCCTCTGTGAATCGAGCTGCCCTGTGGCTGTACTTGGCACGGGGCTCTGCTCTGAGCTCTGCTGGGGCAGGATTTGGGATAAAGCAGTTTGCGGTACCCAGGTGCCATCCCATGTGTTGGATTCAGGGGTCCAGTGGACACCTGGCTCGTGAAAGAGGACAAACACAGGCTCATTTGTTAACCTGTGATGGGTTTTCTGTCCCCAAAACTCCGGTTAATTAAGGAGCTCGGATGTGCTTGAACTCCGTGTATGGTCCCTTCTCTAGGTGAGATGTGACACTGCAGGTAGCAGCGGGCTCTGGCCATGGTCCTCTGCTCTGCGCTGGAGGGTGACGAGGGCACTGTACCGACATGGCCTGGGTGATTGTCTCCTGGACAGAGCCCTCACCTTTCCTGACCTCCCTCCTCTATACCAAGCAGTTTCTGGAATATTAGCGACACATGTGAATGGGGATTGAGCCAGCACTTTATAGCACGTATGTTAACGTTGCTCTTTGAGCACATCCATCAAGGAGGAAAAGATGGAGGCTGTGCCCTTCCCTGCCCCTCGCAGAGAGCAGCAGTGCCCCAGGCAGTGCCCGGGCTGTCCCCAGCTCTGTGCAGAGGTGATGCTCAACCAAACCCTCTCCTGGCTCATCTGTTGAGGTTTACACAAAATGCACTGGCCGTAGCGGTGTTCTGTACTGCACGGCTGCTGGGTGTATCGATCTCTACCTCTCCAACGCTTAGAGCTCAGCGGAGTTGCCTGTGCAGGAGGAGAGCAGTGTTGGCAGCAAACTCGGCAGCGTTCGAGCCACGAAGTCTGTCACTTCTGCAGAGCAGTGGGATGGTTAAGGTTGATGTAGGGACGTAGAAGCTGGTGGGAGAAAAAGGGGGGTAGGAATGAGAAATAATAGTTTAGTAATCACTCTTCACTTGGTCTTCTGGGCTTGATCTTCGTTTGTGCTTCTGAGCATGTTGCTTAACCTCTCCATGCTTCGGTTAACCTGGCAGCAAAATGGTTATTGTGAGAAAATAGGAGTGAAATCCTGACCCCAGTGATGTAAGTGGAAGTTTTGCCATTTACTTCCCTGGGGCCATGATTTCACCTAGTACGTCACAGAGATCTGTTGTGGGGTTTCCATTAATTACGATTTTCATAGAGCTTTCAGAACAACGGCGGGGAAAGGGCCATGGGAGCACAGAGGAAGATTTATGGATGTTGTTAGCAATTTCCTATGGGATTGTCTCTCTGTTAATGTTTGAACAAGGCTCTTCAGAGCGTGGTAGGGCTCCTTATGCCCCTAACAAAAGCAGAGCCATGGTTTCTGTCAGTGCTTCGGTGTAATTTCCATACGCTGAAACAGGAGGTACATTTGGTATTGGTATCGATTGCTGCGGGAACTGACAGGGAATGATTCCTACACATAAATCCCAGGCTAAGCGTATGGAAATGCAAGGGGGACACATAGAGATACCAGGATCTGAATTTTGCTGGTAGCATCCACTGCCTCTGTGGCCCTTCAGGAGCTTTCACTCAGGCTGCAGAGCAAGAAAGAGCATATTGTTAATATACTTTTTTATTGCACAGTGCAGCATCCCCTTATTTTATGTTGCAAAGTCTTTGGGTGTTGAAAAATACATGTTTTAAAATAACACCTGCCAGTTTTCAGCTTTACTGAAGAGCAGCAGGAGAGACTCAAAAGCACGTAAGCTGATTAATCAGGAGTACTGTATTTGACCAAAGGACATTTATAGGGCTGTTACATTCTTTTGCATATTCCTCCAGATCTTCTAATTTGTCTGTGGGTTTTTTTTTTTCTTTATGGTCAATTTTTGTTATTTTGCCTTTCGATTTCTTTTTTTTTTTATGCAGCTGCAAAGATGCCAGGTTAGAAGTATAAAATAAATTGAAAACTTCATAATGCCCAATGTTCAGGCTTCTTTTTGCAAGCAGGACAATTAAATATACAAGCTTACATGCATTAGATGAAATGGGATATTGCTCTAACCAGTTTTTTCCTAGTGTTCAGATTTGCTTTGGCTCTAATAGAATTAGGTGATTTGCTGTGCAGGTTCTTGATGCCTGCAGTAACTAGATCCAAACTGCAGCTAAACAGCTTTCTTAGCCACATTGTCATTTCTCTGCTCAGCTTGCATAATTTACGGAGGAGAGCAGTGACCAGATTGATCCCCTGCCATCTATCAGAACCGCTCACACAACTCTGTAACGTGCGGTGTTATTTTAAAATGAAAACGGTGACAGAAGCAATTCCCAAGAGCAGGGAGCACCAAGGTGACATTTTCTTGATGTTAAAGTTTAAATGGAACAAATCCATGGATGGGAAGGAGCATCACATTCAGCTCCCACAGTGACACCTAGAGCTGGTCTTGGAAAGGACAGGGTTACCCAGAGCTTTCAGGCTGAGGATGTATTCTGTGCCCCGCATCAATATATATGGATGTATTTTCTATTCATTTTGTTCAGCGTAAAGGGGTAGCTCTTAATTTGATTTAATTCACTGAAATTTTCCTCCTGCCATAAAGAGGAGCCTAGAGAGAATTGTTTTTCCACTGAGCACTGAAACCCAGTTTTCGGAAGCAGCACAGGCAATTGCACGTTTCCTTTGCCTTCCATAACTATTTATTGCACGCGTAAATAACCACAGTTAGCTCTTTTCTTTCAAATTTACAAGACGCCCGTGCATAGTTGTAGCAGCACTGTCCCCAGTTTAACACCGAGTACGGCTTGGTGCGCTGTACAGGCAGGGCGGTCTGATCCTGCCTGCATTGCTCTCCAGATTGCCTTGCTGTGGGGTTGCCTGTGAGCAGAACAGGCTTTTCTAATTCCTGTGCTGGGCTGGGGTTGTATTTTTTGATTCTTTAAATTCTCTGCTGGGAAAGGTTTGGAAATGTTACCTGACTTGAGTTAATTTCTGAACCTGCGATGCCTTTAGTTTGTACAGGCAGTAATTAGAAAGCAAGCACGCAAGGTTACCCACGCAGTGAATAAATGCTGCCGTTAACGAAGGTGGGCTCTGCTTCAAGTCAGGGAAAAAAAAAAAAAAAGGAAAAAGACAAGATGCTAAATATTGAACCTAAATTCTGGTGCTAAAGAAAATTATAAAAATTTCATCCCAAGGAAACGAAAAAGTACTGCTGAGAACGCGTAAAATACATTAAAATGTGGCACCAATTTACTGTATAAGAAAACAATAAATCTGCCAAGAGTCAGCAGATTGATTTAAAGTACGATTCCAGATGAAAGGAGGGGGCTTTAAAATGTACAACAAAGCCTCCAAATGATTTCACAGATCTCTGCCCCTCCAGAAGTCTTCTTGACTAAACCAAGAAAGGCCTTTGAAAACAAGTTAGCAGAATTGGCTGAACAAGAACAAATTAAGAGATGATGAGAGCTTGAATTTGTTTTGCAATATGTTCTTTACAGCTTGTACAGGGCCATGTCTCTAGCCTGGGGCAGCGTACTACTAGTTAAAGCCAATCAACATGTTCATGTTAGATTTAAACTTGATCTATAAATAGGAATCCAAAATGTATCTGAACGGCCTGTGTTTCAGTTGTTAATGGCATCCCAGGTGGTGACTGGATCTCCCTTCTCAGGCATCAGCATTGCATAATTGCATACATTTTATAGTGTTTTTGGATTCTGACCAAAAGCCGGGTTCAGATGTCCTGGTGGGAGGCTCGCTCTCTATCGGAAGACCTCACAGTCTAGACAAGCCAGTAGGATGAGGGCTATCCTGCAGCAAAACAGGGAAGCTGGAAAGCCAGATAAATTCAAATTCCAGATCCTTTTGGGTCAAATCCCTTTGGGCAACCTTGGGTCTCTACTGGGAGTTAATACCAGGTGCTTTAGAAGAGAGAGTCAGAAACCCTGTAGCATACAGTTATAAAAGGGTGGTTGAGAGATGACAAATGATGTGCATCTTTCATATTGGATGGTGTCTGTGGACCTGGGGAATTCAGGTCTTATATTGGTGAGGGGACAAGGTGGGAAAGCAGAGCCATGACATGTGGCCATGACAACAGGCTCATGGATGTAATTGGAGGAGGGATTTTTGGAGGCTTGATCCAAAGTCTGTCAGAGAAAACAGAACGAATCCCACCAATTTCACTGTTCTTTGGACAAGACTCTAATCCACAGACACTCAAGCAAAAAGGTATCTCAGGGAATTTTTTGCAAAGCCTCCTCTAAAATTAGGAAGATTTCAGTTCACACCTGAAAGCAAGGCCTTGCACTGGGTTAGTGGGAAAGGTTAATCCTGCTTTCCATTTCCTCCTGCCTTGGGTGGAAAGGAGAGACTTTTGAGTTGCCTGAAGATAAAAAGTCATGATTGTATTGGGATTTGTTTTTAACACTGCCACAGTACGTCCAGGAGCTGTGTGAGACTTGATTTGAGGTACCTGCTGGGAGCTGGCAGGTTTATAAAGTCTTTTACGGAGCTGTTCATGACCTGTGATGTTACAGTATATTCAGAAACCTTAAAAAAAAAAAAAAGCTTAATTCGGAGTGTGACTAGAGTTTCCCTTGGAGTCAGTACAACCTTATGTTGCAAGGGCTTTTTAAAAATACCTAAGCCTGCTGGTTGTAGACGTGACAGACTGCAATGATGTAGCATCCTCCAATTTCTTGGAAAAGTTGTATATGCTGCTTCTGGATAATATCAGTTCTTCTGAAACGTTCCTGTGGGCAGTAGGTGAAGGGAGAAGGTCATCTCCAGATAAGCAGATTATGTTTGTTTGGGGTAAGCTCCTGGAAGACGACTGGGCTCCTGCTGTTTGGCCATAATGGCCAGAGGGATGCTCAGAGGTCTGAGTGGGACAGGGAGTTCCTGAAGGAGTACAGATCAGAAAATGGGAGGGAAGCCAGTATGCAGATGTAACACTTAAGTTAGGACAAGGGACATAATCTGACCTAGAGATCTGAGTGAACCATTTCTGATGAGATCTGCTCTTTTCTGGCATTGCCACCCCCAACGTTTGGGCACCCCGGACTGCTCCCAAGTCTGCTTAGTTAGTTCAGAGGTACATAAAGGGTCTTGCTGGCTGCTAGAGAACAGTCTAAGCTCAGGTGCTTCCCTCTCTTCAGGGATTACAATGTTAGACAGTAGTCTGGACTTGGAGGGTGGCTTTGAACCACCTCCAGCCTGGCCAGCACATCTGCAGCACCGAACGAGCAGCCAAAGTGGGAATATCTGCATGCGAGTCCGGATGATGTGTAGGGATGCCACCGTGGAGCTCTGCATGGATTGTTGTCCACGATGTCTGTGGCTTCCAGCATGCCCTGCCGTAAGGCACGATGGAACACCGTGCCCACCAGTGTCACCCTCTGTTTTTGGAGGTCCAAAGTTTGCTCCTACCAGCAGTGGAGGGACAACATGTCAGCAAAACTTGTGTTCGGTCAAGGCTACTATTGCAGCCAATTAAGGCAGTACAATAAGATGGATCTAAGACAACCAGGGAGATGTTTTTGTCTTACTTCAGCTCAATTCATTCTGACAGGAGACCAGGCCTTTGTGTCTCATGGAAGAATTATTCTGAATTGTTAATCTTCTTCATACATTTCCCTGCTTGGTGATGACACACTCATTGTTGAGTTCGGCTGCTAACAAAATCATTATCTGTCGAGTGGCTTCAATTTGCTGAGAAACCAGTCCTCTTAGTGTATCTGAAACTTTGTGCTTAGAAAAGGGCATGCTGGAACATCCTTTTTTCTTCTTTGCATTGCTGTGATTTCCCAAATGCTTGGCTTCCCAGCTGTACCTCCAAATAGGTTCCATCCTTCCCATTTCTCTCATGGATTTACAGAATCTTTGCTGTATTTTAGACATATATGTCTCATGGAGGAGACGGAGCCAGTCTGTAAGCTCCGAGCTCCTCAGAATTGAATGAAGAAGCATTAATTACATCCATTTTAGAGAAAAAGCATTGGATCTTCAGTTGGTGTGAGGAGTCCGCAAGCAGCTATGTTGAGGTCGGTGGAGGTGGGGAGAGTTATATCTGACAGAAAGGAGGCAATTCTGCCTGTTGGTGCGGAGGCTGGTGCTGCTGACCTAAATGAAGATAGCCCATGTGAACGGGGGTGCAAATACAGTTTATACCTTAAAGAGCTGGGTAACCCTGTGCCGTTGGCAGCAGCTGAGCAGGGGAGGTGGTGGGGGCTGGTCCTGGGCACGGCTGCTGGTGGTCCTTGGGCAGCACATGCAGGTTTTTGGCTGGAGGATTGCTGCCTTTCATTGCCTTCAGGCTCTGGGCTAGGTATGGAAGTGCCTACTGGTCCTTCTTCCCTCAGGTGCAGCTCAACTGACCTGTTCTCCACAGGAGAGGGAGTTTAGTATGTGAAAGCCACGTGCTTCTGCCTTACTTGTTCAGTGCAAGTTATTTAATGCCCTTTGATTTCTAATTATTTATTTGTTCCTTTGGGATAAAGTGGAACTGCAAGAGAAGGCTGGGGTCAGCAAAACAGCAAGGCAGGAGGGATTTTATTCGAGGAGAAGTATAATTACACTGACCAGATTTGCATAGCATTTTGTTGCGAAAATATAGATTACAAGAGCAGAAAGAGAGCTGATGACCTATCAGTAATAAGGCACAGAGATGAGTAATTAAAAGTACGTGCAGCTAATGGCATTGATTAGAGAAAAAAAAAAGTACAAGCTATATAGATGGAACAAGGGCAGCTCTAAGCCCAAATCTACAGAGCAAGGTAACTTGACATTTATGTAGTTCTCCAGTTGACACAGGTTTTGTCAGAACTGTAAAGAAAGGGATTGATTATCTGATCATTCGTAGGAAGCACTTCTAAAGGACCGACTCACCCACACAGACACGATGGCCATGGCCAGCCTCTCTGCACACAGAAGTGAATTAAAGAGTCAGAGTATAGGTCATTTCATTTATTCAGAGCAGTTTTGATTGAGATGGTAAAAAAGCAGCAGGTTTGCCAAAGTATATATTTATCTTTTAAAAGTAGCCTTATCATCAAGTAAAATGCATTTTCATTAATTCTTACAGTGAAAAACATTTGGCCTGACTTTAGGAACAGTATAATCTGGCCGTTAACGTGATATTGTCCAAGTTGTTCAGACTAGTATGAATACAAGTCAATCTTAAATGCCCATTAGCTCGCATCTGGGAAGTGAGCGTATGTTTGAGCCAAGAGGGCCCTCGGTGTGCGGAGTGGACCCCAGTCCCTGCTGCCTCCTCGTGCCCTCTCCTACCTGCCCAGCGGCCAGCAACCCGCTCTGCACAGCTCTGCTCTCACTTACGAGCCACCTTGGGATCCCTTCAAGTGAATGGCTGGGCTTGGATACATACCCATTGTGCATAGAGGAGGTGAATTTACATATCTCTACCGCTCAGCAACAATTATTAAAATCGCAGCAGAGATCAGAGATTGCTGTAGTATCTGCTCATGCTTTTAATTGAGGAGATGTCTGCTGCGCAGTGGACTGTACGTCCCAGCTGCAGTTGCCTTCAAAAGCAGCCCATCTCCTTTCCCAGTGTGGGTCCCTTCTTAAAAGGAACTCCAAAAGCACTTGAAGTTGGAGTAAACAAGACTCCAACAATCTGTTCCTATGCATGCCATACAATTAGGGTGCCTATGGAGCCCACAGTGGCCCACTGAGGAAGACAAAGGTATGTCAGGGAGTACAATCCATTCCTAGTCCTGGTTGGCAGCTCAGCGCCCTCCCCTGTGCTCCACACCTGCTGAATAATCTGTTGTCCAGTCAGGATTACCCTGCTTGGTGCTCAGATACCGCAGAGCCTCATCTAATACAGAGCCAAAGAAAGATGACTTTGTCTCAGGGAAGCTGACTGTAAGTAGATCCACATGTCGGATTTTAAAGCGGTTTTGTTTTTGTCCCACAGCGATGAAATCAGGAGGCACCCAGCTGAAGCTGATCATGACGTTCCAGAATTATGGACAAGCATTGTTCAAACCAATGAAGTAAGTAAAAAAAAGTCTGTGTTGCAAAGTGAAATTGTGTTGGAATAGTTTGTTGCCGTTTTCTAAGGAGTTAAAAGTTTGCTGTGGTACCTCTCAAGGTTAATGTGTCTGGTTCCCGGGGCGTGCTGCTGGTCGGAGAGCTTCAGGGGCTGTTGAAAACTTGCTCTGCTAGACTGGGCTTTGGAAGAGATAGATACTGAGGAGGTATCAGATACATTACAGTCTTCTCAGCAATGTTATTCAGTCTGTGAAATCTCCCTTCATAAATACAGGATGTTTTCAGCATTTCTTTCTTATGTAAACGTACTCGGCAGGTCTGAGCTTTATCAGTGTTCCTCTGGAATATGACCAGACAAGAGAGATGGTTCAGAACAACTTTGGGAAGAGCTAAATACTATTTGTCTGATAAAATTTGTCTGATAAATTATAATTTAATCCGTTGATTTGTTGTTGTTTGTATTAAAGGGTTGTACTAGTCATTTGGCTGTGGCTGTGCTGACTCTGTGAAAATGAATTTATTCGAGAGCGGTATTGCAAGGTAATGAATCTAGAGAGAAAGGGAAGGAGCAGAATGATGCAGCCGTGGTTTGCGCCTGCCCAGATCCCGCTGAGATGAGGGAAGTTATTCAGATACAAAGCAGATGTAAATGAGTTCTGAATCCTGACCTGTATGTTTGTGTTGCAATAAGGAAAATGGCTCTGTGCTTATTGTAGAGGGTTTAGCAAAGGCACTCGGGACTGCAAAATGTTTAATGAAGCTACTCAGTATCTGTGTCAAGGGTACCACTGGAATAATAAACATTTCCTTCTTTTGTTCCCACTGTAGGGAATTTGAGTTAATTTTCTTTAAGATGGTCCATAAAAGACTGAAGTAACGGAGAACGAGTGGTTTGGAATATGTGTTGGCGTAGTGTTACAGCTGTAGCGGGGAGCACAGCCCATGGGGGTACGCGGCTGCCTGGAGACTGAGAAATTCCCTGTTTCACTAGAGATGTTGTTACAGACTGACCTCAGACAAGTACAGGTTTGGCTCGATCTTGTTTGACTGCCAGAAGGGCCAAATAATTGGTCCCACTTTCCTTCAATCCAAGTTTGAGCAGGAGCCCTCCTCATGGCATTCATCCCGGGCATCACAAGGAAATCCTGTGCAAAGGCCAAATGCCTCTGTGTTATTTTCCCAAATTGCACATAAATCTCTCCATGTTTCTAGTGGACCACTGATTGTCTGGGAGAGGTCAGAGGAAGCACAGATACTACTGACAAGTCAGAGGGAAGGTGGTATTGGAGAGCATCTACTCCAACATCTTCGTCTTCCCGAATGCTCTGGTCATCAGATCATCAGTGCATGGGTCCATGCCCTGTATCTGCAAGCTTGATGCATATGGGCACAACTCTTAATTGTATCTTGTCTCGCATGCGAAATCAGGAACCAGGCGGGTTCGAGCAGCCTTGAAGTATTTGGCAGAATCGTGGTTGCGCTGTTGGCGTTTTATATAGCGTGTGATTTGTTTCTTCTCCATTTGCTCAGATGCAGATAATCTCAATCTTTATCATTGGCATGACATTGTAATTCTGGGAATGCTAATGAGGTCAAATCAAAAGTGTACTGTTGCTACTGTACTGTACACTGCCTTGGCAAGATGATGGATGGCAATAGATGTATAGCCACGTTCCTGTGTAGAAGCAATTACTACCATCCGCTAGAACAGTAACAGAAAATGATGATGTCTTAATCATTCCCTTTACTTGGTTTGAAGGGCAGCAGCACCCTATTATCTCACTGTTCTTTGCATCACATACACCACTGGAAGAAGCAGCAGCAGAGCATTCAGCTGGTGTTCCCAGGCACCACACCTCGCAGCAGCGATGCTGAACTCAGTGCTGAGCATCGCTGAACACATTAGCGATTTTGAATAAGAACGTTTGTCTTCATTCCGGTAACAGCGAACAGGGAGCCGGATGCTCAGCTAGCGTAAATCTTCCCAGCTCCTTTGGCCTCTGGACCCACTGGCCTCTTTCTGCAGCTTATGCACTGTTGTTGAAGTTCTGGGCGAGGTTTGCAACATCATTTATTTATACAGAAATAAGTAGCCTAGAACTAGGAAAAAACCAAAACAAAATCAGGCTTTAAATCTATGAGACTCCTTGTAGGACTTTCTTCAGGCCCTGGACACCTTCCAGGCTCTTTCTGGTGCTCCCTTTTCTGTAGGGTACCCTTCTGATCCGGGCTTCACAAAGCTGGGTGTGTCTTCCCAGGACAGGAGGCTATATAGGGAGCTCACAGATCAGCGCCTGACATCTCTAGTCGTTGGGACTGGCAGTGTAAGGATTATTTTTATTTTTTTTTTAAATAGTTTAATTTGAGGACCGTGAAATATCCTAGTGGCTACTTCTGACATCAGCTCGTTGAAGGAAGCCCTTAGAGGATAGTCAGGACATCTCCATGTGGTGCATCTCATACGTGTTTCAGTTGTTACTGTATTATCAGCTCCATGGCTTTTAAAAGGGCAGAAATTATACTTTTCTCTTTTCTGAGTTGATAAGCCTCTTCATACGAGCAACCTTCTTCATGAATCCCAGGTAACACAACCATTAAAGTTAACAGTACCCAGCTGCAAATGAAAACTGGAGCTTCACTTCATCCCTTCGGTACTGGAGGGAGCACTATGCATCTCCATGTGAAACTGAACTGAGCCACTGCTCAGAGTTGCTATCAGTAGGATTTCAGGCCTGATCCCAAGAAAAATTGATAATTCAGAGTTTCAACCCTGTCTGAGGTCTGAAGTACTGAAAGCTGAATGATGTCAGGTCCATATAGGGTAATAGGTCGACATGAAGCCAGTCTCTACCTGGGTTTGTTTCATTTGAGCTGTCTGGAAAGCTGGTTTTGCTATACACAGCTGTACACAACATTCTCCAAACTGAATGAATACCTGTTTGAGCAGGGTTGCGGCAGGCAGGGCAGACCATCCGAACCCTCCCCTGACTCAGCTGGGCATCTGCTGGTGGAAGGGGAGGTCTCCAGACCTTTGGCAGTGACTTCTGCAGGAGAGTCATAGCAAAACGTGCTCCCTGGCAAATTGCTTGAAGCCCTGCAGAACTCATCTGACTTGCTGTGCCCTTTCCCAGCCTCCCAATTCCACACTGAATTTATCCAGGGAGCAAGCCAGCTGCAGAAAGGCCCAGGCAGGATTTGGAAATGGGAAAACCAGAATCCACCTTCGATACCTTTTGTGCTCAGTGTTTGACATAAATTGGAAACTCTTCATCTGGTCATTAATTCAGACTAGTGAAGCAAACGAGAGGAGGGAAGCTTAACAGTCAGGGAAATGCGATAGCGGTAAATAAAACCTGATCATCTGCAATTATTTTATTTATTTGTGGCTCTGCATCTTCATTTCTGAAATAATTGCCCATAAAGTATTGCAGAGGAAGCCAAATCTATTTATAAATCCTATGGCCCAGCGTAGATTTCTTTGCTAATTCCAAATGCATCATAGAAAAAGCGAGTATTTGCTAAAACGCCAGGGAAGATTTAATGTATTTGCAATGTATCTTACAGTTAATGTGTAGTTTTATTTAGCTCATAACAGTTCAATCATACAAAATTATTACCATATGGGACAGGAAAAAATAGCAACCTTCCCTTCTCCCATGATTAGTGTGTCTAACTGTACGAGTATTGTGCAGCATAATAAAACTTATTTTCGTGATCACTGATATCTGCAGCCGTGGCTTTCTGTACGACTTACCAGGTAGGGATGGTATAGAGCCATAAATTTCAAAGAGTTTTGGCTTATTTGTCCAAAGTGAACATGCACTTTATAGTTTTATTTGGTTTCCCTTTGTTTCTGCTAGCTGGTGGAGTTAAATAGCTGGCTCAGCAACAAAACCAACACGCTATTTTTTTTTCCTCCCAAGGCTTTATTCTTGAAGGGGGAGATTCTGCTCCGGCAGAGTCAGTGTTAGGATTCCTATTGCATACACTGGTGCCAGGAGTTTGAGAGAGTTTTTTTACAGTTCTTATGGAAAAGCCAAATAGGATCGAATAGAAAATGATAGCTTGTTCCTGGAGCTGTGAGAGAAGTGTCCTGGGGTATATGTTTAAGGATGACATCTCTCATTCCCGGTTTTATAGGCTGCTTTGTAGAAATGTGTAGAAAGGGTATTCATTATAAAATCTTTGAGGTTTACTTGCTCCATTCAAAGAAATACTACTGTATCTAGTGAACTCACATTTGACTGAAACTGAGATAAAAGCCAGTTCTGTTCCAACTTTAGATTTTGCCGGATATTTTTAACATCTTGTTTCTTTTCTTCTGTTTTTACAAGTCACAGTACAGGATTGGAAAGAGCCGCTTGGCAGTTTCTTTCAGTAGCTGAAGTTCACAGTTCACGTCTTTAATAAAGTAGCACCAATTAGCATCAGGGTGATATCAGGCTAGAAGAGACTTTTGGGGTCATCTCCTTGAGTCACAGGTGATTACCTTGTGAAATCCCATGCATTGACTGCTCAAACACGGCTGACCGGTTGGGCTTTTTTTTTGTCCTTTTTTGCCCCCCGATCCCTCCTGAAGCTCACCGCTGTAGGAATCACGCTACCCACTGGGAGCATCTCCTGGTTCCTGCAGCGCTCGGGGACACGACCCATCCCAGTGCCAGCCACAAAATGAACTGGTAGTCACGGTCTAGTGCAGAGCCAGCGCTCTACAGGAATAAAACTGTCACACTCACCTTTCAGCTTCTGTAACATTCCTGTAGCTTATCTTTTGGCTCAAAGACAGGGGCACTGTTAGCTGGGCTGAAATCTAGCAGCCAAGGTCATGGGGAAGATAATATTTTTGTTTCGATTGGCAAAGCACAGCTTTTTACTGGCTTTTAAATGTCATAGCGACAAAGGATTAGCAACGTTCTTTAAGTTTCCCTTTGATTTCCTTTTAGGATTTCTCAACAAATAATGCATCTTTTGATAGGGATATTAAATAGGCCAAACAATCGCTGTAATACAAACAACTGTTAATCGCTTTAATTTCCTACAGTCGTGGTCCCCTTCCGAAGCTGCAGCGTGACTGTTGTACCTGCACAATGCAGCCTCCAGGCCTGATTATCATATCAATTAGGCTGGTGTAATTCTTCCGAGTTGGTAGCCTTGCTTCCAAGCCAGAGGAGTTGCAATGAACCTCAGAATCGGGGCGGCTGGAAGATTGCTTTCCTTATTACATCGCGTATCACGCTGTTTCGAGGAAATACGTTTTGCAAACCTGTTGCATTTCAGCTGGCAGGCATCCAGTATAAACATACTGTTATAAGTCAACATGGCAATTAAATCAAATTGCAATGTTTTCTCTGAGCAGCTAGAGAAGTGAGATATGCATACAGTAGCTGCCGTGCTAGGGGCCTTCCAGGATTAACACTTCGGCGCGCAGGAATGTGCTGCCTGAAACCCAACCAGCCGGTCGCCGGTCAAAGGACAAACCCAGCCGCTGTGTTCTGTCACTCGGCGTCAGCCGCGGTGCTGTACCGGCCGCTGGAGATCGCCGGTTCTGCGCGAGGTGTGTTACCGAGGCCTAGGGTTGAATAAACCGCTCGGAAAGGTCCAAGCTAGTAACGCCAGTGTTCAGTTTATATCGGTGTTTTAAAACTGCAAGGAGCGCTGTCTCGTTACATGGTGAAGAAGAAATGCTTTCTTTGCTGCTGGACATAGCAGTCAGTGATCAGGTATTCTGTGGACCTCATCCAGGAGATTTTGGGCTTTTTAAGGGCGTTCAAATCCTTACCTACCGAATCCCTGCTGAAATGTTTACCTGAGTGAGACTGACAGGCAGATGTGATTGTACTTACATCAGGAATAGAGCTGGAGTAAAGTGGATGAATTATATCACTTGATATTTAAAGTACGTGAGACCTGAATGTGGTCCTAAATAAGGACCGTGTATTATTTTAGTTCTTTAACTTCCTGTATATTATGCATGAACTGTTTCTTCTCTTTTATAACTAATCCTGTCCATCAGATCAGACTCCTTCAGTATTTCAATATGAATTGTGGTTTAGGGCTCGGCAGTGCCTCTGGTCCGAATCTCATTTATGCAGATAGGAAAATTTGCGGTGACTTCAAGGGGAGTTGGATCAGGATTGAAGCTGACTGATGGCCCTGGACAGCAGTGAAAACCAGTCTCCTGCCTGTCGCTGCGCGCTGCATTTCCCCTTGCCACAGTTCAGCGACTGCTGGCTGAAATATTGACCAACCCCATCCAGCCCAGGAGAAATTTGTTCTCAAATTCTGCAAGCATGTTTATGAAATGTCCCCAGAGTCAAAGTCTGCAAAGTCCAGGTAGCTCAAAGGTTGTCCGTTTGGATTAGGATCTGCGGGGTTCTGTGACAGCAGCGTTTCACCATGCTGGCAGTCAGGAAGGGGAAAACAAACCTCTTTGCCTCTCTTTCGGCACCAGCTCCATTGTGCTGTCCCAAGTCGAGCTGCTCTGGGGTGTCCCTCCCGGAGCTGGGCAGGAGCTGCTCCGAGCCGGGCTGGGACAATACGAGTCCCCATGGTGGGAGGGAGCAGACCTTCCTCCAGCACACCAGGGCTGTTTTCCTGGATATCACCTTCTCCATGGGGTTCAGCCCCATCCCACTTCCCAGCACAGGGAAGCCACTGCTAGTGAATTCTCCCCAAAATCCCTCTCCCCTGACTTCCCTACGGCATCTCCAGCACCTGGCAGGAGAAAACTTCACTCCGCAGCTCACAGAAACAGCAGCCCCGCAGTCTCTGTGACTGAGGCTTTTTGCACAAATAATTCCAGCCTCGCATTTTTCTTCAACTCCTTTGTTAGGGTTTCTGCAGCAGATGATAACACGGTGCTCAATATCTATTTTTGTTTGTGCCTTACACAGACACAAATGGCCACAGGTACTGACTGTACCTGCCCCTTACTGCCTTCCTAAGGAGAGCTGAGTGGGCAGTCATATTTTACAGTAGTGAAGTGTCTCAGCTTGATTAGCCGCCTTCTAAGTGCTTATAGAATCTTGCTAATTAGTCTTTGGGAACAAAGACATGCTGGTGTTTATTTTGTCTTTAAAAGCCAGTTATTGCAGCAGCTAACATTTTTTTCTCCATGTTGCCATAGTGTATTAGGAAGGACTCATCTTCAGTGTCTGATTTTATTCAAGCTACTTCTTCATTTTAATTTTCTGCATACCAAGAAATGCAGTCCTGTGCCTTTGTCTTCTAATTAGAGACCAATTTTCAGTTCCTCAGTTTCTTATTTCTTGCCCTGTATCGGCAGTGCAGAAAAGCAGCAAAAATTATCGAGGGAAGAGCTGGCATGAAATGCATAACCTGTAATTTACTGCTAGGTAACAGGGCTTGGCACACGGGGGACTCGTCGGTGTAGCAGTGAGGTAAGATGTCCTTAGTAAATCTAAGCAAAAAAATGTGTCCAAAATGTTTTCAGTGGGATATGCAGATACCGCTGCCCTGAAATATTTCATGGGAATTTGCCTCCGTTTCTCTACAATTTATAATCCTTAAAGTAGGCTCAAGAGACTGAAATTCAGGGAGGGAAAGTGATTTGTGCAAGAGCTGTGGCTGAAGCTGTTTTCTCTCTGGAGCAACACACACAGCTTTATCCTGGAGATGAGTTGCACCGTGCTCATCTCTCCCCCTGGGAGAAGGTGTTTTTGGATGTTTTATGGAGCTAAATTGCTCCCCCTCTGCCCCTGGTCCTTATCTCACGCAGGGATAGCTCTGGGGATCCCCGTCACTTTGGAGGATGCGGATGGGGATTTGGCCACTCGCGCCGTGATTTGTTTGAAGTTTATTTGCTCTTCTAACATTCAGCTCGTTAAAGCCCCCGACATTTCTACAGGGTTCTTGAGTTAGGGCTGCTGGCTGTCGGGAGGGGCAGGAGGTAGGCAGCAGTGAAACAGCTCTGACAAAACACGGTATTTAGTGGCTGAGGACCCACATCCAGCTTTGCCGAAGGAGTTCAGGCGATGCCATCCCGTGGTCAGCAAGGATGCAAAAGCTGGGTGGCATTCAGGAGGGACTCATGACCGAAGTAACAGTGTCTCATAGGTCGAGACAGGAAGGTTTTAGCAAAACTGAGAGGCTTAGGAGAGAGCACACAGCGCACGTCCAAATTACGCCCTTGGCATGGTGCTATTGGTGACTCACTGCTGTAAACAAACAAAAAAAAGGGGCGTTTAAAATAGCTGTAATAGCTGTTAATAACACTGCTTTAGGACACGCTGGACATTTCTGACTTCCTTCTCCCCCCAGTATCTGGTTCAATAGTATTAGTACTTTTCTTGTTAACTTACAATTTTCCACCCTGCTGTAATGTTCTGCGTGTGGGTAAATAAAAGTGAGAAAGCCTGAAAAGCTCATTTGCATGTGAAGAAGTAGCAGAAACCCAGAGTAAATAGCATCTGCAAGTGTGTGGGAGCTGGAAAGTAGGGGGGGGACAGCAAAACTGTTGTAAATAGAAGCAATTTAAAGTGATGGATTATGCGCTACGGATAATAAAATACCCCAAGCCAGCACATAAGCCAGATACTGTTCTCAGCAGCAGCATCCAACTGATCCTGTTAGCACTTCAAGCCTCTTTTGTAAACCTTGCTAATCGGTGGTCCGGATTCTTCATGCAGGGGTGGTCACCCAGCCAGAGGACAAATAACGCCACGGCCATGCGTGGAGACCTGTAATAGCAGAAACGTTGCATACAGACTGCAGATACGCACAGTCTGTGTATGGACTGTGAACTGCTTTGATAAACTGGCATGAAGCAGCAAAAGAAATGAAGGTGTTACATCAACCTGTAGATTTACGGGGAAATCTAGCAATGATCATTATTATTATTTTCTTTAGTTTTCAGCATGACTGACTTGTATTTTGTTGGAGTCTATCTCACGATACACAAGAAGGGCATTTTGACCCTGCGTATTTGTGTTTCCCTGTATTTTGTGCCTGTTTGAATCTCCGTGATAGGATAATCCAGCCGAAATTTTCAGACAGACCTCTTTTGCATTTGATTCTTTAGGGCTTTATTAAGCAGAAAATCTGATTCGCGGGGCCTAAAACCCGGAGGTTTTTCAGCCTTTCATGTCGCAAGCCCAGGTTTTGTGTCAGGGCCCTGAGTGAGCCTCAGCCAGGAGGAGGGGAGAGCGATGCTGTGGTTCGAATGCCAGCTCTGCCTCCCGGGGCTGACGATGGCAGAGACAGCTTAAAGCAAAATCCTGTTTTTCTCCGTAAGATGAGAAGGATGGGGTGCAATGAGGAGGGCTCGTGCCAGCCCTGGGCAAGGTGGGAGCAGCAGCTGTCCCCTTCGGCATAGACCCAGCGCCACCGCGAGCCTCCGTGTCTCCCCCCTCCGCAGCAGTGGCCAGCCTGACACCTCGGGGCTCTGACACCAGCCAGACAGGGTGCCCAAGGAGGGCAGAGCCTGCTTTCCCCCTTGCCTGCCTAGTTCTCTTATCCCCAGAGTGAGCTCCGAGTTGAAACCCATCTTTTTTTGCAGCCTCCTAACCCCAGGTACCAGAGCTGGGTAACTGGGAATTTAGCCCCAAACATGCCCTTCTGTGCTCTGCCTGACCTACTTGGCGCTGGCGTGGGGAGCCGTGAGGGTTTCTGCTCCTCCCGTGCCTTTGCTTCCGAGAGTCGGGCTTTTGTGCTGCTGATTGTATCACGGTGCCTTGAAGTTATCTTGGCGTGCGCTGGGTATTTTGGTACAGAAGCTGCTTTTTGTGTGCTTCCGTAGCGCTCGGGGCACTAATGCTTCACCTGGAGCCGTGGCAAAGCCCCCGCTTCCGTGCCGCGGTACCGCGGGGCAGTGCCAATCCAGAGCGCGTCCGCGGCTCCGGGTGGTGCGAGCGCAGCCGGGTCCTGCTCTGTTAGCAGTCGGCGCGGCCACGCAGAAGAGACGGGTTTTGCAGCGTATCCAGGCCACCTATTCAAAGCCAGGCTCTTTTGGCACCCGTGAAATTGTCTGACAACTTGTGAGCGGGCACTGTGCCATGCGAGCAGATGGGCCTGAGTGTCCCGGCAGCCAAGAGCCGGGGATGTTCATCTGCCAGAGGGGAGTGAGAGCAGAGCTCCTCGGTGCTTGTGTCCAAATGCCCGTCCCTCCTGAAGTTAGGGTGGCAAGAGCGGGCACGGCGATGGGGTGCCTGGCTTGAGCACGGGGTGTTTCACAGCAGAGGTGATACCCGCCATGTTCTCCCCCTGGTTCGGGCTACGCCTTCACCGAGGACACGGTAGTTTCTGAGATGCTTTCAGCCGAAGTTCCCCGTTTTGTTGGGTTCAGCCAGCACCCTGCACTCTGCTGCGTCCTCCAGAGACTCACCTTCAAGGCAACAGCACAGCAATTTTTTTTTTAGCTACTCCTGCTAGGTGGTTTCCTGTGAGAGGCTGGCTCTCGCCAGGAGTGAATCCTGAGATAAAAGGATTAAAGCATCCTCCTCAAGGCTTCACAGAAACTGTCACGAGGGCTTTCTTTAAAACATAACTCCAGGGAAGGCCTTAATGCTTATCGGCCCGAGGGGTAGCTTTTTTCACACAGGCATGCACTTCGTAATGATTGACACATCATTAATTAACTGTTATTAATTAACCCCCTAATCTGAAGGGACGGGGGAGGAATTCCTTGCAGGCCTGGATCCCGTCACTGCTTTGAACACACGAGTCCCCTGTTCCGCTGCAGTCCCAAACCCATCTGTCTTCGGGACCAAAGCAGCTCATAAAGAAGGCAGGACTAATGAACAACCTTTTATAGCCCCCCCTTCAACCACCTTCATTTCCTGACAGCCACAGTTCAAACAGACGATTCGCAGGACCGAGACTATTTGTATCTATTACTCTGAGTTTAGAGGAAGAGAAATGGGGGAAAAAATTAAATCTGTTGTTGCCTTCAGCCTCCCCTTGTTCCCTGCTGCGTGGGATGTGGTTCTGTGAAGGATACGGATCCGTCCATGACCTAACGCTGGCTCGGCGTGTGGATGGTCACACGCCTCCTTTTAGGTGGGCCGTGCTACGAAAGATTTCAGCCCAAATTTAGGACAGAAAACCATTCTTGCTTCTCTGGTTTAGCCCCAGCGTGATGACCTCTCCTCTGCACTCCACAGCCTAAGCCGTGCTAAAGTGACAAGCTACACAAGGACAGCGGCAGAAGGGACAAATTCTCATTTCAGCTGGGCTTTGCTGGTGTCCTTGAAGACTATTTTGCTCTAACCATTTTGAGCCACCCCGTATCTTCTGCCAGTTCTGCCAGGTGGCCCCTAACAATCTTGTATGTCAGACAGCAGCATGATTATAGTTTTATTTAACTTACTTTGTCTGCGTTTGCCTTTCAAGGAGCAACAATGCAGCAATTCTGTAGACTAAATGTGGCCTAAGAAAAGAAATTGTCCTGTTTATCCACAAACACCAGATTCTTGGGGTGATGCCAGTCTCGATGAGGCATCAGTGATGCTGGTAAGCCAATAGTCATAATCACTGATCGGTGTTTTGCTGATGTTTTGGCAAGGTTTTGTGTCCAATACTGTTGACCCTACGCTTTTGCTATTATGTGCTGCATCCTTTGGCAGGAGAAAGACCTTCTCAGGGATCAGAGTGGTACCTACATTGCAGGAGATGCCTAAACCCCATGATGTTATGACTTGTTCCTTTTATTCAGCGTCGTGTATCAGGATTCATCTCTCCCAAGCAATTTCAGGCACAGCAGTATTAATCCTGCCATTTTGCTTCTTTGCAGTTGGGAACGGCTTCACGTTGCTGACATCTGAATTACATTCTTAACAGCAATTTCCTTTGTTACATAAAACGAAGCCAAAACAAACACTGGCATTGGAGGCGTGCTTTCTGGTTTAAATAACACAGACCTTTAAATGGATGAGGGCTATGAATCATTTTTGGGTAGATACTGGGTTTGGGTTGTTTACTTGCTTGTTTGTGAAAGATTTTGGGGTTTTTTTTGTTTTTTTTTTTTTCCTTGGCAATGTAAGTCTATCCCTTTTCATGCAGTAGGACAGTTTGGAAAAGCTCCCTGGTCCCTCTTACCTAACTGTACTGTTATTAGATTATTGGATTCTCTCTTCTCTCCCTTCCCCTAAAAAATCACTCACTGAAAGGGTGAAATTGCACTGTATCGAATTGCCTGATATTGCACCAATTCTTTATTGCAATATCTTCTAGATTTTAATAGCTACAGGCCTTGAAACTATTTTGGTGTTACCAAAGGTATTAAATATCTGTGAACTTACGGAAGGTATTTTCTGGCACTCAGCAGTGACTCCAAAGCCCCAAAGAATTGCACTCGACAGCCTTGAATTTCAAAGCCTGACATCACTGCAAGCAGGAATACAAATCCATCAACAGGAGCAGGATTTTAATTGCTTTTGAATGATTCTATAGAAATCTAAAATTGCTTTGTGGGATGAAGAAAAAAATCCCCACTTTTATCTGTGAAGAGGTTTTAATTCTGGCAAATAAAGTAAGTGGCTGCTGTAATAATACGAGATTTTTTCCCTCTGACTGTGTAGCTGTTCCTTCAGCCCCTGCCTGCTGGGGTTTTATCCTTGAGCAGTGAGACACAGGAGTTCATCAGATATTATACGTGGCAATTGCCAAACCAGGAGAGCCTCTTTGGTGCCTGAAAGATTTGTGCTTCTATTACGTTAACTGTTAAAAAATGAGACCACCTGCATTCTTCTGCAATGTGACCTTCTCTAGCTGGTCGTATGCTGTGTTTTCTCTGTGATCTGATCTGATTTTAAGGGTAATCCAAAGGCCAGCAGTGCTTTAAAACCCAATAATACCTTGATTCTTGCTTTACAGTTTTCTTTTCTTCTCCCCCACCCATCCT
>VWZZ01002563.1:265662-297888 GCA_013399095.1 Psophia crepitans | reverse complement strand
TTTCTTTTTTTTTCTCTCCCCCCCCCCCCCCCCCTTTTTTATGAAAGGAACGAAAACCTCTGCAGACGTTTCTACATCTGGCTTAGCTTCTGGTTAAATGCATCCTCAGGGAGTGCTGGAAAATATTACTTCTGTTTAGAAGAGAAGTAAATGAGTCATGTTTTCCAAAATAGTTTTCAAGGAAAGGAATATCAGAAGTTGTTTGTATTTTCCTGTTTAATAGATCTGGTGAATACTTGAAAGTGGTCTGCATCGCAGGTGTGAATATTTCCATTGCCTTGGCAGAGGAAAATGCCTTTGCAGCTGGCAGGTCCTGAGGAGCGGGCATCGCTGCCCAGGGATGGTGCAGGCTGCGATGGTCCCTTCCCTGTCCCACCCCTCCGTCCTGTGAGCGGTCAAATCCTGTGGCCGTCCCTTCGGCTGGTGCGGGGACGGAGCCAGGCGTCCTCCCTGCGTGAAGGGTGGAGGAGAGCAGCCCGGGGCAGGTTTGCAGGCAGAGCAGAAGGCTTTTTCCCCTCCTTTGCCCCCTGGGTGGACTGTAAGAGGGGTCACGTAGATCTTTGGTGGTCTGGGGCTATCAGGTCTCTGAGGGCGCAGTGGAACCCTCCTGGGTTTCAGAGGGAACCAGATCTGGCCTCTCGTCTTGTCTCAGCATTTCTGTTTGTGAATCAGCTGGAGGGGATCCCCTTCCCCTGACCGAAAGTAAATATTCATGATGCCCAAGGGGAGGAATCACAGAAAAGGAGAAACTCCGGGTCCCCAAACTGGACACCCCAGAGGAGATGGGGAGCCTGTCCCATCTCCTGCCTCTCCAAGTGGCTCCTCGCCAGAGAAACCCCTTCCGAAACCCCGACGGATGCTCACCCCAGGCCAGGGCAGGACAAAGGCGCCGCATCCCCCATCTCCACCCAAACGGACAGCACCGGTGCCAGCTAAACCCTGCTCTCAAGGGTGTTAGCGGGCATCTCTAAAGTGGAGCCATAATAGGTCTAATGCTGGTCAGCAATAACATTTCCTTAACCGGCTTTTCAAATTATTGTTGAGCTTGTTTTAGAGAAGGAAAAAAAAAGGCAATGGAGCATTTGCTATTTTAATTAGCATTAAACTTACAAAAAGGTGATTGGTGGCAGCACCTGAAACTGAACTGATATTTTTGGTGTCGTTTGAAGCATTTTGATGCTAACTTGTATTAAAGTACAGAAAACCTTCCTAGTGGGGGCTTTACAATATTTTTAATTATTTTCAGAAATAAACTTAGCCATTATTGTGTTTATGAAGGACAATTATTTTGTCCTTCCTTGCATAACTACACATTTTAAAATACATTTTCAAATAATCATTTTTAAATTGTTTTTCTTCAAATTGACCATAACAAACCAGACAACTCTCTTTAGGATTAATTTTCCACCTAGCTGAAGAAATTAGCTATCGCTTTCTCCCTCCCACCTCGAAGCCGTGCTGGAATGGTTACCTGGATACCCTGCCTGTAAAGGATGTATGTGCCGAAGCAATTTAAATAGCCCGATTTGTCATCTAACTGCAGACATCATTAGCAAAGCATTATTTGGCTGGAACATTGTAGGCTGAACATGGATAACTCCTCGGTGTTGAGGAGAGGTTTAATTTAACCGTCTTGTGACCAAATACTGCCTGTCTTGAGCGTGGAGCTGCAGCAGGTCTAGTGTGAGGATACGAGAAATTATCTTCCCGTAGTGTACAGCTGTTGGCAGTGTATTCCGCATCAGGATGAAAACAGGCTTTTTCAAATACGTTGTTTCAGAATCCACTGATTTGTTCATTTTTGGGGCAAGGAGACAAGTTTCGTATGATGAGGAAGAGGGAAGGAAATTTAAGCCTGGCTCTTGCTTTTTACCCCCGTAACTTTTCTCCTTGTCACAGCCCCTCTTTCAATTTATTCCTCTGGTTACACTCTCTATTTTTAAATGGCACTTCCAGCTGGATGGGAGGACCCTCATAAGCATCACACGTTCCTGTGTGATGTGCTCTAGGTGGTCCTGCCTTGGCAGGGGGGGTTGGACTAGATCATCTTTCGAGGTCCCTTCCAACCCCTAAGATTCTGTGATTTTGTTTTTTAAAACAAGGTGGTAAAATTACAGTGATGACTTGAACCTAACATACCGTTTTAAGGCTCTATCCAAAACCAGGTTATTTATTATTGATTCCTGTGTGATTTGGGAAGCTCAGCTAGAGCCTGGAGATTTGTCAGGCAGGTTCAATAGACCTGCATCTCCCCATCTAAGCTAATTCTGCTGCTACAGCTGAATTGCAGGAGCATCACAATTGCATAGCTGCCAATTACATATTCCTGAACATCCTTCTTAGCAAATCAACTCCCAAATCATGTTCAGGAATCACAGTCTTAAACGAAGCACGGTTGCAAAATATTCTGCTGATCTATGGTGCAAGTCCTTTTCCTTTAGTCGTAATTGATGTTACAAAATATTTTATGGCTTCTGTCATTAGTATTCCCAATTGGCTCGCTCTGCAATTTATTTCATGCTGTAAAAATGGTAAGAATTTTCTACTGATTAGCAGCAACAGTAGCACATGTTTCTAGATTTATCAACTTGGGGTATTTTGGGTGGATAGGGAGTCTTTTGCCTTTGAATCAAAACCTGTCTTGACATGCTTTTTTGTTACAAATCTAGCAAAATGAAGATACTTTTGAGGCAGTAATTAAATTCTTTCAGTGGCATAGTCTATTATGCACAAGGCTTCTGTATAATGAATGTATTTATTTCCAGGAAATCTACAGTATTTTCCTTGCCATTTGTAGGACTCAGCATATAAATAATGCAGACCATGCTGTGCTGCTTTTCGGTTCTTCCCAGGAAATTATGCCATTAAAAATGCCACGGTTCTTTGAGGCACACACAGACACAGCAGGTAAAGAGAATATTCATGTGATGAACAGTGACAGAAGCAGCATCAGCTAATACATAACCCTCCAAAGCACACCTCGGACGATGAAATTGTTTGCAGTAATTATAGCGTGGAACGAGACTGTTGTTTAACTGAACATCATGGCAGTCAAACTATGAGCCATCAAAGTGGGCTCCGAATTTGTAACCCAGGACTCAGAGGTGCAAAATAAGGTAAAGTGAAATGAAGAGCTCTGGAGCTTCCCCTGCCACTCCAAACACACCCAGTCAATAAGCATAATGAAGGTGAAACTTCATTTGAAGAGTTTTGGAAACAAAAGGCCCCCCTAAATTCCTCGCACACTTGTTTCTGCTTGAGAGCACAGGTTGCTATTTGAAATCTGCAATTCAGATGTTAAAATATCTCCTCTGCAAAAATAGTGGTTGCTCTTAGGGTGTTCAGACAGCAAAAGATCAGCCGGTGTATAAAAGCACAGCCGTGTCCCTTTGCTCAGGAGGGTAGGAGCGTTTTGTATGTTTAAGACGGAAAATTTACCATCTACCATTGCTAATGCATAAGCACAGCTTTAGTACGTGTTGCAAATGAAAATCAAGTACGTGATGTGCCTGGAAGGAGTTTAACCAACTATTTATGGGCTGATCGCATTTTGAGCTAGAACTGACTTGGTTATTTTTAGTTAAATACCGTTGCAGTAGTAGTTGCGTTTATAAAGCAGCAAGAAAATTCTGCTGCAGACCTTTCTTGCTGGGTTTCGGTTCAAACCCTAGTGCCCCCACGCTCAATATCCCTGGAGGAGAAGCTGAACCCCTAATGCCATGGGTCTGCCCGTCTAATTGAGGATCAACGAGGTGCAGCTCAGCGACCGACTTTAAACTCCCACAAAGCAGCTTTGTGTGTCTTTGTGCCTTTCCTTCGTCCCTCCCAGCTCGAATGGGTTTTGCCAAGTTGGAGCCACCCGCTCTGGTTTGGAAGTGGACTGTGTCTGCTTTCTGGCAACCCAGGTTAGGTTTTCCCATCCCTCAAAGGCGGTACCCACGTGGAGCGCATGTGTTTGCTTGCTGGTTTTGGAACAGATTAGTTTTCAGAGTTGGAGTTAGGAGTAACTGGTACAAAGGGACTTTGTGCAGGAGTGAAGTCAGCTGAGCACGAGGCTCGTGTGTGAGAAGTTTTTGCTGGATCTCTGAGAATAGCTCAAAAAGTCGAAAAATTTCACCGCCTTTGAAAAAAAGCCTCAATCTGCTTTCTCGTCTTTATTTTCATGTTAAAAATCAACAATTTCAGGCAGTTGCTCTTTGATACGCCTTCCAATAACTTCAGAGCTGCAGATGTAAAACAGCTACAGCACATCGTTAGCATGAGTATTTCTTCTTTCTAATAACAAAGGAATGGAAAACCATTAAAACTCATGAAATAATAAGGCAGAAGCATATAATTGAATATGGTCATCTGTTTGGAAACGCACATTGTGCATAAATAATCAGACGTATCAGCAGGGAATCCGCCGCCGTCTAACAAGTAAGTTGTTTTGCAGTTGCCATCTGACCTGTGGATAAGTGGAAACAATGTCTTCATTAAACTTACTAAACTGAACATTAATCATTAGCAAAAACAGCACTGAGAGATGAAGGGAAGTCTCGTTATGTCCCTGGGAGCTGTGTGCATGTACCTAATGGCAGGATTTAACTATTAAGGTCATATCAAAAATAGATCTGCTGCTTGGCCACGGTGCTTACTGGCCTGCTACAGAGGCAGTCGGCTTTAGGATGTAGTTTAAAGACTTACTGTATGTTGTGGGAGAAGGTGTATCTGGAAATGTGTCCTAAAACACTTGACTTCACAGATGGTGTTCAATAAACGAGTCTTTAGTGGGAGTGAACTGGGTATTTAGTGGGGATGGATGTTGTATTGAATGCACTTTCTTAGAGACTGAGTTGCTCCATCGCTCCCCCATCCCTTCCAGCAAGCTATGAAGCAACTTGTACCAGTGCAGAGCTTTTGGAAAGCGTGTTTTCCAGCCCTGCCTGAGCCTGCTTTAGTCTAGTCTAGTCTGTACAGGTTTCTCCAGTGCCTTCCAATAGCTCTGAGCCGAGAGACTAGTATCTGCCTGGTATGGTGTGTTCTCTTCTTATTCTCTCCTTGAGGTGTAAAAGATTAAGACCAACTGAATGTTTAATTTTTATAGGACTTTACAGAAGGCTGGGCAGGTTTTTTTTGGTTTTCAATGTAGGAAATGCTCTGTCCTCCACTCCCTGTTAGTGGAAGTGGACCAGAGCTGGGAGGTGGCAATGCCCCAGGATGCCCAGGGCAGACTGCACAGTGGTTATGTAGGTGAAATCCCTAATTTAAAAAATGTGATTAATGTGATAATATGGCACCAGTATATGCGATGCTGGAAATCAAAGGGTGAAGCTGAAGATGCAACTAAAAAGATCTATGTGTGTGTAGAATAATGGAATGGCAAATTTAATCTTGCTCTGCACCTTTGGGTCATTTTGTAGGTATTCCTGTAGGCAAGCAATGAACCTGCTGTATCCTGTTTGCTTTGTTTTCCCTTTCTGCCTGTTTGAACCAATAAGCCGATTCAATCAGAAAGTAGTCTGGGTGTCTGTAAATAATCCTGTAATACTTTCTTGACATTCATATTGCTGTTGAGCTTTCCTGTCAGTACGGTCATTTCCTGTGAGCCACATTGAAAATGGCACCAAGGAAAAAGAAAAACCCACCATAGGATTCAATCTTAACCAATATTTGTGATAAAATGAAGATCTTCACTCAACGTTATTGGAATTTACGCAGGCATTTGGTAATAGCAGCCTACTGGAGATTGCTGAGGAGGGAACTCGAGGGACCTGTAGTAAAACACAAGAAGGTGGCTTGCATATTCTTTTTCTATCCAGGATCTCAGTCCTGAATGTGTCAGACACACAGTGTGCGTTGCACAGAGTTGAAATTCCAATATTAATTAAAGACTCTTCTACCCTTGCTTAATCCTGCAGTATCCGCCTTGATGTTAGCAAGAGCTGTGGAAGATGTCACGGATGTACCTAAACTAAACACTAAAACCAGAGGTTATGTGTTCTGTCCCCCACATCCAGGCATGGTCAAGAACGGGGTGTTTGCTGTCATAGATGACTCATTTAGTTATTGACTTTAATTTGCCTCTGCTCCACACTCCACTGAAGTCAACGGGGGGCTTTTCTCATGACTTCGCTGGCCTTTAAATTTGAGTATGGGCAGGTCAGTCCCAGTTTATGATCTGGCTCTGTCCTTCTTCGTCCAGTTCACCTTGAATTCAGTAGCAGACATTTTGCTGAGTAGGAGGAAAGTTGGATCAAACCCAGAGAAAAACAGTAAGTGCTGAAGGAATGAGATGATGAAGTTCAAAGATTAAATGATGCGATTGCTTTGCTCCGCTGTATACTTATTACTCCTATTAAAAGGTAGGAAAAAATAAATACAAGCAGCCTTGGCTTTAGGAAACACATGGTCCTTTTGTTGAAACCAGACTCCCACAAAACCCCTGTGGGCTGTGCACACAGATATCTATCGCAGTGTACAATAGATAAACTTCATATTTTGTAGACATTTAAACACAGTTAAAAATTCAAGGAGAAGTAGCCAGACATGCACTGTTAGGGAAAAGCAGCTGCACGTCATAAATCAGCTCGGCAAAAAAAATTTTGGCAACGGTGTCATTTCCCCAAAGGTTTTACTGCACGTCCTTTGCAGATTGTTCCTCCCTTCACTTGCCCTTACTCTTGTCTTTTTGTTCCTTGGGCTGTTTTCCTCTAAGCTCTGCTTATATTATCAACCCTCACGTACTTTATCATAATCTCCCCTTATCTTATCAAACAACCTCAACACAGGTAAGCTTTGAAGTTTAAATTAGTCGAAACTAGTTCCCAAGTCTCGTGAAGGGGAACACACGTGTTTCACAGGGAGCCCTGCCTCAGCCGAGTCTCGCCGGGGAGAAGCGTTCCCCTCTCTGTGCCTGTACACACACACGCAGACGCTTCTTCGTCTTCGCTCCAGGTTTGAGTGGATGCATTTTTGCGATCCACCGAGCGTGACTATTTCTCTGCGCCTTGAGCATGGGAGTTCGCTGAATGCATCGCACTTGGTAGGAGATATTTATATACAACAGCAATTGCCCTGAGCGGCCAAGCCAGCCAGAGCCTTCATCCCTCCTAGTGCCGCGCAGCAGTTCCCGAGCATCCTTCTGCTCTTTATCCTTCCGTGTTGGAATATTTTTCAGAGGTTTCAACACGTCTTTTTTTTAACCTAAGAAGAGCCAGTTAGGCCAATACTGAGCTCTCTTCCAATCCTGCATCTACTGTCCTTTTAAGTGATGCTCCTTAAAACTCCGCCTCCTTTTTTTTCCTAAAATCCTGTGTCTATAACTAGAATGAAAGGAGGAGAGGGATAATGCGCTGTGGAGAGCATGGACCACGCTTGCAGCCCCCAGCAGCAGGGCCCATGTGAAGGCTAGAAGGTTAGAATCCACATTCTCAGTGGAGATGCAGAAGAGGGAAGAGATGCTAATACAGCTTGATTTTCCCCTGGGAGTAACGTGGTGACTCCCCATGGGCTGCAGAGCATTAACCCACCCTATATCCAGATGGTTGCAAGCTAAAAGGACCCTGATGTGTAATTTCCACTGTAATTTGTGACTCGTATGGTGCCCTTAATTTAAAGCGTGGATTAGCGGTGGGGGTGTCCAGCCTGGAAGAGGAGAATTTTAGAGAAAAAGTAAAGTTTTTTATAGTTTTGTAAAGCAGCACAATTAATCTGTGAAATGGCTACCAAAAGGGCTCCCAACCCAGTATACTCTTACTCATGCAATTAATGAACAGCCAAGGTTGAGAAAGATACAATTAGTTCATTCAAATTTAGCTGGGGAGTGAAACATTTGGGTTAATACTAAGACGATCCATGGATTCCTTCTTTGTGAAAAGTTAGGGCATCCTCTGACCGAGGCTGAGAAACGCTGTTCCCAAGTCCTCAGAGGTTTAGGAGCCCCGTGGAGTATTTACGCTTGTAAATCACCTTGGCAGCTGCCGGTCGGAAAGTAACTGCTTGAGAAATGCTCCAAATGGCAAAGTGGTGATGTCAGTACGTTCCCAAACGTGTAACGCTTTGCAGACGGGAATAACACAGGTGGGACACATGTCTGTCAAGGAAAATCAGCCTCAGAGATGCGTTGAGCAGCCGCTGGTTTTTGCAGCGGGACGGGGACGGTGCCCACGCGCACCCTGGGAACGGCAAGCAGCAAAGTGCTGTTCTGAATGCCTTGTTTAGGCAAAATTGTGGTTGGGAAGAAACACATTAAAAAAAAGGAAGTTTACCCGCGAACTGCAGAACCATCTTAGGGCAAAGAGTAAGTTAGACACCCTTCACGGGGATCTTGTTTGCTGGCAGGAGGAGCGGTAATCAGACAGGAGTAAAAATAAGATAAATTAGAAAAGAGAGAGGTTGCACAGTTTGCTTTATTAGAGCAATGAAATACCACGCCATATCAAAGCAATTCCCATTTCTTTTGTGACCACAAAGTAGTCTGAAACAGGCAATTACATCTTCTTTCCAGCCCAGAGAGGCACATCACCCTTTGCCACACATTAAGGAATGTTAATAGCAGCGGTGAGGCGAGTTCAGGGGTGCGAGCGCTTTATTGGGAAATCACACCTCCGAGGAATTAGAAACACTCAGCCCTGGGGAGCGATTATCTCGCAGGAACCACATGCCTGCTCTCCTCGGTGGCATAATTACCGAAGATTCTCAGGATTTGGGACTGAAACAAGCTTGAAAAGCAAAACTTTCAGTTCTCCTAGGCTCTAAAACTCCGCCTCCAGCACAAGGACTGGGCACCAGCACGTCCTCTGGACCCCTATCCTAAGTGCCTTGAGCTGAGCCGGCTGCTGGCACCCAGAAGATCTGGGGTTTGCAGGAGGGAACTGCACAAGTCGCTTCACTCTTCTGATCTCATTTCATACTGGATGTGAGAACAGTATCCAGACTTTGAGATCCGTAGCTGGTAAAAGCAGCTCGCTGTACAAATGAGAATTTCATGCTCTTTTTTTATGTATTGGTCTACACATACACACCACATAGGCTCTGTCCTATTAATGATTGTGACAGTAATTATTTATCTGCGAAATCTTGGGCACCTAACTCAGTGTAGTTCAGTATCTGGTAGCTCTTGAATGGCAAACTGTAAATAAAAAGCCAAAAGTGCTTGACGTCTGCATGGGTAGGTAGGAAGGGAGGAGGAAGCATCCCCTAAGATAGCATGGCTTCTCCTTTGGGTCCTTGGGAAAGTGGAGGTCCCCTATACAAATGCAGATAGATCGGTCACCCCTGACACTAACCAGTGAAATTTCAAAGGAATTTTCACTTTCATAGCTGGAGACTGAGCGTCCTTTTATTTATTCTTCCAAGCCACAATAAAGTGACAGTCTCACTGTATGGCTAACAGAGAGGTGTGATGGTGTTAGGTTTTATCCCTATTATATGATCTTAAGAACTGCAAACATTTCATTTGTGAGACAGAGAAGAGAAACTCAAACTCTGATCTAGAAAGAGGGAACCTACACCAAATGGGCTGAACACAGGCTGCAAACACCTTGGTGCTTCTAGTTGTGTCAGTATTCAGTCCAAACAACTTCTTCCACTTGGGATGAAGAGGAACATGTTGGGTCTGTATTGCTCATGCATACTGCCTGCAGCCCGCTGGCCTGTTCCTGTACCTGGCACAGCTCAAACGGCATTTCTGGAAGGCGAGAGCTCATAGAAGTTAGTCTGAGCTTTACTAGATGTGTTTGTATTTCCCTGTGTGGGGCAGGAGACACATTCAAAGCCAGGACTGGAGCCTTATTTCTGGTTAGTCTGGCAATACCAGTAAGAAAAGTAATTATTAGTTTTGTTTAGAGGAGTTGCAGTGCCTTGCAGGGTATAGTTATTCGGGTGCAAGGAGTCTTGAGCACAACTAGGACCTGCAGACCTCAGTGTCAACCTGAAAGGTGACATCTGGGTCTACCAAAGCCCATGGCCAAACTGATTTCTACTTTTGGCTGAACGAGACTTTTTTTTTTTTGCCAAAGTAGTTGTTGTCGTGGATGGAAGAAGAAGAAGAAGAAAAAACAACTGTGAGTCTGGAAGTGGATGGGGTGAGCAGCCAGAGCTGCTGCAGGGATCTGGTGCTTATCACTGGCTTGTTCTTGCAAAGTGCTGAGCACAAAAGAGCTCCGAGGAAGTATTAAGTCTACGCTTGACTGTCAAGGACACACATAGTTCACTGGCTATATGTGCGCCCAAAGTTAAGCGTGTGCTTAATGAGGCTGGAGTGCTTCGCTTGGGGCAGCGCTGAATCCGTAATAGCTCCACGTTTTGCAGCTTTTGCTGAAAAACGGGGCTAATATTTCCCTGCTTCCTGGGAGATTTTGAGGACAGGCTTACTAGCATTCATGGTTCTCGTAATGATGGCGAGGAAATTCATGAATAAAAAGGAAGAAGTTAGGTATCAATACATCGGATTCACAGTAATTACTTTTTCCAACCTATTTTGAACTGGAACCGATTGTGAACCCTGGAATGTCAATGGCACATACATCACGCACAGCGAAAAGACAAAATCCAACAAGCTGAAAGAAATTTGAGCTCTGCTATGCTTCTAATACGTTTAATGTTATTGTTCCATTAAATCCCTACCTTTAATGACCCCAGACATATTAAATAACATTCTCAGGGCTGAAGAAATGCTTCAGACTTCTTATTTTACACATATTTTTCCTCCTGTGCTCTCAGAGCTTTACAAACGTTATATATTGAAAAACGTCAAGAAAATATTCTGCAGTCTTTATCCTGAAAAAAGGCTGAAGGTACCTGGGCGCACACTGAGCTGTTTGCACTGCCTGCTTTTCAGAAATACTTTTTCCAGCTGTATCATTTTTCATGTTTGCAATTTATGGCGAGGAGGCAATGTACAACAGAGCCTCAACGGGATAAATCAAGGGGAAAGATGACAGGTATCATGGGCCTGGCATGGCAGAAATGCTCACGCTCTTACTCCAGACTGCAGAGGAATCCAAGCCGTGCGGGGGCAGAAAATACTGATAGCGATACAGTGATAGAGTTTCTTAATGAAGACACCTTAAAGAAATGCACAAAATATCGTTGTAGCACCTCGTTAATGATATCTTCTCCTTATTCAATTGCTGTGAGGCTTTTTTTTCTCCCTGCTGTAACAACAGTATTGACCGTGTAAACGCTGGCACTAGGAACTCTTTTGTGGTGATGTCAAGTACCTTTTAATCTTTCAATTCCTCTATGTCAAGTCAGGTTTCTGTCTCTAAAGATGAACCAAACCTTATTTCTGGGTTAAGAATGTTTTTTTATCTGCAAAGTGAATTAGTGACAGGAGCTTCCAAGAGCTTGCCTTTCTCTTCATACCGTGACTCATTTGTTTTGCTGTACAAGCCCTGCTTTTCCTGGATGGCAGAAAAACATTTCTGGCAAACAGGCACCGCCGCTTAGCCACCGTGGCATCAGCGCTCATCAGTTCCCCGTCCCACAGCCCCTCTTCCCACCAGCATTTCAAAAGAGGGAGGCGAAGGCGAGTTTGCAGCGGGACCCGCACCTTTGCACACCTGCGGTTTCTGCACGCGCGCGTGCCGCCTCTTGTGCAACCAGCACACCAGTGTGGATTACGTACCTCCCGCCGAGCTCCCTGCGCAGAGGGTGGGCTTCTTTACATCGAGGTATGAAGACCTGAGCTTCTAATAGTGGAAATGCACGCTTCAGTCCCCACTGCTGGCCAAAGAGCAGCCGTGTGTGTCATTACTTCCAACCGAAGTGGCCCTGTGCACAGCTTACAAAAGCAGCCCTGAAAAGCATCTTTATTTCGCGCACCCCAGCGCTCAGCGGTGCTGCGTTTTGCTAATAACCGAGATCAAACTCTATCGCATCATCTTAGAAAAACTCGTCTCGCCTCTAGCATTTTAAACTCACACGCCTGCTAACGCTGTGCCTGCCTCTTCAGGCTGAGATGTTTGTGGGTTGAAGGAGAAATAGAAGCAAATGTTATAAAGAGTTATCCTGCTTGTCCGGTCACATCGTGCCCAGTACCACAGCAGGCAGTACTGGATATTGATGTACGTGTTGGACTGTACATCAGGTGCACCTACAGACATCTGTCTCGAGCTTGGGAGCACTGGGGTTCATCACTCCGGTTTTGTACGACTTACGTGCTTTGTAACAGCATTTCATTTTGCCTTCTTTTCAGCCATCTTCAAAACAATAACAGTAATAATACTAATTAATAAATACCAACATAAGCAACCTGTGCCTCTGAGATCTGAGCAGGCTGAGAGTGCAGCCCCCAGCACAGGGACCCCCTCTCTTTAACCGCGTTCCCTGGGGGCAGAAGGGGGCCAACGGCTGTCGTGCCGAAAAGCATGGGTGGGGAAGACATCCTGGCAAATGTGCTTACGCTAATATTTTTATTCCATTTGCTTTTCCCGTGGTGACAGGCAGCTACTTACTAGGCAGAGCTGGAAGTAATATTCTGAATTGCTGAAAGAAATTTTCCCAGTTGATCAAACTCTTACGTGTTTTGTGCTGATCAAAGATTTTCGTCATGTCTCATGTATCTGAAAGTGCAAAAGGATGAATGAAAGAAAAGAGTTATTCTTCTGTGCTGGTAGACAATGAAATGATGATTGGTGAGATTATGCCTTGACTTTACTGTCAGCACAGTGTCAGTGAAAGCAACGGTATGGAGGGGGGTACATTTTGAGGTATTAATACCAAATCCAGATCACTGGAAGGAAAAGCCCCAAAGAGGAGGAAAACGTCTGGTGTTATTACTATCTTTATATTTTAGTGGAGAATAAAATGAATCTTTCATATTCTTGGATCATATTAGTTACCCTGGTTATTCATCCCTTCATATCCTATCTGCTTCATGTTTTGCTCAGGTGAAAATCTGCCTTTATATATCTGTATATAGATATGTACATCCTGGGACAGCAGGAACCTGTCCCTGGTGCTGCTCCGAGCCAGGGTCTGCTTTTGCACAACCTTTTCTCAAACACCCTGATCTGTGTAGAGGAATCAGAGGTTGCTTCTAGAAACAGTGCTGATTTTAAGGGGAAAGCCTAAAGCAGGCTTTCAAGACTTTGGGTTGCTTGGGTTTTTAATGAACTAAAAATAAATGCTTAGTAAAAAAGGAGCCTCTAAGCTGAGGAATCTGCAGTCTAAAGGCGTTAAGGCTTAATTCCCAGGTCTTGGCTTGGGAATGCTCTTTTCAGGAATGGGAGCCAGTTGTTCTGGCATGTCTGTGGAAGTATTCCTTCCTCGGAAAGGCACTCAGATCAAACGCAGCAAGTCTAACTGTGATGGTTTTGCCTTGATCGTGGAGAAAGGGAGGAAAAGCGAGACTGGAAATTAGCAGAAGATTAAGGCCAGGACATGGGGACAAGGAGGAGAGGGCCGTAGCCGTGGGATTGCAAAAGGACATTTTGAAGATCACGTTATAGCGACGTCTGTCAAGAATGGTTTGGGTCTAACTGATCTCGCCCTGGGGCCGGGGGATGGGTTAGGTGACCTCCTGAGACTTTTTTTCTTCGACTCTGCAATTGGAAATGGAAAAAACCCACCTTAATATACTGTTTCCCTGCGGATTTTCTCTCCCTCTTCCCCCCACTACCCTCCTGTGCCAGGTAACAAGATATTTATATATACAGATGCTCTTTCGGAGGCTTATTGTCATTCTCTGCATAAGAAGTTTATGATTTATATTAAGCGAACCGGTCCTTGAGCATGTGCTGTTGTCAAGCTCTCTTCGTCTGCTTGGGAGAAAAGCGCTCCAGGGCTGGCATGCAATAGCATGATCTTGGTATTTATCCTTTTGGCGGTTTGCTAATTATTCCTATTGCTATCACATCCCTGTGCGAATTTCTCTCTTTCTGCCACAGTAAATACTCTCTCGTTTTTTCTAGCTGCAGAACTGCTAGTTAAACGGGAGAAGCCTGAATATCCTGCAGAGACCCATATTGTCATTTGGATGATAGCGATGAAACGGGCCAAACATCCTTTCTGAACAGCTTAAATTGCATGTCTTTGCATTCCTGGCTTGGCCGCTCGTTTTCTGGACCGTGTTGTGCTCTTGTAAACAGCTCGTATCATTCCTGGGAGTGCTCTTTATAGCAGAACGCTTTGATAAAGCCAAAGCCATCAGCTGCCAAGACTCCGTAAGGAGTCAGAAATAGGCACCAGATATCTTCGCTACTGTAGATGTAGCTGCGATCGTTCATCTTGTGAAGGACTGACTAAGGCACTAGAATGTATTATAAAATTAAGTGGCTTTTTTTCCACCTGTTCTAACTGCTGCCAAACACATAGAAAACCCTCCTGGATGATACGACTCTGCATGCAAAATCTAAGTACCCTCCTAAGGACTGCAGCTGCCTCAGAGACATCTTTTTTTCCCCACAGGCTGCCTCCTTCACTTAGAATAATAAGCTTTAGATTATCTCAGGGCACTCTAGATCCCACTGCTGCACAATCCAATTTGACATAAGAGGGGGTGGGGGGAGAAAATCTTGCAAGCAGACACCGGACGTTCAGTCTGAGTTTTCCACTAGCACAGAGAAGTTCACAGGCGTGGGCTGGGGAGATTTCCTGCCTGTCTGTGTTGGAAGAAAGGCTCTCTGGACTTGATGGAGCATCTGTGCTTTGGTTGCTGGCCGGAGCAAGGCGCTGCCTACAAACCCCCACTGTGGTGCATCCAAATGCACCAAGTCCCTCCCAAGCCACAAAGTAGTTGAAACAGCATCAAACAGCTGACGGACAGCCTTTCGGTCTTGCATTAACTATACTTTGTCATGTAGGTAACGCTGTATATTAACTGTTGAGCCTGCAGCTCGGCTCCAGGACAGGTATTTAAACACCTTGAATACTCCATGGGCAGAGAGAAAAACTGCTTTCCAAAGGAGAAGAATAGCAACCTATAGCTGTGGGTTGACCCAGATAATCTCCAGTTATCTGTTCCGATAGCCAAATTATGCTCTTATCAGCGTTAGCGATGTCCATGCCAATGTGATTACCATGCCTCGTTGGCCTGTCACGTCTCTGAGTATTTTTACCGCTGCCGAATTTCCCTGGCTGGAGAGGATCAGGGTCTCCATCCGAAAAATGGTCTAACCCAAGCAAACCTACTCCCTGCTGCAGCAAAGCTCGTTGCTGTGATCCGTAATCATCCCTAATCCCTGCAGTTGATTCCCGTGATTACATGTCAGAACAGGAGTGCAACCTATTTAAAAGGAGCTGTTTCCAAATCAGCGGCGCGTCCTTTCTTTAGTTGAGGTACGCAGGCTGGACACAAAAGGCATCTCTGAAATGTCCCTGGACTGCAGCGTAGGAGGACAGCATGTGTCTGTCAGGATAACACTTGACTCAGATTGGGCTGTTTGCCCTATTTTCTAGCTTTTTGACTGCTGTACAGGTGATAGGACCCCTCCAGAGCGGAGGAAGCCTGGCATTGAGGCAGGATTTGTTCGAGTAATACATGGCCCTGGTGCGTATTAATCCTGGTAATTTAGGCAGGTGTATGTGAGTGATCCTAGAAACTAAATATAGATTTCCGTGTTAAAGGTTTAGTTTCTATAATGGTGTTTTCTGAAATGCCTGAGAGCCTGCAGAGCCTGCAGACTCAATGTGGAGAGGAGGTTCACGAATGGCAGGAAAAAAAAAAACAAAACCTAAGAAATTATTAAAGTTGGGTTTTTGGGATCAAGCAATCGACCAAAAATGTTTACAGAAACACTTAAGAAAAGCTTGAGGCTTTGCAATGATTTCTGCATGCAAATCACTATTAGTTTATCCAGATACTACTGAACACCAAAACAGGTCCCAGCCATAGCTAGAATGGAGCTGACTCACCAGATTTATTCATGACTGTTCACTTATCAGAGCAGCATTATTTCCTCTGTTTGTAAGCATGACTTGCTTTCCTGCCCACAAGATCAGTTCGCAGTTGTATCTCCTCTTATGTCAACACAAACATGTCCCCGTCCTGTTTAAAATCATTCTTTACTTCCCATGTCTCCTCTGAGTTGTACCACGGTGGGGAAATTTTCGAGGGCTTTGATTTCCCCTTAGTTCTTATTTCTCCTCGCGTTACCGCGCTGATTTGTCTTTTCCTCGTGCTGCAGTTGGTCTGGTGCCACTGTGTAATTTTTAACTGTGTGCAGTATCAACAGACCTCCATCTGTCTCTCCTCCGGAGCTTCCCAGCCTGCCGTTACAAATATCTGCCAAATCCTTTTCCAAAGAGAGGATCACCAGATTCCAACTGTTTGCAAAATAAGAGCCGTCGCCAGAAATCCTCTCCCGCCGTCCGCAACCTGCGCAGAACCTGTCCGCCGCGCGTCGTGGGGTGTCACTGCTGGCGCTGAGGAGCTCTGACCATTGCTTTAATTTGCTGTCCCTCAGGGGTGTGCCCTTCTGCAGAGGGTTCAGCATATTGGTCTGTTTGCTCAAATATCTCATTATGTGTGTCGTTTTATTAGAAAAGAACCTTCAATAGTCATCAGGTAATAAAACCAAGTTGACTTGAGGGTTGGGGGGGGTTCCCCTTTAAAACGCAATTCTGATTTAAAACAGACTGGGGGATGGATCGCTTCCAGTGTTGTTTTATAAGATACCTGACCTGGAAGGGGCTCAGAGGCCATGCCCCTTTCCCAGCCTGTCACTTTGAGACTGAGGGACAGTTAACCGCCATCTAAAGTTGGAATAACGGATAGGACTTGCTGACTCTACAGCTGTATTGCCAAGAGCAGTTTGGTCTTCCACAGCGCTGTCCATATCCATCAGAAAAGATCATTAGAAGAGTTAGCACCAAACCAGGCAATGCATTGATCAGATCCTGCACACTAAAAATTAGCAAGTTTTGCAATGTGGATAAAATAAAATCATGTATGAATACATTTGGGTAGAGTTAAAAAGAATAGAATAGAATAGAATAGAATAGAATAGAATAGAATAGAATAGAATAGAATAGAATAGAATAGAATAGAATAGATTAGGGTGTAGGTGCCCTTTGGACACTGTTAAAGCCATTCTCATAACAGCCCATTGATTCCCGTGATTCAAAGCTGTTTGAGGGCCATGTGGCTTTTTAAATGCAGTTCTGTACCTTAGGCCGTGACCATCACACGTGTTAGCATCTGCTGGTGGTATGGCAGCTTACGGTGGCTGAGGAATTACCCACGATTCTCTTGAGGTGCTGCTGCAGACATCGAATTAACAACAAATGTACGTTTGAATAAAACTCCTGCCAGCTAAAGTCAGATCCAAGGAAGAAGGTTCCCATTCTCTCCAGGGGATATTGGAATAAGTCTGCAGAAAGGATTTTTCAAGGTTATTTCAGGAGAGAGTTTCACATTGAATCTGCTACGACTTAGTTCTGCAGAACTTTGCAGAGGAACATAAGGCGTGTAAAGCAGATTGAGAGTTGGATAAATACTGCTTCCAGTCTATGTTCAGAATAACCCAGTATTTCCAAGAGACGGAAAAGTGGGAGCCGTAACTGTTTGACGTGGCCGTGGACCATGGGGACTGTGGCTGGAGGGTGTTTTTCTGTAGAGGGCAGTACCTGAAGCACCAAAGAAGCTTGGGCGTTTGTTTCATGATGTGTAGTCAGGTTTAAAAGAAATTGATATTTCCATCCTCTAGATTGCACTGTGTATTTATTTGGTGTCCATTTTGGAAGGTTTTAGGACAACCGAGTTCATGATTTTCAGGGAGGGTGCGCTACCACTTAATAACACATTATGACAGGAGAGAGATACGTACAAACAAGTCTAAGCCTGCAGGACAGCTATACTTACTCCCAAATGAATAATATCCCCAGCCATTGCCAGGGGTGGCAGGGAGCAAGTAGAAAAGTGAAATTAGAGAGACCGGACTATCCCGGCGGTGATGTACTGACTGCCCAGCGTGTCGAGCAGGCAGCGCGGAGGAGCGGGGCTGGGGGGATAGCTGTGCTTGCAAGATTGAGATCTAGCCCTTACTTAAGCCTGTTTTTCTGGAGCAAGATTTTCTTGTAAAGGAACAGCCGTGATTTGTTTCAAGTCTTTGGGAGATAAAAAGCAGATGGCATTGATTAGCTAATTAGTAATATTTTCTGCAACTTATCAGCTGTGCTGATATGCGTAAAGTTTGCTAAAGCTTGGGGTGAATCTTTCTCTCTTTGATTTGTTGAAGAAATTGAATATTTTAAAATCTGGAGGGGAGGGAAAGTTATATACGAATGTGTAATTTTCTGCCCAACAGAAATATGTTAATATTTTCCTTTGAATTTATAGTCGTTCAGAGTTCATTTCTCAATTTTGGGGGGGAATATGCGCAGCGAGGTTGCAGCTCTCCTAGGTCTTGTCTTGGTTGCATGGTGTATTGTGTGACGTCCCATAGGTTTCCAGCTCTCCTATATTCCTCTTTGTGGGAGTGTTCCTTCTCCGTTTGCATTTACTATGGAGACAAAGCAAAATATTGGGGTTTTTTTAATTTTATGCCAGGCTCGCTTTTAGCTTGTCTCGTTGTGAACCCTTGGCAGCCACAGCAGCACCCAGCAGGACTTCTGCCAAGCACTGGCCACCTCTGTGACCACTGCTGTGAGAGTGGTCAGTGCTGTTTTGGCCAAAGAATCACCCGAGTGTTGGAGGACCTGGAGTTATACTGGACAAGTATTGATGTTGTCTATGATGGCAACATTAGGGTGAGATAGAGTACCTCGCCAAGATATTAATATAAAGAGGAATGTATGAGAAAGAATAGCAGCCTTTCAAACCCTGCTGGTTACACAGCAAAGTTTTCATATAGCCAAAAAACACGAGACTGACTTACCCAGTTTCTTCAGCAATGTGGATACAGGAGGGCTGGTGGCTAGATACCAGTCCCGGTAGTCATGGTGGTGGGTGGGCACAGCTTTGGGTTGCGACCGAGCCCCATAATTAGGACTTACTGCAAATTCTCTGGAGGTTTGATCTCTGTACCAGCACCACCCCAAAGCCTTTCATGCGACAAGGTCCTGGTGCAGAAGGTGTATTTTAATTGCCAGTGTGCAGCACGGGTGATGCCTGAGCTGTCAGCTGGCCACCTGTGACAGCAGGGAATGAGAAAGAGCTTTGTTTTCCGCTTCTGGGGAACTGTCCTCCCTTGCAGATGCTCTGCAGAACAGCTTTGTGGTGCTTATCATAGAATATCCCGAGTTGGAAGGGACCCATAAGGATCATCAAGTCCAACTGCTGGCTCCACACAGGAGCAGCCCCATCAGAGGAGATGACTGAGAGCATCATTCAGATGCTTCTTGAACTCACCCAGCCCAGCTCAGTGCTGTGACCACCTCCCTGGGGAACCTGTTCCAATGCCCCACCACCCTCTGGGTGAAGAACCTTCTCCTGATCCCCACCCTAACCCTCCCCTGTCGCAGCTCCATGCCGTTCCCTTGGGTTCTATCGCTGGGCACCAGAGGGAGGAGGTCAGCGCCTGACCCTTCACTCCCCCTCATGAGCACACCGTAGGCTGCTGAGGTCTCCCCTCAGCCTTCTCTTCTCTAGACTGAGGACTTCGAAATAGGGATGATGCAGGTTGAGGTGGGGCCCAGACGTTGTACTGGTCAACTGCCTGAGTTGCCATCAGGACTGGAAATCACCCAAAGTGAGATAGAGATTTGCTCCTCTGTTGTACAGAGCTTTCTGTTTTCCATGGAGTTCGGTGTTGGAGCTTCAGCCTTTCCATTTCCATCAGAATGACTTTTTTATTGGTTCTTAAACTGAAGAAACAACAAATTCTGCATCCTCTCTGGAGCACGGTCTTGTTAATGTTCTTTGAAACATGACATGTGTCGTGGCCGTCAGACTGCAGCGATCCCATTTCTTCTGAAATGAGAAAAACATGTCACTTTTGGCTCTAAGTAATACAAAGGGAGAGTCATATTTTAGATAGGAGCTGCATGGCTGCCAGAGGTGAAAGAAAAATGTTATTACTTTTGGAAATTTTGTAATTACAGTTAATGATAATTTAATGAAACGACATTGTCTTCACCGCTATCACTAATGAAATGTTTGAGACTGATAAAGCAGATCCTGTTAAATAGAGCGGGAGTCCTGAGTGGAATAGCTGTGTGACAGCAGCCCGCACACACAAGTCTTGAATCCCTATTTTGTGTTACAGTAGTTTAAAAAAGAAGGTAAAATGAAGGCTACATGGCAAATAATGCACACATGAAGTATTTAAAGGCCTTCCATTAAGCAAACAGTGCTGAACTCCTGAAGAACGTGCTGATGACTGGGTACTGCTCTTCAGAAATGCTAACCCTTCATTAAAACACTTTCCTTGTTTTGCTTTGCAGACAAACCAGAGAACAAGAAACCCCGCCTGACTTTTTTTATTTCTCAGACTATGAAAGACATAATGCAGAAATAGCAGCATTTCATTTGGACAGGCAAGTAAAACGGGTTTACATTAAAAGAAAAGTGGAAATACTGTGATAAGTTCCTGCACTGGGCCAGCCCTGTCGCTGAATTACTTTTAAAAAAGGGGGAAATGGAATAAAGGTGGGCAGATGCCATGAATAAATGAAACAACAGGTGATGAAAGGGTAGATTAATAATTAGGAAATGTGACTTGCTCTGGCAATGAGAAACCTGGCAATACGTAATTCTCAAAAAGAAAGAGAAATTATATTGAAGGGAAGCTGAGAAATGAATTTCCCCTGTGATCTTGAAGTGCATACAGAGAGGACCCGTCTCCTGGGGAATATGTCACATAAGTGTGACGGGAGCCTGGCTCACCCCAATTAGCTCCAGGGCATGCAAATCCAAGCGAGACATGGGGAACGATGTGACTATTCAGGGAGGAATAATTGAGATGGGGAGGGAGTTCTGGTTTCACAGCAGAAACCTCGGGCCATCCCATTTCAGGAACATATTTAGGCCACAGGTTAGTGGGAAGGAGAGGATGCTGATGGTCATCCCGTGCTCCTGTTAGCTGGAAGTGTCTCCCCAAGCAGAGTTATTGCAGGGTATGGTGGATACCCCAAGACAGAGAAAGGACTGCAGCCCTCTCAGCCTGCCCAGATTAGGAGTGGGAATTAGTAGCTAATGATTAATTATTAACGGAATGGCATTTCACAGGCTGAGACAGAGCTGAAGTATCTTTCACACTTTGAAGTGCCAAGAGACATCCTTTCAAAGGCTTGAAGCCTTTGAGGGTCCAAATAGTATTGCTGCCTTCTGGATTGGTGGTTGGGATGAGGGAACCTGTCCGTGGGTGGCCCAGGGCAGAATCATAGACTCATAGAATGGTTTGGATTGGAAGGGACCACAAAGCCCATCTAGTTCCACCCCCACCCCTCCGCCCCACCATGGGCAGGGACACCCTACACTAGACCAGATTGCCCAAAGCCCCATCCAACCTGGCCTTGAACTCTTCCAGGAATGAAGATTTGGCATTAAGAGCCATGCTGGTCAGATCCTTCAAGGATCTTCTATATTTTATCTTTGCTGACCTTGGCGTTGATCCCTTCTGCTTTATATCTTATATTGCCATTTTAAGCAGATGGTGCTGTAGGAGAAAAAACATTAATGGAGTTCCTGCAGGGAGGTATGTTAAATATCCACACACTAAGCAAAAAAAGTAGTTGCTACCCAGTGTAGAAAACCTTAGCAGCAGACAGTGGACATAAAAATCTCACCTGTGGGGAGGGTTTATGTGGGGACTGAGCTCTTTTACTGTATCTATTAGCAACGCTTCATAGGGAGTTTTTAATTGTCTAAGGCGCAGAAGTTTGGGGTAGAGAAAGGCTCTTCATCCAGCCTTTGCCTGTGGGGAAATTTTTCATCTCAGGGAGATTGGTTGGTTGGTATAAAGGTATTGAAACAGAGAAGAGCAGAAGCAAATAAATCAAATAAATTCTAAGACTGTCAGGAAAAAAAGTAACTATTAGGTGGTGTTTAAGGAAGAAAGAGGCTGAAATCCCATTCCTCAAGTCACTTAAAAGCGTGGTGAGCAAAATGCATGTTATAACAATCCTGAAGTAGCACAAAATCAAAAATACATTTGTACTGTCTCTTATTTCTGGATTTCTCTGTATCTTCATTTTTTTCATGGAACAACGTGTCCCCATACTCTTCTGTATTTTGCATCTGCTCCATACTATGTCGACAAATCAGAGCTGATCATATTCAGGACATAATTTGTAATACGTGAAGGATGAGCTTTTTACTCCTTAAAGACCACAGATAAATACGCCTTCAGAGTGTAATGAACCTTCCCAAAACCTATCACTATCGTTGCATTTTAATCCTTTACATAAACTCTTGTCTTTCTCTTCCAGGATCCTGGATTTCCGTCGCGTGCCACCAGTTGCAGGTAGACTGGTTAACATGACGAGAGAAATACGAGACGTTACTCGTGACAAGAAGCTGTGGAGAACGTTTTTCATCTCACCAGGTAGTCTTGGAAATAACACCGTATTCTTTCTATCCCGCCGAACGTGTACTTAAGGGAACGATATGTAGATTGCTTAATTGCTCAGATATTTCTAATAGAACTGTCTTCTAGACCTTTGAGTAAAAATAAATGTGGAGACATAGCCTGCAAAGAAGACTTTATTGTTTTGAATTGAGTGCCTTTTCCCTTTGACAAATTATCCGCAGAGACAGGTTTTTATGTTCACAGAAGCAACGTATTCAACAAATGTTTTATGTAGAGCAATTTCTAAAGCAATTTCTTCTGTTGCTCTCAGTTTACCCAAAACCTTATTACTTAGCTCATTAGTTATTTAGGCTTTTTTTTTTTTCCTGCTGCTCTGTGATCCGTCACTTCTGTTGGTCAGATGCATTTATTTCTTGGTTTTGACTTGAGGACCAAAATCTAATTTTCTCAGAGTCATCAGCTTCAGTTTTTATTACAACAGGAGTTTGAAAAAAATCAAGCAAGTAGATGTGTAACATATCCTGCTTCCAGTTCTTGTCCTCCACTGAGCAGAGGCCAGAGTAGAAGTGACCTGAATTGTTCCCAGTCCTTGTTCTTGCTTTGAGGGCTGACCCCAGGAACCGATACCGCTCTCTATTACTCTTCACTCTTTCACAACATCTGGTGGCCTCAGCCAAGGATGGAGCTCCACAGGGTGGGAATTTTACAAACACAGGGTAAAACCATGCCCTGCTCACCAGAATATACAACTAGAATAGGTAACGCTGGGCAAGAGGTGGGAGAAAGTGATACCATCTCTGTTCAGCACCTGGGATGCTGAAATAGAGAAATTAAGGCTCTGAGTTAAGTATAAAAATACATCCTGAAGTATGAAGGGGCTGGAGCACAAGCCTTCTGAGGAGCAGCTGAGGGAACTGGGCTTGTTCACTCTGGAGAAGAAGAGGCTCAGGGGAGACCTTGTTGCCCTCTACAACTACCTGAAAGGAAGTTGTGGCGAGCTGGGGGTTGGCCTCTTCTCCCAAGCAGCAAGTGACAGGACGAGAGGGAATGGCCTCAAGTTGCGTCAGAGCAGGTTCAGATTGGATATTAGGAAGAACTTCTTCACGGAAAGAGTAGTGAGGCATTGGAACAGGCTGCCCAGAGAGGTGGTCGAGTCGTCACCCCTGGAGATCTTCAAAAAACGCATAGATGCGGCATTCCAGGACATGATCTAGTTGGCACAGTGGTGTTGGGTTGATGGTTGGACTTGATGATCTCAGAGGTCCTTTCCAACCTTAGTAATTCTATGATTCTATGATTAGAGACACGGTTTAGTGGGTAATATAGGTGGTAGGGGAACGGTTGGACTAGATGAACCTGGAGGTCTCTTCCAACCTTAATGATTCTATGATTCTGTGTTCTCAGAGGAAGAATATATAGGGAAACGTTCAATTCAAAGCATGTAGCCATGTTCCAGTGAGTATAACTCCTATTATTTCAGCTGCGCACAAATGTGCTTTGCTGAACGCGGGCTGTGACTTGTGTAAGAGGCAATCTGGAGCAGAAATCTCCGGAGATCGCGCCCTTGCTCCGTGTGTGATTGGCCAGAAGCTGTTTATCCCAGATCCCTAAAGTCAAGATCCAAAGACTTAATTACAGTTTCTCCTGACATAACTGTAATTTATTGCTGTTAGCTAGAAACCAGAGTCCTGTCATTGCAGAGCTTTCTCCCTTAAAATGTTTATCACACTTTTGTGATCACCAGTAAAGTCGTTACTATGGCCGTTTTTTTTAACTTCACATTTATGTTCAGCTCTGCAGGACACAGGTGAGCAGACAATTATTTATTCCAGTAACTTCACTTTGTAAAACACAGTACATAATTACAAGAGGTTTCATCTGACCCCCTGTTAGGAGCGCTCCCATTTTACCTGTGCAGTCGTGGTGACAGCGCGTGGTGACAGCGTTCACCAAACCTGACGTACAGACATTTCTGCATGCTCCAGCTCGGCACTTGTGATTGCTTTATCTCCCTCTCTGTCTCTCTCTCTACGTTTTTTTTTTTGTTTCATTTTTTTTTGTAGGCAAGCAATCACACACAGAAGGTGGCCAAAAAATCTTGCAGCTGTTTATGGGCACAAGGTACTTTGGCTCATTTAAGTATAAGCCATTTTATTCCCATTTTAGCAAGTAAGACGGATTAGTAGGTTTGCTTGCTTTTTGGTCTTCCCAGGTTATATATCAAGGCTTAGGGGTGAACTTGAGTGATTTATGAGAATTACAAAACTGTACTCAAGTACTGAGCAGCTTACAGCAGCCAGAGCATGGCAATGCAGAGTTACGGCTGCCGGTTCGGATGAAGATCTTTATCTTGTCATTATGAAATTCCAGTCATCCAAGGGATGATCCAAGCATAATCCTTTATTCAAATTTATTTAGAGGCCTCAGATAAATTCAATTAAAATATTTGATTAACTATGAATCAGGCTTTTCTGGAGAATGAAATGCTTAAGCAATTAATTTTTCTTTCAATTTTACATTTCCTAAATCAATATACTTTGCTTAAATCATGTTGGTTACTTGTCAGAGTTCTTCCCTACAAGTCCCCAGTTTAATTAGTCGGATTTTCATTAACATATGCCCAACCTCCATCTTGTATTTCATACTGACCTTAAAAGGCAGGCATTAATTAATGCCTAATGAAAAAGTAATAAGGGTTCTAAATGAAGCATTTGGAAACAAATTCACAAACCTAGCAGGCAGCTCGAGCAGCAGATCGAGGGTAAAAAAGGTTAAAAGAGAAGAGTGCTAGCATGAGCGCCATGGCCTGGGGAGGTGAGGGTGGAGAGGGACTGGGGAGCCTGGGGAAGGCTGGAAGAGGCTGACTTGTCCCCTGTGGCAGGTGAGGGGCCAAAGCCAGTTGGTTTTGAGGGAGAACTGGTTACAAAGCTGAGAAATTGAGGTGTGATGTAAAGATACTTGGAGGAACCAGTCTGTGCACCCGCACTAAGCTATCGAGGCCCCTCTGGACTCCCTGTCAGGTGGCTGTGTCTCCATCTCCATCCCCAGCCGTGCTCGGTGGCCATTCATGGGGACACACGGTGCCTGCTGGCAATGTATCCCTCTCCGTGCACCCATATACATCTCTTAAAATTAAACGAGCACTAAATGTAATTGATTTTATAGCAAGCTCTTCCCCTCGGGCTGGGTGGGAGACCGCTGTCTGCAGCGATGATGCTCATCAATATACCATGTTATTCCCTGGACCAGTGCGGGGATGCACTGGAAGAAAGCTCACTGCATTTCCACACCTGGGCCATCTCACGTGTCCCATCAGGCTTGGAAACCAGGGCCAGGAAGGTGCAGGCAGTTCTAGCTTCAGAGCACGCTGCAGAGCGGCATCCGTCCTTCCGTTCGAAGTGGAAATGGCTGCGAGCAGACAGGTCAGTTGATGCATTAGGCTGTGTTCAGAGAGAAGGCAGATTGCAGAAAAGTGCACTTCCAGGCAGTTTGGACTAAACATGAGAAATGGAATTAGGTCAGTAATTATTTAAATTAATTTTACATCCTTTGCAGTAGGGCAGACTGCAGTAGCCCTGCTACTCTTACAAATGAATGGTAATTTGCTAGGAAAAAAGAGACATATTAATGATGTCAGCCTTCGTTTTGGAAGTAATTGAGGCAGCAGCTTAAAGAAATCAGTGTTACGCAGCTAGTAAGCACTATGGTTTTGTTCATATTAACCAATTCCAAGGGATTATGGATTTTTTTTTCCCTCTCAGCAAACAATAGCAATTCTGAATTAGCTATTATTTTGAGCAGGTAAAAGAAAGATCTTTTCATGCTTTGCTTTAGTAAATATTCAGGATTCTTTCCAGTACTCCAGTTGCACAGGCTTGCTAAATGTCCTCTATTGAGAGTCATGCAAATCTCAAGAAAAGAATTGCTCTGCCAAGCAATTTGCTTTAAGGTATCTCCACTCATTCCTTTTCTTCCTGAGAAGAATTATTGTTCAGCTATCAGGATGACGCACAGAAAATGTGCAGATGAGTACACAGACACTGTGGTTCTTAATTGTAGTAATTAGTTGGAGTTTCGATCACCAGACCATGATTTTTGCATGGATTTCATTACGAATTGCGTCCATTCATCCTCAGATAATGAAAATCTGATGTTTTCAACACTGCTTGGGATGCTCTTGCCTCTCCAGTGCTTTGGGGAGAAAACTCTGGTTTTTAATGAAGAAGGAGTTTGCATGTTGCAGATTCGCAGCATTTTAGCGTTTCAGCATGTCTGAGCATCCCTCTCTCTCTGGTTTACCAGCACTGCTGCTGTTCCCGTTTCTACCCACTCTGCAGGAGCACGAGTTCCTGGCAGTCCCTTCTTTTGGAGGTGTACTTCGGGCCGGGGGTCTGCACAGAAACACCTGTATTGTATGAGAAAGGACCATATGGACAGATCACAGACTGTAACTGGAGGAGAAGGACCACACTCCAGTTAGCCCTCGTCTCCCCTTTCCCTTTGGTTTTGTCTTCGAAAAGCCAAACCCTGCCCTGAGTGTGAGATTGCTGGCGGAGCACTGGCCTCGTGTCTCTAGCTGGAAATCCACCCTCAGCCTGCTGTGCAGAATGTGGGTCACCTACTTAGGTTTCAAAGAGGCTTGCTACGGCACCTTGAAGTCTTGAAAGAGAATTGTGTTTTTCTATATTTGGTACCTCTTTTTATTTTTTTTCCTACATTTTTAAGAAATCTTAAAAATGAATGTTTCCCCAGGTGAGTCAGGCTGCTTCATCAAACTGCCTGTGTATGAGAACGAGGGTAGACAAACCAGGATTTCTATTCTGTATCAGTCAAAGCAGTTAATTTCTTTAATAGCAACTTGAGATACAGCATCCTTTCACCTCCACTACCCTCAGAAGTCACACAGGGGCCATGACCCTAAGTACCTGAGCCCATGGGGACCACAACAATGCCAGAAAAAGCTTTGCCATTGAAAATAGCTTCTCATCGAGAAATACGCTTGTGGGTTTACTGCAAGCTTGCTGTCTTAATGGCAGGGCGCATCCTGCCATTGCTCAGAGGACTGGACTCCCCTTGCAGGCGGTGGGGGCTCTGTGGGAAAATCTGCTGGAGGACCCCCGCAGGAAAGGGGATGAACGTCCCGGCGACACGTGCTGGCGGTGCCACTCTGCAGCAGCATGTGCCATCGCTGCCGTGGCCCCCGAGCTTTCCTGAGGGTTTATCTAGATACGAATGTGTGATTACTGTCAAATGATTAGTCCCACTTGCTTTCGTTGGCAGTACAGACCAGGGTTTCATTGTTCCCAAAGTTAAATTGAGAAGCAAACTATGAAACACAGTATTTATCCTCCCACTGTGCAAAATGCTGTGTTTAATATAATTCCTTTTTTGAAAGGTCAGATTTACATAGTGAGCAGCAGAGGCTGCGGGAGCGTGGGAGAGGCACTGCCGGGTCTTTTGCTCTTTCCGAAACAGTTACAGTGGCAGAGATAACCGAGCATCAGCTTCCTGCTGCCAGGTGGAAGTCAGGTCATAGAAACCCTGGAAGATAAGTTGTCCCAGGCGATCAAGGTAAATCTGCATCGGTGCCCTCCCTCCACAGGCGAGCAGGTGATGCTGACACAGCTGAACTGAAGCACAAGCCCCACTGCAGCTCCACATCGCTGGAAACAAACCCTCGCTGCAGCGCAGCCTTGCCTTCCCACCGCGGCAGCAGACACCAGGGAAATACGGGATCTCTTTCTATCTCCTAACTTCTCTGCTGGCCTGCAGCAAACAGCATCTGTACGTGATTTCTTGTAGATCATCCCTTGTGGCAGCCTGGAACCCCTTGAAATACTTTTTCTGCAATATTTTTTTTTTAAGGGTATAAATCACAGATGTTCTTCCCCAGTTTTTTTTTGGCTGAGAATATCCCAACCTTCCTGATGGCCCAGTGTGATCCTTCTGTTTGCAGACCGTCTGTAGCTGGCAGCTCTCCCCACAGGTGCTTGGACAGCTCTTCACTTGCACCCTGAATTATGGAGTGGGTTCTCAGGGATGCATGAAGCCCTCCTGGTTTTGCCAGGGTGATCAAAGTTGAGGCACCTGTGCTTGCCCTGCAAAAGCTTTGCCATGTCCATGCTGCAGTCACATTTTGAAAAGAAAATTTGTGAGAGGTTATAGCCTGCAGGTCAGCGCGCCCAGGGCTTGCATTAGGTTGGGTTTGTCTGGATGTTGACTTTACACTTGATTTTAGACTAAGGAAATGAATGAGCCCGAAGGAGGGCCACTGAGATGGTCCTGGAGCTGGGGCATCTGATGTACAAGAGGCAGCTGAGGGTTTCAGATTTGTTTAACCTGGACAAGAGAAGGCAACACTGGTCTGACTCCCATGTGAGTGCTGGCCTGAAGATGCAGCTTGAACCAGAGGCCTCCAGAGTCCCTTCCAACCCAAGTTTCCCTCACCACAATTGCTCTTTTCCTGTGCAATTAGGAAAAAAGGTTTTCAAAACTTCACCTTTAGAAATGTGAGCTATATTACCGAGTTGCTTAAAAAGGAAAAGTGAGTGGAGTTTCTGTTTAAAAGGTAATAGACTTATCGTGTGATGAGCAGCACCAATGTTCATAGGCCAAGCCAAGTGGCTTATTGGTCAAGGACATGGTCACTTCTTAGCTCATGGGAAGTATCCAACTACTGTTCCTTTAATTAAAATGTTAAGGGACTAAGTATAGTATATGTAAGAAAAAGCTTTTAAAATAATTTTTAAGAAAGGATATTCTGCATGGTAAACCACTTTAAATTACAAAATTAAAAGTGTAGACATGCTGAGTGCTTCCTTCCTTCCTTTCGTTATTTCTGTTCTTCATTTTCTCTTCCCTGAAGTACTTTTCTTTCAGTAATTGTCAGCGAGGTTTTTGACCACAGGGTAAATATTTCTGGACTGAGTCAGGATGTATTTAACTGGTATGAGCCAACCCTGTGAATGTAAATATACAGTTCAGGTTGGGGTTGCTCCTGAGCCCAGATAGATGGGTGGCCCTTATGAGTCAGTCGCAGCAGAGGGTTTCGAAAAGGCTGTGTCCAGACTAAAGTAATCACAACTTAATGCACAAATCTGATGGCCATCAGCAGAGGCTTGGAAATGAAGAGCTGAGACAAACTGTCAAGTAGTAACACCCCAGCCTTTTAGTCCAATTAAATGATGTAATACCGAGGTTAGCGGTTGGTCTCGGGTAATACGGTTAATTAATACAATCAAAAACATCACAAGACCTTATTTCTCTTCTGCATTCTTCTCCTCCTCCTTCCCCAGTTGCAGCTCCTTGCCCTGTTGCCTCCTGTTATCTCCGTGGCACTGGTATTGCTCCCTGTCCTCCTGACTCACCGTCTCCCCTGCGTTGCCCACCAGCAGTGTACCGTCTCTGCCAGGCACTTTGCTGGCTCTAGGTTGGGTCTGGGCTGGGGGGACGTCACGGTGATGTGCAGGGCAGCGTGCTGCAGGGCATCACTGCAATGAAAACCCACCAGCTTACCTTTCCAAGCCGCGTGGTCTTCTGCAGCAGGCAGAAAATCACCTCCCTCTGTTCACCAGCCCTTCCTGCCTCATCTGTTTGAGCCTGCCCACGGCGGGAGTAGCTCAGGAACAGTATTTGAGTTCAGAGGTCTTGTGGGGAATTAGGAAGCAACGTGACTTCTCAGCTCTGTGCTGTACCGTAAGGAAAGGGCATAGTCTTCCTCTAATGATGTTACATGTGCATAAAGGATTGTCAGAAGAGTTGTAGCACACTGACAAAATCAGCGTTGTGCTCCTGTTCTTGTTCAGCGTTGGTGGGGTTTGGGAACAAGCTGCTCCCTCCCACCTCCAGTGAATTCACATGGGAGGGGGTTCTTGTAAAGAGGTGGGTGTTCCTGTTGCTACAGAAATAAGCGGTGGCAGCTTTTGGGTGGTTTTAAGGTTAACAGACGCTCCAAAACCTGCTGCGGGTTCTTTTTGTGTGGTTCTTGGAGTAACGTGGTGATGTGGAGGAAGAAATTCCTGTTTGGGATGTGTGCTGACAGAGTTACATCTGTGCTATTTCCACCTTCCACACACACCCCCACGTGAGTCTTCGTGGTAAACAATTCTCCTCAGTAAAACTGCCAGTTCTCCTCATAGCAGCAAGTAAATGAATGAAATGTTGTTGTCTGTTCTTAAAGAAACAAGCCGAGATTTTGGAAGGTGACTTAATTTTGGGCACGTGCCACATGTTCAGCTGTGGGATTTTTGAGGTTCCAGCCTGGGATAACAAATATATCGCAAAGGATGTATCAGTCTGGCAGAATGAAAGGAGAAAGGAAAGGATTTTTTTTTTTTTAAAAAAAAGGGTTTCTGGAATATAAATAGACTGGAAATAGTCACAGAGCCTCAGCGCAGGGCATGGTCCCAGCCCCTGAAGTGAATGTCTTTCTAGTGGTTTCGGTGGAAGAAAACTATGTGTGGTAATGGAGTTTTGGGTCTGAGATTTATTTCTACTCATACCTACATCGTTGCTTTTATGAATTCTTGAACAGTAATTTAAGGGTAGGTTTTAAAACTCTTTTCATTTATTTTCCAGCCAACAACATCTGCTTCTATGGGGAATGCTCCTACTACTGCTCGACAGAGCACGCCCTGTGTGGAAAACCAGATCAGATCGAAGGGTCTCTGGCTGCTTTCCTACCTGATTTGTCTTTAGCTAAAAGGAAAACCTGGAGAAACCCTTGGAGACGTTCCTACCACAAGCGCAAGAAAGCAGAGTGAGTAGTGGTGAGCAAAGGATTTGCCAGCTGCAGGGCGATAGCAGTCTCTGCCCTCACCTTATCTAAAGCATTGAGGCTTAGGAGAGCATCTGCAGTTCCTCAGCAGGTCCAGCTCCTAGGAAGGGCCAGAGCACTTACACTTGCGAGGAGCTCCAGCTTATGGTCCTGAACCTGAAAGGACATTCAGTGGCATAATTCCCTTGCAGCACAGATACCTCCAGTGGTTTTGACAGAACGCAATGGGACCTGTCTAAGTCCTATCAGAGGGAGAAAGATTCACTGCCATCAGCAGCCCTAAACAAGTCTCAGATGTTTTCATCATATGAGTGATGGTGCAGCTGGTCTCCTAAATCGTGAAGCTATTAGCCAGATAGTTTTCAGTCTCGTGATTTTCTTCCTTTTTCATCAGTCACAGTCTTTGTGGGTTGCCTGCATTACTGGAAGCAGCCTGAAGAATTTGCTGCCTCTACCTGACCCTGCCCTGGGTCAAGCATGATACAGCTAAATCTTTGCACAATAATATTTTTATTTTTTTTAATACTCATTAAGCTTTGTATGTCACTTAAAATATCAAAATACTGGCTTTTCCAGATGGGAAGTTGATCCAGATTATTGTGAAGAGGTTAAACAAACACCCCCGTATGACAGTGGGACCAGAATTCTGGATATAATGGATATGACAGTTTTTGATTTCCTAATGGGTATGTTTCATCTCTTTCAAAAATTAAATGCAACATTTAATTAGAATAAGAACCATTTCTTTCTACACTGCTCTGCATAGCTCAGCAGTTTGCTGAAGGATGGTTGAAGCTGCTTTTACTGTACGTGCCGTTCTGGATGATTATGAGAAAATGCAGATTTACATGGCTACGCATCCCCATCAGTGCAGATTAAAGGAACAAAGAAGTTCAGAAATGCAGAGTGATGATGGATGCAGGTCAGGCTAGTCTCCTTCACAACAGTTAAGGGCTTCACAGTTTGCCTTGGTGCTTTACCGTTGTGACGTATGGCTCCTGCATCTGTGTACCGTTCATTATTGGCACATGGCTTTCAACCCATCGGCGGGGG
>VWZZ01002563.1:90955-265047 GCA_013399095.1 Psophia crepitans | reverse complement strand
GGTACTTAGGGACGTGGTTTAGTGGGTAATAGGTGGTGGGGGGGATGGTTGGACTAGATGATCCGTGAGGTCACTTCCAACCTTAATGATTCTATTCTATTCTATTCTATTCTACTCAGTGATTAACACTGAGATGTTCTTATATGGAGCCTGTTCCGCTGCAGCTAATGCACGTGTAAAGTGCCAGCATACATACTTGATCCTCAGACACCTGCAGCGTGGACAACTCTGGCATTGCTGCTACGGAGATTTCTGCACTAGGCTGCAGCAGGAGAGGCCAAATCACGGCTCAGGAGCCATATGTGGCATCTATAAGGGGCTCAACACCCCCGCCACGAAGAAAAAATTCATAGCTTGGCACCGCTAGTCTGCACATTGACCCTAAAAAGCAGATCATGCGTCTGGCTGCCATGGGTGCCCAAAGAGAGCTGTAGAGCTGTACCACTGCAGCAGCATCCGGATCCATACGTTACAGCCATAATACTGTTTCGGCTTTTGAGGCAGCCAGAAATCTGGACAAAGTTCTTACTCAAGAAAAACCAGGATGTTTGGTCATGATTCAAAATGTTTAAAACAATACTAGCAAAGTCACGTGGATTAACATCCCTGCTTGAAGGATGCATTTTGTCCTCCCTAAGATAAGCCTTGGCTCTGGCACACGTACCGTGGCTGCTTTGCATGCTGTGCCCACCCAGGGCTGGAGCAGCAGGGCTCGTTTTCACTGATGAAGCTCTGCTGGCTCAGGACATAGCTACCTCACAGGAGACCAGGCTCCCGAAGCAGTCGAGATGCCATCGTACTTGAGAGGGATTTCCTTGGCACACCCCAGGAGGGGTTGCTGGAGGGTGGGAAAGTTTGTTTTGTCTCCTGATGGAGTATAACAGCTACAGAGAGCTTGGAAAGCTTGCAGAGGCATAACAGCCCATCCTCCAGTATCGCACACTTTGGGGTCTCCACGGTAGAGGTGATCAAGCTCAGCAGATCCTTTTGTTACTTTCTCTGCCCTGCAGAGCCATCGTGTTTGGGGAGCGCTGGGCTTCTCGCTGAACTGTGGCTTTTGTATCGTCCTGGTCTGCTGGCTCAGCAGCACGCCAGAGTGAGAATGGTCTTTTTTCTCTTTATTCCATAGGTAACATGGATCGACATCACTACGAAACCTTTGAGAAGTTTGGAAATGAAACATTTATTATCCACTTAGATAATGGAAGAGGGTAAATATCTTTAATAATCTTTTTGGGGGAAAAAAAAGAAAGAAGTTAGTCTTTAAAACAGCCTTTGTCATGTTCTTGCTGTTGTCTTTAAATAGGTTTGGAAAATATTCCCACGACGAACTTTCCATATTGGTGCCTTTAAACCAGTGCTGCAGGTATGTTTCATCTTCAGAGTCGCTTCCCATTTGATACGAGTTGTTTCCACTAATAGCAGTGAAATGTTCAAGTGAATCGTTTATTGTGTACCATGGCGAGATGGGGATGTTATGATGGTGCCCAGGGAGCCTGACCCGAGCCAGCCCTGAGCGTTGGCAGTAACACACTGGGAGCTGCTGTGAGAGAGGCTTTCTAAAGACAAAATACACGTTCCACCAAAGTCAAGCGACAAAACTTCCCCCAGCTCGTCCAAGCACTTCACAACGGCTTTCCGTGGTGCCCATGGCCAGGATTTTCAGAGGAGAGGCGATATTTAGAGTTTCTGTTTTGCACGCCTAGGACTCAGGGCGTGCCCCGTGTCTGCGGAGGCTCTGGGCATCCCTGCAGGGCGACCTGGCAGGAGCCTCTGCTGCCACCAGCCATCCATAGCTGGGGTCCTTTAGCCTGGAGAAGAGAAGGCTCGGGGAAGACCAAATCACCCCCTTCCAGTACCTAAAGGAAGCTACAGGAAAGCTGGCGAGGGGCTGTTTATCAGGGACTGCAGTGACAGGACAAGGGGGATGGATTTAAACTGAAAGAGGGGGGATTTAGATTGGACATTAGGAAGAAATTCTTTACTGTGAGGGTGCTGAGGCCCTGGCACAGGGTGCCCAGAGAAGTTTTGGAGGCCCCATCCCTGGCAGTGTTCAAGGGCAGGTTGGATGGGGCTTTGGGCAACCTGGTCTGGTGTAGGGTGTCCCTGCCCATAGCGGGGGTAGATTGGAACTAGATGATCCTTGTGGTCCCTTTCAATCCAAACCCTTCTGTGATTCTGTGATCCCAGCTCAATGCCACGTGCATGATGCTTGTCACTGCCAACACGGACGTGACCCCACCAATGCTGCACCAGGTCCAGTCGGTGCCTTACCCAGCCAAGGAACATGAAAGCTGTCTGCACTTGACTGTAGAGCTGTGCTCCAAAACCTCTGCACCTCTAAGGGCTCCCAAAGATCGCTGCCTGGGGACAATGCCAGCTGCTCATTAGGGCTGTGACAATGCCTGGTTCTCATCATTTCAGGTCGCATAATAAGGTTTTGGCACTATTATTGCTATGCTGACAATAAACCTTTTAGTCCTGTCGAGCATGAATAGTGATGAAAATACTGAATTTCTTTTTTTTTTCTTCTTTTTCTCTTAGAATAAGGAAGTCTACCTATCTGCGATTACAGTTGTTAGCCAAGGAGGAATACAAACTCAGTCTCTTGATGAAGGAATCTTTACTAAAAGATAAAATAGCTCCCATTCTCTACCAGCCTCACTTGGAGGCGATGGACAGGCGGCTGCGGATTGTCCTCAAGGCTGTTAGTGACTGTATAGAAAAGGATGGTTATGACAATGTGGTTGAAAATGACTTTAACACTGATGTTAACACTGTTACGACCGAGAGGTAGTGAAATCGCGAGACTACGTTTTTACCAGCCAAGTAAAGAAGATTCAAAGAGGAAAAAGAAAAAAAAAATAGAAAAAAAAAAGTCTTGCAAAAGACTGTGTACGCCACTTTGTGAATTCAGTGAATTCAGAAACGAGATATAATTGTTCCCAAAGTAGGTAAAGTGTAGACTCTGCAAAGGATTAGTTCATTAAGAAAAATAAGTCTAATGTGATGCTTTTCATTAGTTCCTAAAGAGAGATTATGAAAAGATTCAGAAAATACTCAGATCATTGAGAGACAGCAGTCTGATAGCAAAACACCTCCTGTCCTTTTTGTATAGAAAGGAGGCCTTTACTTAATATTTTGTATTTATATATGGTATATCTATGAAACCCAGACCTACCTACCAAATTTAACTAAGAGGGACGGCATAGTTTTGTGACTCACACTTTATTTGTGTTGACAGCCCACTTAGTTTTTTGTGTTAACCCTTTAAGTGCTCTAATCCACTGTATCTTATTTAAATTGAACGCTTTTTTTCCCCCCCCAGCTACTCAGCATTTAAAGGGTTAAGGCATTATGAACTTTTAACAGCAAAAAATAATAATAATTATTATAATAATAAATACAGTGGTTACCAGAAGGGAATTTCACTAATTGTGCATTGACAGGAATACTTGAATGTTGGTTTTACAAAGTGATGTAAAATGACAAGTTGTCCTATTTGTCCATAAGGAGGTGGCAGCTCTTCTCTTTCTAGACTGTCATAGCTGAGCTGCGACTTTTCAACTTTGCTTTTGATAGTTTTGTGTAAATATATACATACATGAGTAAAAAGCTGCTATCAGCAGCTCTAGGCTTACTTTTGCAGCATTTTTGTGGAATTGTTTGCAACGTGGTATAAGTGCAATAAAGATATGGCAAAACGTGTAGCTGTTGTGTCTAAACCGGTTCGTTTTTCACTGGGAATCTCGTTCAGAGCAAAGCTGTGCACGCCAGCCAAGTGTTCCAGAATTTTGTGGCAACAGCAAATCGAGCTGGAGTAGGGAATTGGTGATTAATACACGTTACAGCTCCGATAAGGACCATGGTGTTGAAAAGGGCTAATCTTTCATATAGAGCATTGTTTTGATTATCATTTCAGCATCCCTACCTCTGGCAATTATAGCTGTAGAAACAAGCTTTACAGCAACACCTCTAAAAGATTATGGCTTGACACGCTGCCCAGAGGATTTAGACACATCAGTGCTGCTGACTTGGGTAGCAGAAGCCCTCATGCAAGCCAGAAAATCTCAGCCTAAATGATCCAGAAACACAGTATTCTTAACAAAATAGTTTTGAATTGTGTTCAGCTGAGTTCATGGAATACATGTGGAGACGTTCAGCTTAAAAGCAAGCTATAAATTGAACAAGTGGCTGTATTTGACTTGTGAAAACATGGTGTGGTGCAGGAGGAGTCCCTCATCGCTCTTTTGCGTGAGGAGAGAATTTATTATGACAATATTCATCACAACTGTAATTCAAAGCTGTCGTTTGTTTCATTTTATGTCTTTCTTCTCAGCGATTTATAAACACTGACTTCAAGAGCTTGTAGCCAGATAGGCCAAAACAGGCATTTCAGCATATTAAAATTACGTAAGAGAGAAAGAGCTGCTATATAGTCCCATTCGCTTTTTAGGCTGATTTATTATCACTTTAAAAATGTATGTCTTTTACCATTTTACTGCCCATTTCAGATTCCCATGGCGCTCACATACACGGCATACAAAGACAACAGACCATCTCTGAGCATACGAGATGCCGTGAACTTGGCGGATTTCTGAGTTACCCCATGGCTTTTTTCCACTTTCCAGGACCCGCGTGTGGCAGTGAGGATGCTCTCTGTCATGCAGCACTTGCACTGCAGCCCGCTCTCCCCAGCAGCCACAGACCCGGATCGTAAAAGGATGAAGTGATACTACCCTTCCTTTATCCTCAGTGCCTGGCCGTGGTTTTCCTGCAGGCGCAGCTTTTTCTCACTGTGAGATTGTGCCAGCACAGCAGACAGGGGCTATAAAAATCACCTTCCCAGTACAGCTTTGCTTTCTGCTCCTGGGATCAGGTCAGCCAGGGTCTGGGTTTGCAGCTCTGGGTCTGCAAACCTGGTTTTCTTTTGGCAAGCAGCACCGGCAGCCTCCCAGCTCAGAGGAGCAGGTACAGCAAAGGTCTTTGTTCTTTAGAAGCTGGGTTGGAGGTCAGGAGCTCCTGGCAGGGCGGTTCAAGCTGAAGGTCTCTGCGGAAGGCTGCCTGGTGCTGTCAGGGATATAACTTACTGTTATGAGCTTGATTCTGAATTCCCGTAAGCAGAATTAGTAGAGTAATTTACTAAAGGTGGCTCATACTTCCCATACTGTAACCAGCTCCATAGCATTTCCAGTTTCTTTCCTTTCCTGAACTTGGATGCTTCCCCTTGAAAGCTCTGTCCTACATGTATAAAAATTATTCATTTCCAGCCCTAAACTAGACTTACAGAAGAGCTGAAGGGAAGGCTTCTCTTTGCATGAGACGTGCACGCACCTAATACCAGAGATACTAGCTCGGCAGCTGGAAGAGGTTTGTTTTCCTCTGTGCTGCCGGTGAGGAACTGGGGTGGCCTAACGTGAGCAGCACAAGCCTAGTGCACTGCAGGCGCTCGGGTGACGCGTGGCCAGAGCTGGATTCAGGCCTTTCCTGTGGCTGGGGGAGCTGAGGACACGGGGCTGATGTGGAGGATATTGCAAGATGTGGAAGGGGTGAGTTATTTAAAAAGCTGTGGAGTTGCTTCTCAATATCTACCAGGAAGCCCTGGGTGTTTGCATTCTGACTGCCAGGTAGCTAGGGATTTGACTCTCATTAATTTTCTAGGCATTTGGGGAGGGAAGAGAATTATTGCCTTGTTCCACTACTTCTTTTCTACGTGGGCAGAGGTGAGTGGGCACGACAGGCAGGAAACCGGAGGTGGAGAGTGGACTTGTGGCTCTGCCTTTCAGCTCTCTGGGCTGACACAGCCCTGAGGGTGGCTCCGTACAGCCCCGGGGGGGGGCAAACACCCACCTCTGGGGTGCACCTGCATTGGCCCAAGGCAGAGCTAGCAGCTGGCCTGAGTTTCTCCTCCTGAAAACCTCACGGGGTTTTGAGAGCCTTTAGGGAAAGGGTGTTGCTCTCCCGGGGTGAAACGCGTCCTTCTGCAGGCAGCGAGAGCTTCCCGAGCTCTCTCGGCAGCGGGCACAGCGTGAGGGTGCCTTTGCACAGCGCCAGCTTGTTCCTGGGGATGCTTTTAGGGAGGGCACAGCGGGGTTGGCGCGCAGAGCCCGCGCACTTCGCCACGCACGTGTGACGGCAGGTTACCGCCGCGCGAGACCATGGCTCTGAGAGGGCTGTCATCGCGCGTTAGGCCAGTAATCCGTGAGCTGAGGAGGGTTAGCGTGACGTGGTGTAAGGTCTCTTTAGGAGCCCTACGCTTCTACCGGACAAAAAGATTCACTCTAAGGAGAGAAATAAATGTCAGAATCCAATTGGTTTGTCTCCAAATCTCAAGAATGGGTGTGGGAGCAGCACCTAGACAACAGGGCACCAAGACATCTGCAGTGGTCTGTCAGGGGCGTCACGTGTTCAGCACAACAAACACAGTCTGCACAACAAATAACAGACAAAAATAGATAGTGTACTACCTAATTACAACTGTATCTGACAGCCTGGAATAGCTTACTGTGTTCTCCGGAGTAATTCAGATGAGCGCCTCGTTTTGCTGTTTTCCTGTTATTTAAGTATCAAAGGAAATTCACACAAATTAAAGAGAAGAAGCTCCCATGGAGATCACTGCTGTGATCAGCAGTGCTGGGCAGAGCCCACGGTGCGCGTACAAGCTGCAGGCCTGAAGGAGATTGCCACGTAAGCAACAGCAAGGAGCGCGGTGTCGGAGGAGGGAACCTGGGATCTCAGCCTGGCTCTTGCCTTTGGGTGCTGAACTGCAAATGAACTTGTTAGGGGGGTGTTAAAGGGAGGGGTATCCAAAAGGTATTCTGGTTCCTGCTACTGGGTCTGTACGTGGCAGCTATAGGTCCAAGGGGAATGTCCTGTTCTCCTCCATTGCAGCAACAGCATCGTCCCCTTAACGCGTCCCAGCTCCACCCTGCATCAAGGCTTTTGTGGCCCCAGCCTGAGTGCTCAGTTTCCAGCTTGGAGCTGGCCACGTAATAGACCCTCGATAATTTGCATCCTGATGGAATCTTCTAGTACTGAATGTATGACCGCAAAACTGATTTTCCAGAAATTATTCCAGATATTGGTTGTTTCTGTGGACTTTGTTGCCAGTGGCTGTTTGCTAAAATATTTGGGGTTCAATATGCAGAAGTGAACATGCACAAGGAAGATTCTATTTAAACTGCAAATTGAATGATTGAGAGAAATGTCGAGTTGCCTGGGACAAGTTTTCACACGGAATTTCAAGTTATTACTAGTTAGAAGCTGCTGGATTTCTTGAGAGTATTTTTTTTTATGCTAAAAGTGATTCATAGGTAGCCTCCAGCCATAACTCAGTCTGTGACCAGATCAAACTGAATTATTTGCTTGCTTCTACATTTGCATCAGTAAAGTACCAATCCAATGCTTTTGGGGGCCGTCTAGAAAAAAATTAGAAGCAATTCAATTTGGTGGGTCAAAAGACCTGAGAACTGAGGTCAGACCAGCTCTGGTCATGGGCAAAAATGAAGCATAAGCAAAAGGGAGGCTATTGATTTGGCAGCACCAGTACCTCTTCCTCTAATGCAAGGTCAGAGCAAAAGTTTTAGTCTGGAGATTGCCTTCAAGAGCTGTTGGAATACTTGCTATCTGCTGCTCCTTCTTTTTAGAGATACTAAACACTTTCCAAGGTTTTCCATGTATGCAACTTCGATGTAGTTAAAATGAAAAAGTAAGAGGATTTGGAGCACGATGGGGGCAATGCCCACATTTGTATCCCATCCGCTGTATGAAGGCTTGCGTGCTGGGCTCAGCTCCTCTCCTTCAGATGACCTTCATACACAGTCAGGCTGTCCCCTGTCAGAAGTAGCATGTGTTATGCCTTCAATCTTGCTCAGATACGGGCCCAAACCCAGCAGCTTGCAGATGGAATTGGCAGCTTGAGCTAAAGCAGAATATCTCACAATTGGAGGTGTCAGATCAGAGCACTCTCCACTCCCATGAATGTGGGAATCTGGGTCACCTTGTGCCTTGGCCACAGTAATGAATGACATTAGGATCCCCACATAAATTCCTCTGCCACTTCTTCCAGAGAGGTGCTCTCTGACTGATAGACATATGTACAAAACCACCTACATGCTTTAGTTGACCCTGACATATCTTCAAAATACATCCCAGGGTGACTTAAGATAGATCCTACCCAAAACCCAGACAATTTAAATCTCATCCCTCCAACTGCTGGTGCTGTACTAAGGCCAGCCGTGTGTCACCCCAGAGGTGGTTTGCTGGAGTCTGCTGAAATACAGTGATCTCTGTACACTTGCGTTGCTCTCTGGAGCACCTGGATGCCTGCAGAAGGGGCCATAAATCACGCAAGGACTGCAATCTGCGTGCGTCTGCTGAATCCTCGTGCACAGCTAAATGGCAAATGAAAGTTCAATCTGTCAGCAAAATGTAAGCAATGCAGCTGAGGAAGCCCAAGTGGGGGGAACCAAACCCGAAATGACAAGGGTAAGTTGATGGTCAAATCCCTTCTCATGGACACTGATACATAAGCCAGGAGCAGCACTTAGTGCTCTGATTTCGGGCTGAGCTTTGGAAATGGAGGACAAATCCTCTTCTGATTTGTAAACTAAGCAAATCAGGCTATCCAAAATTGCAAGCAGCTTTCCTTCTAGCATATCCTCTTCAGGCCTTCACCGTTACACTTTGCGCAAACTCTTAGAGCAGCACCAGGAATCTTTGCCACAGGCAGCACTTTATAAATAGTGACTATAAAAGGCTTTTCTGGTTAGTCCACTGAGTGAAGTTCACATTGTTTTCCAGGCCAAATCATAACCTTTTCATCTCATTTTTAAGCAAGTCCGTCCTAATCAGTCAGAATTTTACAGAAGCAGAATTTAGGCTCATTATCTTCTTTCACTGCCCCATTTACAGATGAATAGAGTCTCTAATTTTCTCATGGCTTTCTTAGCTATAAGCTTAAATAATTTAATATTATTGTCTTTTCTCTGTATTTCTAGCTGTTTGCTTCACTGATTTGCACTGGATTTCCATTTTTAATAGATGCTTTTTTAGCCTGAATAAGCTCCAGAATTCATTATTTATAAATTGATGCATCTATAGCCAGGTCTCTGCATTGTAGTTGGAGCTTCGTTTAAATGCTGGCAGTGGCCTTTAGACTCAACTGTTTGCAGCGAGTTTCCTTATGTTGGTCATGCCTACAGAGCCCTCGCTTTGTGACACATCTAGTAGACTTTTGTAGGTGCTTGTGCGATAATTCCTGAAATCACTTAATCCTCCAGAGCCCATCTGTAAAAGCCTGACCAAGTGCTTTACTCTCATTGCCCATCTGATGGCAATATTTGAGGACATCTTCTGCACAACCTGTACTTGAAGAGATGAAGACCCTGCCTCTGTACGTGTAGAAAAGCCTTGCTGAACTTTGCTCCTTAAATTCAGTATAGCAAACTCCTTTTCTTCATCATGAGAGATGCACGTGTTGTTGGCACAAGCAACCCACTGGTCCGGTGTAAGAACAAAACAACTGTTACTGATTCATACAGATCCTCCTGGCTCCAGTTACTTTCCTGAAAGTTGCACTGCAAGTGGTGTTTTGATCCTCCAGCACTGCTCTAACACCAAAGTGTACTGGTAGCTGTTATGCCCTTTTTCCTCTGCATGTTGGCAACTGATGAAGTAAAAAAGGTGACTAGAGGTTCAGCTGTCTGAATGCCCCTGATTCTGTGTTGTCCTTAACAGTTATTGAGAGCAGGGTAAGCAAGAGGAGCCTGTTGGCTATCTTCAGGCTTGATGCAAGAAGTGGAAGGAAACGCTTCTCTCTGAAGAAGTCAAGAGAAGGTCAGAAAACTTGTGCCATGACTCATGTCTGAATGATAGCTCCAGTGGAAAAAGAGTTTTTTGTAGTGTTCGGGATGTGTGGCCACCCACAGTGGATTTTTTCACTGGTGGTACAGAGCTGCTTGTGTCAGCTTCTGAGAAACACCCTGGAAATAAGAATGCTAAAAATTAAAAGAGCTTAATGGTTGTACCAGTGTTTTATTTGACCTGGTGGTGGCATATGTGGTTCCTGGTTAAAGAGTAACCCCTTAGCTATTTGCATGGGCCTCAGTTTTGCAACAGGTGAAAATAAATGTTACCTACAAGGGAGGCAGAGAAATTGGAAGAAAAATATAGGGACTCTGCAGTCCTGCGTAGTCTGCAAAGAGGATACAAACCAGCTGCCAGACTGCTGCATATTTATGAGAGCATCTCACACATCCTCACTCTTATTAGAGCATCCTACCTCGAGCCTGTCGTGCTTGATTAGCATTTTAACAGGTTCAGACATTTATTCACCAGTCTCCACAGTCTGCACCCCAGACTCAGACAGTGAGTGCTGGCGATTTGTAGGTATAGATGCTGTCTAACAGCAGCCCACAGCAGCCTTGGAGCCCATTCCTTACCTCGGTACTGAAGGACATGGTTTAGTGGTTAATAGGTAGCGGGGGGACAGTTGGACTGGATGATCCTTGAGGTCTCTTCCAACCTTTATGATTCTATGATTCTAGTCCCTTGTGTTGCTAGAAAGTGGTGAACGGACGGGTTAGGCACCACTTCAGCCAGGCAACAAGCTGCTTGTTCGTTCAGCCGCCTTCCAACCCCTTTGGAGCGACTCATCCAAACCAGCACGGCACAGAGGTGTGGGTTATCTGTGCGGTCTCTTCCAATGAGGCCCAGCGTTCGGTTTTCAGCCTTCAGTGCAAAGCTGCAGACATAGCAGGGCCATCGCAGCTGTCCAGATTAAGTCAGAACCCAAATAAGTTTAAAAAGTGATATAAAACAAGGAAACGTCTTTAAATCGGACTGCTATTTAAATAAAGCAAAGGCTTTAAAGGGTCAGCAACGCACCAAGATCAGTTAGTTTTAAAGAGCAGCTCCTACTTCCACAGCATTTGTGCTGCATCGGCACAATCCGCACACCCTGTTCCCCCATTCCCGGGCACAAGCGGGTGTTAGTCATTAAAAGGACTACAACAATCACCCTGGTTACGAGTCACATCTGCTTACGAACATCACTTGAAGGAAAATATCAACCATACCGATCTGTGAGCAAGCGGGGTGTTTGGCGGTACCAAACATTTCAAAACCTACGAGCTGGTGCTGTTTTCCCGGAAAACCGGCCGCATTGCAGCGCTCAGAGGCGTTGCTGCACATCGTGGAGTTGTGGAGCAGGTTTTGGCAGACTGTGGAAGTGGTATGTGTCACTTGGACCGGACCTAAGTCATGCTGCAGGGATACACTCTATAGGTGCTCTCCTGATGGCTTTTTATCATCTGAATTACTCTGGGAAAGAATGTATTTTTAGAACTATCCTCTGAGTCATTGAAGGGGGAGATAAAAGCTCATGATTTGGTTCACTCGAGCAAGAAAAGTTGCTTTCCTTTCAGGGAAGGTCCACGTCTGAGTTCCAGATACTTGAGTCGAGGCTGATGTGTGTTGTCCATGTTTATCACTGCTGCTTTGGACTTTGCTCAGTGTACGAAACCATGATGTGGCAAAACGTATTTGGGAGTACAGCCAGCGGCCCGTTGTCTTCCCGCAGCACGGATTATCAGCAGCTGGATAATCTCCCTCCCCTGCATTTCTCAAGGCAACTGTCTGAAAGCATTTTTTTCCCCTCTCTCTTTCAGGGAATGCACTATGGGGAGCTGCATTTTCTTCTTTCTCTGCAACATGTTCTAATTTAAAGGATGAGATTCATGATAATTGAGTTCAGAGCTGAATGCTGAGCCTTCTCCATATCCCCTGGGGTTTTTCTGGGAACAAGATGGATTGCCCAGTATGCTTCAGGCAAAAAATAATGAATGAATAAATAAATACATGAATAACAGCATGCCTCATTCTGCCTAACTCTTAGAGAGAGAGGAAGCTAATTCTTTAAGTATCAGGAATGCGCTCATTATATACAAATGGCAGAGCAGATGCACATGTTCATAATAAGTATACCAAAAATCTCGCTTTAGCGTCTAGAGGACAAGTGCAAGTGCAAAATTGGGTGCAATTATATTTATCTTCCCACCTATGGCGTGCTCTCACTTGAATATGTATTTGTTTGAGCTGGCTGTATCTAGAAGCATGGAGTTTCCTGTGACTGAAAAAGCAAATAATTATGACTACCAGCTTCATATCAGAGGCTGGATCCAAGTCCCCTGAAGTCACTAAAAAGGCTCTTGTTGAGTTCCTCTGGCTTTGCACTCAGGCAAGGGCTGGTCTACTGCACAGCCGGTGCTAAGTGTGTGTTAATAGCAAGACAAAAGATCAGAGGACACCGTACAAGTGGGGCTGTTCATCATAACTATCATTTAATCAAACTAAAATGATGAACTGATAATTGGATGTCCTTGCAACGACTGCACAGAGCTAGAGCCCTGGGTAGGGTCCTTTTCATACACAGAAATAAATCAGATAAATAGGCTGCTGTGGGCAAAGAGATTAATCTTTGGCATGAACATGAACAATAGTGGAAATAAGTGTTGCTCATGAGACCATTGGTCTGTGCCTGACTGCCATAATATGCTCGGTGCTCGTGAATGAAAGCTGCTCATTCCTACCCTTGAAGCAGCATTAACGACTGCTGAAGTTCTACGCGCTCAGCTTTATTAAAAGGCTGTGATGGTGAAAACCTGACTGGGTCTAAAGCAGCTGCTTCAATAGAGAATGTATATGCTTTCACTTCAGCAACAGATAAAATAGAGGGGAAGATGCCAGACTAAACCCAGACAAGGACAGAGACATTGGGAAGAGAGCTGGAGAGTGGTCTAGCCCGGGCATGGAAGAGGGACAAAGACTTCCACTGGAAATTCAGAAGCAGAAGTGTCCTAACATATATTCAAAATTCTTTTTAATTAACAGTAAAAGTGGGATTTGTGCCCTCCTGAAACCCCAAACCCTGCACCATCTGGGAAGGCATAACCGTTTTTTGAAAAACTTACACGAAGTGGTTATGAAAAATAGCGCTCGAATGAATAGGCAGGAAAAGAGTTTTTCTTTCACAGGGGAAAAAATAATGAGACAAAAACGCTGAAAATGTCCATAAACACAACTATTTCCTAAAGAGTGGCCTTACAACATTTTAAGTGACGATGTTATTTTTCTGCCCTTGCCTAGTCCTGCCCAACCCCGTGAGGCTGGAGCAGTGATAGAGCTGCCACTCTTAGAGCACCCTGGCACCCCCCAGCACGGCCCTGCTGGCTGCCCTCTGCCACGGGTGGTTTTACTCTCCCAAGGCAGGATGCGCATAGCAAAGTATGTATTTTGTCTGGGTATTACCTTTTTTCCCCCCTTTTAACTGATCCCGTTACTCTGATTCCACTGGAGAAGACAAAGCCTAAGAAGTCACGCTTCCACGTCGGGATCAAAGCAGAAAGCCCCAAGATTTTGCCCGGCCCCTTTCTTCTGCGGACCTCTGCGGGAGTGTTGAAACCAGGGTGATGGGTACCACTAAGATACTAGAGTAAGAATGCTAGTTAATTATACGAAGAGAAGAATCTCTGTTGAATTATTCCGTGGTTATCATAAACATATCCAGAAATAACATAAGAAAATATTAGTTGTAATCATTAGCAGAGCAACCTATGTGGATTAGGAAGAAAAAGAATGCTTCTGGGGCTATTTTTATTTCTGTAAGGAAGACTTTTGCAAGCGCTTTCATCCTCTCCAACATACAAGAGGAAAGGTTGTCTGCTTTCCAAGATTTAATGAGCAACACTTCTGAATGCTGCTATGGACTTAGAGGCAGTTTAATGAATATGGTGCCAGTGGAAAGCCGCTGTCCTCCAGACTGAAAGAAAATATGGCTTAAATAATAGAAAATCTGACGTTCAAGATTATGACTGAGGAATAAAAAGACTGGGTCCCGTCATAGGATTATGAGGCTGACACAGAACGACACCTTCAGGGTATTCAGCTGGGTCTAGTTCTGCCCCATAAGGTGTCTAACGGTTTGGGTCAAGCCCTGTGCACAGTTCCTGTGGGGTCTGCTGGGACAAATCCTGATCTCTCTTGATTTGCACGGTGGTGTAAAACTGGATGGGATTTGTGAGAAGGGAGAGGTCACGGTGGCAGACATCAGAAACACGCTGCCGTCCTCCACGAAAGCTGAAAGGAGGTGAGTGCAGCTGAAAGCAGTTTTCTAAAAGTAAACGAAACAAGATACGTTTCTTTTTTGCAATCTATTCTGGATTTCCTTACTTGGATGAAAACAAAGGCAACACCACACATAGAGAGTGTGACATTTAGCTGAACAAAAAGCAAGATGAACTAAGCTGCTAATTATACCTCCTATATGAAGACAAAAGACATTTGCCAAAATAACTAAACATGGTACATTTATCCATAATTAGGACAGGATGTTGCCAGAGAGGAACATGAAGGTAAGAAGACAAAGACAGGGAGAGAAGGTTTTTTATAGAAATTTTTTTTTAAAGATGGTTAAAATTGCCATCAGAAATATGCTGAAAAAGACAAGTCTGTGGGCAGAAGCACCACAGAATGAGGAAGAAATGCCACAGGAAGGAAGAAGAGTAATTCTAGGAGTAAACAGCTACTTTTAGAAAATACCATCTGTCCTGAATACGAGTTTGCCATATATTGTGACTCAAAAGGCTTTTTCCACTGAATTCCCAGCTCTGGCTGTGTTAAAAGTTGGAAAAACTTAACCTGACTCAGATAAGGTCCCATCTCACGATTAACATGTATCTTCATCGGGAGCCAAAAGTTCCTGGGTAGGAGAATCTCCAGTTCCAGAATTCGTCGCGATTCCTCCTGTGATCTCATGATGTCACTGCATTTTTTTACCTCAATTTGGCCATCTATGGAAATTCGCAGGACCCGTCTACCTTGGGAAGTGCGTGGGTTAATCTGTTCTCACTTGCTGATGCGTGTGGAAGATAAAGCAGTATGTGAACACCAGGAGTCATCATCGCAGTAGATGCTAAAAATCTGATATTGCTTAAAATATCAGGACATGAACAACAGGCACAGAGGGGGCCATCTCTGTCTTTTGCTGGGCAAAGAGCCTGGGATATCTATAATGCACAGAGAAATTAACTATTTTAGGTAATGGAAGGAAGAATACATTAATAGACAGCTTTGCAAGCCATTTATACTCAATCTTCTAATTATCCACAAACATTGAGGTGGGAAGATGTCTTCTGAAATGTGTTGTTCTCCATCAAAGATCGCTTTCTTCGAGGCTGTCTGTGATATCAGTAGGAAATCAGAAAAAGAGAGGGAAAACAATTAATAGATATAAACATCAATCAGGCTGGAAAACAGGCCACATGGATTTTTGATCCTTTGAGGGTACAAGGCAGGCTTTCATCGCCAAGTCCTAGGCAACTCCTAAAGGCTGAAGAACTGAGCAGCACACGGGGAAAAAAAAGAAACCCAAACAGATCCAGTTGAGGATTACACGGGAACAAGCTTGGGCAGAGACTGTCCCCAGATGGCCTTGTTTGGGAAAGAGGAGTTCTTCCTTACCTTTCCCTCAGAAACCCTTCCCTTTGGATAATAAAACTGTGCTGGAGACAAAACCAAGCAGGAGCACCCCACACAAAGAGTTGTCCTGGGTCCAACCAGCGATGGTTCCCTGCCTCTTCCAGGGGCAACGCAGGGGGCTGTCACTGTCCCATCCGCCTTTGTACAAAGGAGCCCAAGTTGCTCATGCCTCTCTTCACCCACCTGAGCCAGGGGCAAAGAGGAAGGATAAGAGTGTCTCCGAGGGGTACGCCGAGTCAAAAGTCTCTCGCAGTCGATCCTGCATTTGTGCAGTTTTTAACAGGACCCTTTGTGCATCATCATGATGGGGAGTAAAATGCAGCCATTGGCAGAAAATGAAAATGAGGATGAAAACGCTGATTTTGGCTAGAAAATAAAGCAGCAGGTGCTCACTCACAGCGTTCAGGATAGCAGCGACCTTGTCCGAAGGTTGCTGAGTGTCATGTAGCACATCTGGGACATGGGGCTTGACTGATTCCTCTTACTCTGGTTTCACTGTGATTTCCATAAATTTTCCACCTGTTTTATCGAGCCATACATGAGATTACATCTTTTTTCTTCATTTCTCTATGCAGTCTGAGCCTGGTCCTGCTCTGGAGCTCTGGTAGTGAGCAGCACTTTCACCCACAAGTGCTAATCTGACTTGAAGAGGATTGCTAGTGCAAAAAAAAAGTCTTCCCTGAGCTGAAGTACTGGGTATTGCAACACAATCTTGCATTAAGCAAATGAGTCAAGCATGCTGAGCTTTCCGACAAGAGCTGGAAACACGCTTTATGCTGGTGCTGTTTTGGTGAGCTGGTGGCCACAGATTTGGACATTCAAAGTCAGATGTCCATGGAAGTTCTCCCATTGCTCCCTATCAGCCACCCACTCTTTCCTCTTCCCACAGAACTGGAACACGAACACACAGCACCCACACCGTTGCACAGATGTAGACGGGGCCACGTAGCACACACACACTTTATTATTGTATCAACACAGCTTATCTCCTCCTCCAGTCTCCCGCACAGCAGAAGTGAAAAACCACAACCTGCCACAACCTGCTCTCGAACACCAGCGTGCAGAACAAATTATATATTTCAGCATGGGTAGAAAGAGGGAGGGAAACTTCAGGGAGTCAGGCTGCTCTCAATTAGCAGTTATCTCCAGCAGCTTGTCTGATTAATGGCTGCACCTCACACTGTGCCTGTATAATAGGTGCAGGGGAACGGCTTTAAAAGTGCTTTGCTCCCAGTTACTGTGGAGACTGAAACGGTGGGTATCTCTTGCTAGAGTAAACATCTTCTCTGTCCTTCTCCCAGCTCAGATCTACGCAAGTGCCAATGCTGGGCCTGGGCAAGCAGACCATGTCCAGGTGGGAGCATAGCGGCCACCACCTGCCTGGTGCCAACAGGAGCCTGGGCATGATGGACTTGAGCAAAGTTATTTGCTGCCATCAGCGCTAAGCATCCTCCCTTCGGGGGACTTCATGCCCTGCACCAGAGTCCTTCTGCCTTCACAGACCAGAGTCCAGCTCTTTTGGAGCTGACCCTCAAGGGACAGCAGCACCCATCTGTCATGCCAAGCACAAGCCACCCCGGAGCCAGAGATCTGCTACGTGTTGGTGTGATGGATTAATACCTACAGCATCGCATGTCAGAATCAGCTTGTGCCTGAACTGGAGTCACGTTCCCTCTTCTGCCACAGACAGTGACTTTGGACAAATCAATCTAGGCCGTCTTTGCAAGAGAGCTAAATCAAATACGCACATACTGGTGTCTGAGGGCGGCTTAGCTGAGGCGTGACCAGCTATACTGCACCACTGGGCCTGAACTGCTGTGACTCAATGTCTGCCCCAGCGTCTCAAGGGCTTGCTCACTCAGCTTCTGGCCTACAGTGACCTGCAACGTCCTATCACTCGTTCCCGGTGAGTTATAGCAAAACCTCCTCTCCACTTCCAAGGGCATGCATTGGAAGATCATTTAAAACTTGGACAACTGCAGCCTGCATCCTTGCTCCGTGGGAGGAAAGCAAGCAGCACAAGTAACTCTCTCTTAGCCTGCAGGAATCAGCAAGCCCAGGCTGAGCACACCACCAAGGTTGAGCAAAGTGAGACCTTGTGGTTGTGGGCAGGAGGCTGGGACTTGAAGTCACCTTTTTGTTTGGTCTGCTGATAAAATTGTCTTCTACTCAGTGGACAATTTGCTCCATGCCAAGCCTAGTTTAGCATCTGCTGACCTCTCTCTCCTACCCACATATCAACAGGTTTTGAGGGTTGGTTTAGGTATTAGGACACTCTGGTGCAACTTTCAGGCCAGACCAGTCTGCTGAACTGGTCTCAGCAATATTGGGCTCTGGCACATCAGGCATAGATGAGAATGATGTCCTCTCCTCCAAGCAGCTCCTTTGCTTCAGGCAGGTAATAATAGTCACCAGCCAAGAATTTGGAGATCTTTTCAGAAAGTCGCTCGCCCAGCACCAAACCCACAGCTGTATTACGAACAGGAGCAACAGCATTTCCCAATCACAGCTGAATTACATGAAAATTACAATCAATTCATGGCTGTCTGGGCAACCCTATTCTAAACCTTGCTTCCCTCTCCTCCTTGTCAGTGAGTTCACTTAATCACACATTCACTGCAAAGTAAAGAAAGGTTTTAAAGTACATTTACCTTGTAAAAATATCAAATCTTCTTTAGAAATGAGCACTAGTGAATTATGAATGAAGGCATGCAGTGCTGAAAGTCCCTGCTTATACATTTTTAAGTGTAGCCTTTCACTTCTGATAATACTTTTAAAAACCCACTGGACTGCAGCTTACAGTCTGTTGCAAAAAACAGCCACATTCTTTGCCACCACGTTCCCTGATCTGAAGAAGTCTCAGCTGCTCCAGTCATGCTGTCTCCCCTGCAGCCTGGAGATGAGGCCAGCAGGTCTGAGCAAAGGTCGCTTCAAAGGGCAGGAGAGGAAGAATTCATGGTAAATAGCAATTATACACTGAGAAGAGAATGTAAAGGCTAAAAATGTAATTTTTAAAAGACCCACAAAAATTTATACAGACCAATTTCCAGCACCAGGGCTCTTATTCTGATGCTTTGCTGGGCAGGCTGGTGTGGACATGCCCAACCTCACTAAGGGACATCCACGGGCAAGCGGTTTGTCCGGCTTCCCAGAGCTGGGCACAGACTCAGGTTTGATGCCTCGGTCCCCAGCGGTGGCACGCTGACCTGTCAGGTGTCAGAGGGGACGTGCTACCTTTCAGGACACAGTGAATTGCCTAAATATGTGGGAACGAGCCTTTCTGTTTGGCTTCTGAGCTCAGGTATAGCGTTGCACCAACACAGCTGCATCCCCCCAGGATGGCAGCTGGGGCAGAGCTGGTGCTGGTTGTCCTCGAATACTCACAGGTCCTGAACGTCCTTAAAAATGTCTCAAGGCTCTCCTTTGCAAACGTTGCTGTTTTCTTTTGCAGAGTAAGAGAGCTACCAAGCTTGAGATAAGCAGCAACTAAATCCAAGTTATGTGAATAAGGGGGAGAAAAGAAAATCCCCAGCTTATCCTTTCCTCTCACACATTGCATCTATCAATCTTTCTTTAGAGACAATTTTCATTTCTTCAGAGTTAAAGGCCAAGAGGGGACCTTAGACCTGATCTAAACCTGGTCTTCTTTATACGTGAGCATTGCCCCAGGTATCCCCTGACTGAACCCAGTAATTATCTGACCAAAGCAGTCACCCGAAAGGCAACTGCAGTTGATTTGAAGCCACGAGGAATGGCAAAGCAACCTGCTTCCCTCAGCAACTTCTCCCAGTGCCTCCACTTAACCTGGGTGCATTCACTCCAGTCTGACCGTGTCACTTTTTTACTATGTCCTTTGTCACCACGTTATGTATACGCTGCAGCCGCATTCCCTTCTAACTTTATCTTAAGCTCTTTGAACTTGACAGTGCCAGTCTCTTTTGAGCTCCTATCAGCACTCCCAAACCCTTCAACACGCGAACAGTCCCACCACTGGTGTCACAGGTGCTTGAGCAGGAGCAAAGCGACCTCCTCCTATCTACCCACTCTCCAGTCCAGCAATCAGACCTCACATAGGCGATTCCAAACTTTGTAAACACAGGCCTCATCTAGAAAATCTGTTTTCTATTTGTTTAGCATTAATTCTTGTCTTGTTCATGCATTTTATCTTCATAGGATTCACTGTCCACCTCTGGATGACAAGATGTTCCACCAGTGGGAATGGCTGGCCCCATGCAAGTACTGGCACAGCAGCAGCATCCTTCCAGTCCTGGACTTTACCCAGTTCAAGCGACCCAAAAATGAATTCTCACGGGGCAGAAATTCCCTTTGCCAATTCTTCTGGCACGCTTAGTGGCAAGAATAGTTAAGTCTGATTTTTTCACTAGCAGATGACGCCTAACATTTTCCCAGCTGAATGGACCAGGAGGTACCAGCCAAGCTCATGTGAGAAGAGAGTTGCTTTCCAAGTACAGAAGGTATCTATTGGATACCTCTCCCTTTCCCATGGCTGTGTCAGCTTCAGTATCTCCACCTAATATTAGGCCTGTGATGTTGCTAGGATATGTTTTTGCTTCAAAACAAATCTCCTTTTTATTTTCCTTAACCCTTCCTGCTCTGGGATTTTCCGATACATATCTCCCTCACATTCATTTTCTGGACCAAATGATCTCCAGTTTGTCCCAGCTGCTGCCCTTTCCCACACACACTCTTTCTCACGTGGGGTATGTTACTTTTTTCACTCTAGCTGGTGCATTTATTTCATCAGTGAATCAGAAGTGGTCTTTCACCTCAGATTGCTGTCCTCTGTCTCAAGCGCAAGAGTTTTTGCATTCTAAGAATTGGCATGTTTTTATTTCCATTTTCTTTCTGTCTTTTTTTTTTTTTCCAATCAGTTCCACTTGACAGTGATCAGCTTTGTGAGGTATCTCATTGCAGCACTGCATATCCACTACTGGTTTTGTTCACTAAAAATTTGCAGTCAGCAACCTGTGATTCTGAGCTATAAATACCCAAAACCATTGAACCAGGTGATGTTTCCCAGCCTGACCTCCAAAACGCTGGGTATTTCCTGACACAGGCTCCTAGATTATAAAAACAACAACAACAAAAATTCAAATAGAATGGTTTAAGCAGAAAGTTAATGCACAATAAAAATAGCTCAAGGTACAGTACAGCGCACCAGGTTGTAGGAAATATGCATATACCGTGCTGGACCTGGCTCTCATCCCACCACTTAAGGGAATTACCAGTACTGCGGTGTTCCAGTTCCCAGTCACTGGCAATATGCCCGCTCGTAAATGTAATTTAAAAAAAAAAAATTAAAAAAATCTCTGCCCAGAAAAAGAGGGAGAGACCCCAATCAGAGCAAATTACAGCCTTTTCCCAAATTTTTTATCAGACTGCACCATCTAGAGGGCGGCAGCAGCATCACCCGGCTCCGAGCGGCTCCCGGAGGTACCGTGCTGGGAGACGCGTCTCTCTCCCCCTGTACGGAAACCATCCCTCCATCCCCGCTGCCCCCCAGCTACAGTCCTCTAACCCCTCCCCGCCTTCGTTAGCATCAGGCTCTTCCTGTGGCTCACTGGTATCATGGTCAGCCTGTAACCAGTACACAATGTGATGTATACAGACCTCTTTCACTACTTCTGCTTATTTTAATTATTTTTTTATTTTTTTTTTAATAAAAACACGTATCCTCACCACTCCTGCATGAACACTCACTGCAATCGAGCATGTACCACCGTCAGGCAGACCGCCATCTGGAGCCAGCGGCTGCACGTGTGCTCTTATTAAATTCACATTAAGCTTGATAGCGACCTCTTACTCAGCAGAGGCAGTATTTCCCACCTTGCTTTGTGACAACTGATTTATCAAACCATAAGTCAGTTTATTATTAGGTTATTAGCACATACTACTGTATTAATGCGCTGTTCAGAGGAGGGTGAATGTTTTTATCAGGGTACATAGTGGTCCATAAAATCTTAGCTAGAACCGAGGTCCTCTGTGAAGCAAACCGCACTCTTAAGCACTGTGACAGCTGGAGAATATTTATCTCCAAAAAGGAAAAAATCTGTTTCCAGTCCCTGGACCTCTTAGCTAGAAAGGTGGGCATCTAACAGCACAGTGGGAAAATAATTTTTATTGACTTGTTGCATTATCGGCTGATGGCCATTAGGTGCTGCCCAGCTGGGGAGGACTGGGATGCTGCTCCAAATGGCAGGGGATGGCTCAGGGAGCAGAGCAGCCTGGCAGAGCCACCCATTTCTGCCTACAAAGTGCAGGTCCGTGATGTCTCAGACGTCCAGCAACGAGTCCAAGCTCGGCTTTCCCATCAGATAATAAATGAATCATAAATAAAATTAATTAAATAAAATTCTAAACTACTACGACAAAAAAAAAATGTTTGAAATAAGGCTAGAGATTGAGGTGAGAAACTGGCTGATGCACAAATACCTGCACATAGACAACATCCTCATGTAACTCTCACTTCTAATACAACTAGCCTAACAGCAAAAGGTTGGGTGAGTAGGAAGAAAATGTGCAAACTAAACGGTCAGAACCGTGATAGTCACCCTCATTTTGCAGTTTAATGATTTTTAGCATCATCCTCATCTTTGCAGAACCTTGACCCTCCTCTTCTCCTCAGGGAGCACAGCACAGAAGCAGAGTTAAATCTTCAAATGGGTTTTGCACAAAAAGTCCTTGCTGCTTGGCCCTCGGAGGGGGACAAGGTGCGAATGTGCACCATGAATTTTTTTAGGCGTCTGTGCTTGGAAATTGTCTCAGCTCTGCTCTGGTGTAATGAAACCAAGCAGGCAGCATCTGGGCTCTTTCGCTCCAAGGGATTAAGGGGGATTTGATCCCGAGCAGCGAACAGCAGCTGACCCTGAAGGAATATACAGCAAGGGATCCTCTCCTCTTGCTCAGCCTGGCATACCCTGTGCTGTCCCCTTAGTCAAACTTGCATGAGCATGTTCAGGTCACTCAGATAAAAGCCAAGGGGACAAAGCTGACAGGGAATCCACCTTGCACAGGGCAGAGGGGAGCAGCAGTGCTGCAGGCTATGAGCTCTTGCACCAGGTCCCTGCATCCTGCCAGATCCCAGTGCTCCACTGGGAGCATCCTGATGCTGTGGTCCAGGACACAGCCAAACCCTTTCTGGGGACATTTTCTGGGTGACATCCTGCTCCCGCATCACAAGTCTGCCAGTTTCTGAATGTACTTTGATATCACAACCTGAAGCCAAATTGCTGTTGATGACCTTATGTAATGCAGGTCTTACAATGATTTCATTAGCTCCACTGGATTAGTTTCCTCAGAATGGATGAGTTAGTTATTTCTTCTGAATATTGAACATTTCCAGCAGTTCAGTCCTTTGAATCATGTTTAATAACCCCAGAACAGATAATCACTCACATATGTCATACTTTGCCTTCTGCAGCATTTGTGGATCACCTTTCCTATTGCAGATGGAGGGGAGCAGGAGCTTCTTGATGTGAAGCTGCTGAATCTGTCTCCACGATCCCCATTTCCCATTCCAGCACACCACCATTTCCCCTCCCATCACAGCACAGCTTACACCATTGAGCACCATTGCATGGGGGAGCCGATGCCCGAGCGGAGCAATGGGATGAGGAAACTTCTCAGATATGTATTTTTATACAAAAGTGTCATCCTTTCCTTAGACACCTCAAGGAAATTCAGATGTTTCCCAATCTACCCCCCATCTGGTAACAAAATACACTGCCAAGCTGTGAGATGGAGGTGTTTGCAAGACTCAGATCGCTCAGCCAGGTTTACGCTGTCCTAAGTAAAACTGGGGACATCCCTTGAAATCTGTGACCGGTGGCTCTCCTTTCCTTCCAAATAAAGATTAAGTTCTGAATTGCCCAAATCAGATATGAATGCATCGGGGTTGGAGCCAGGCGACAAGCTTCAGATCCAGACTCCAGCAACCAAAAATAACCTTGGGAAACAATCTTCTAAACTCCAAGTTTTAATCAAGAACATGTCTGTCCCCACTCATATTCCAGGGAAATGAATCTAAATACATCTCTGGTGCTCTGCTTGATGCTGTTCAACCCTCTACCAAACAAACAAACAGAAATAGTTTTGATGCCTTTTTTTAGAAGAAAAAGCTAGAAAGAGATATATAGGCCCTTAACCACAAGAAGACCGAGATGAATTCTGCATGCTCCAAATTTAGAGTTACTGGGATCCAAGAGTCCTATTTCAAAATGCAAATGAGAGTTCATGATTCAGACAGCCACTCCACGATCTTCTCATCCTGTGTCTGATTTTTACTTATTTAATAAAACGAACAAAAAGAAGTGTTCTCTGCCCAAGCAGTTATTGCAGAATGGCTGAAAAGCACATTGTATGGCCTGTAAAACCCCACGCTCCAGCTTTCTCAACTGCCAGCACGCAGTGAGGCACCGACAGCAGATACTTCTGCAGTACATGTCACAATACAAATTAAAATAAGCAGAAAATCCTAATTTGGCCGCTTTTGCATCCCGCTTCCTAGAAATCCTAATTCTACCCCAATGTCCTTTGTCAATACTGATGCATCTCTCCACATCTGAGCAATTTTCAGGGTTGTTTCTGCTTATAGGCTGCTTCTGCAGAATAAATTGCTTTTAGCAGCCCAGAGCCCGATGTCAGGTAAGAGGCTCCTTCAGGTCTTTCCCAAATACAGTGAATAAATAACACCAAGCGCTGCCGAGCCCAGCGGTCAGCAAAGAGCCGTGCTCATTCTCCTGCTGTCGGACACCACAATGGAAGCAGCAGCCCACATAGTGGGGATGCTTCTGCTGCAAATCACCGCTCATTTTGGCGTGTGCATGGTGGTGTTTGGTTGGGTTGGGAGACATGAAGTGAAATCCCCCGAACTGTCCCATATTGTTGATTCTTTCAGATCAACGCTGTGTGCTGGGCAGTGGCAAGAGGTGTTTTGAAGGGTCAGCTCATTCCTCATTAGTCTCAGGGCATTTAAAATTCTTTACTGAGGTTGTGCCTATCTTTTTTCCAGATTGACTCATATTGAATGGGAAAAAAAACCCAGGCAAAACAAAACCAATTAGTCCAGACTCTTGCGCAGCTATGAAGAAAGAACAGCTGAAGTCATCCCTGTGTCTCACCTCCACCCTCTGATCACCCCTTTATGGGCCAGTCTACAAATGGTAACGCTGAAGCTCCTACTTGTGACTATCATTAACAACAGGGTCTGCAATTAAACACAGACACATTCCTTGTTGTTTCCTGGGTCACATCACTGCCTTTGTCACCACCCACGTAGCTCCTCCTCTGCTCCCCTTCGCCCCAAGCAGCTGCTGTGGTGCCAACTGATACGAGTCCTTTGCTTCTGGTTCTGTTTCACAAGTACCATGTTGGGTGATCCGGGCGCCCTCGCAGTTGTGGCTGCAGACAGTTGCATGGGCAGCAAACGTGGCACAAACTGAGCTCTGTTGCTTGCAGAGCTCCACGCTGTAAAATACCTCACATAATATTATTTTCACCATACAGCCAGTTTGCAGCTCTAAGGAGAGATCTCGTGCTGCTTCACTTCGGGGACTATTCACCACTATTAGAGCAGATGAGCACATAAGCAGTTGGATTTAGGAATGCCTTTTGCATGGTAAAAGGGCTGACTTTGCTCCCCCGTGATTTCTGAGATCCTGTTTGTTGGCTTTTAAGCATACAGCCAAATACTGAGTCCCTGAAACCTTGAAGTTTCATAAATTGCTGTTCGCCTAGAAATTCACACCAGCAGTTAAACACGTGTAAGTCAGCTTCTATTAGTTCCACAGAAAAATTCCATCTGAGATCAAGAATTGGGACCAATATTTCTAAATCCTAAAGTCCTGAGAATTATTTGTAGGAATTTATGAACAACTTTGAAAATAAGGAAGATACTAAAGAAAAATAAACTACTCTCAGAAATACTCATTAACTGAGAGGTATGCTTGTAAATAACCACCCCTTCGCTTACACACCTGCTTTAACGTGCTGCTACAAAAATAGGTTAGACAGAGAAAACAGGATTTGACTCTCACATAAGGAACTCTGCAACTCTTAATCAAGATATGCCATTTACTGAGAACTTGGCATTTCACACACCTCCACACACCACACACCAGAATGGGAAGGAGCCAAGTTTCCATTGAAATACTCAGCTTCCTAAAGGTTTTATTTTGTTAAATTCAGCTGTCTAAAGGAAGGCAGCAACACGCTGAGCATAAGGAAAGCAGGAAAACTTTAGTACCACAAGTTGGCTCCAGACACTTTTAAATCCCAAAGACATTTCAAACTGAAACGCTGATGAGGAAAAGTAATCTGAGGTCAAAACTTAATGAGAAGAAGCAGAAACAAAGCCAGCTTATACTTACATATATATATATTCTTTTTATCACACTTACCCAGTTCAAACATAAAACATGACTTCACAAACAGCCTCACAGCAGAACCCCCAGCCCTCCTAAAGACAGCAGGACTTTAGGCTTTACACTACAAATATTTTCACCTGAAACTACTAATGGTGAGAATGCACTTCAGGTGGCAGGGATCAAAGCTGATTTCTCTTCAGACTCTGCTGCTGCAGGAAAGCCTCTCAGGAGATGAAAAGGATGGAAAAGCAAGAAGGGAGTTTACACTTCTTTAAGGAGCTATCAGCAGAAACCTCAAAATACAATGTTAGCTGACTGTTCTCTGCTCAGAGTTGCTTTCATGTGATAGATAGCTAAATACTTGGAGGATGATAAATGATGAACTGTGAACGATTATTCTAATACAGAGGAAGAGAAGAAGGCTTATGTCTGGCATTGAGAAAAATATCATCAGATGTCCCTGACACATTAGCCATCAAGTGTTTATCCTGGAATGAAGCTGAGTAGATTAACTGGTATTATCAAAACATTATTTTTTATTTTTTTTTTCAGACTTAAGAAAAGCCTTGACAATTGAACTTGCTTACTGGGAGAAATACATCGAGTCAGATCTATAAGTTAGGAGGGGTGGGTTATGGGAAAAAGAAATCATACTGGTAATGGAGAAATAGTAATATCATTTGGAAACGAAGAGGTAGGAAACATCTTACAAAGAGTGTTCTCATTTTAAATATGGGTATTGTGGAAAACTGGAATATCCTAGGAGGCTTATGCAGCTACAATTTGCACCTTATGGAGAAATGAGAAGGGATTATGCCTGAAAGGAAACCAGTAGATGGAGGACATGGGGAGCAGCAATCTGCAGCTCAGTTACGGATGAACATGGAGCCCCTGCCTACCACCCCCTTCTTCAGTAACAGCACTCGCTTAGGGCCCAGTTTCCAGTTACTTGTGTCCTGCCAGTTTGATCTGCGTTGCTTTGTGATTGTTCATACAGCTCCCAGAAAACTTCTGCGTGGGTGAGAGTTATGAGTAAGTGAACTGGAATGAATTATTACTTTCAAACGAAAATAAAATCAGCAAAACATAACAGTCCTGCCTCTCCTTCTCCCTTCTGTTCTCCCAAGGTGTAGGATTCATAATGCTAAAGGTGCCAACAGGGCACAGAAAGAGACAGTAAATAACCATCAGCTGCGGGTCCTGGTTCCATACCCACCACTAAACCTCACAGGCTTGTCCAAGGGAGCAGTCAGGAGTCAGGGGTCTCTTGATTCAAATGGCCCCTTCATTCAAATTTGATTCAAACAGTCCCTGGAGGGTTATGACTTCTCACAGCGACCATCTCTGGTGGTTGGAGACACAGGTAATGTAGACAAGCTGCAGACATGCTCCAGCAGCTCAGAGCCCACCTCCTTTTTCACCAAGAAGCCAGACCTGCATTGCCATGCAGTGGTTACCTTCGCACTTGCAGGACCACCTGCCTTCGGTCAGCTTGGGCAAAGCTTGCTTGCACCTTGTATTTGCTTGCCTTGCACTTGTCCGTTTTGCAATATCAGGTAAAAAAAAAAGGTCCCTGATTCACCCACTGTGTGCAAGGCAGATGGGAGAGACAGGTTTGAATGTAGTGTTGTGGATCTGTCAAGTGCTTGTGTGATCCCCCAAAGTCCCCTAAACCAAGGGGCATGTGGTACAGAGCAGACAAAGCACCACAGACACTGGCCAGATCCTCCAGTCCCCAAGTAGCTACCAAACTCCTACATATTGCGATTTGTGACTGGATAAAATGAGACTGCTCTGTCATTTAAATTTACAATAGTAGGAGAGTCACATCACCTATGGGATATTTGATAGGCATCTCTGAGGCCTGTTGGTGCCACCACAGTAGACCTTAGCTCAGCAGGGAATTAGCTTCTTTGCTTCATCGTTGCTCCTCCACGCCTGGCTGACTGTTGTCCTTTCTCCTCTGGAATAATTATGATGACTGAAAATAAATGTGTGGGACAACTTGTGCCAGTTTCCACAATTTAACAGCACATGGACATTTGTGTGAAAGTGTGAGCCAGGATGTTTGTGTTCATTCTCCTAATTCTCTCGACAAAATGGTTTTATAAATAATCAGGCCTTAATTGTGTGATTCCAGTTAATGCAGAGGGAGTTAATTAACATCTGGAACAAGTTTCCTGGCCCGAGCTATTAGCTGTGCCTGGTGCAGAATTCAAACAATGTATGAAGTGAGGCCTGTAGCCAAATGATTTTGTACATAGCTGAAATGAGAAATGACCAAAGATGGGTGAGGTATGGCAGCTGCACCAAGATAATGTTCGTTTTTGGTAAACAAGTGTGTACCGAGTCAAGACATGATTGTTGTACCGGTCCAAGAGGTGCACTATGTGGCAAATAATAGGCATCATCTCTCGATTTATCCCCTCTTCAAACCCTCCAGCTCTTCCTGCTTGTCTCCAAAACCCTCACGGATCCGGGATTCCAGAGACTCACAGCTGGGGGAGGAGCAAACCCACCAACATAAAGGCCAGGTATCCTGTGCAACCTTGTACATCCCTACTGTGTTTTATCTCATCTATTTGTGAAGTCAAAGAGGAGGATTTAGTTTTGTGCCTCTAAGAGGGAGAAGAATACCAAATCACAAGCAGGGAAACTCTGAACCTCTGCCTCATGTGTGGTACTTAGGGACATGGTTTAGTGGGTAGTAGGTGGTAGGGGGACGGTTGGACTAGGTGATCCTGGAGGTCTCTTCCAACCTTAATGATTCCATGATTCTATGATTCCATGTATCCGTATCAAATAGAGAAATTGGGAGGTGGCTTCTTAACTGCCACCAGCCCTCCTGCAGAAAGGTGCTGCCCAAACTCAGGACAGCGTGTAAAATTTTGAAAACCCTTTTAGGTGAACCCAAACCATTTTGTCCAACTTAAACAGATTTTTTTTAAAATTCTTTGTAAAGCTTTTTAATTCTTTTTACATCACTTTTGGTTTCAAGTAGAAAATGGGTTAAAAAACCCCAAGAATTTTACTTAATAAACGTCTAAAAGCTGTCGATGTGCCCATGTACTCCCTCCACTGCCTTTGAAGCCATGACCCCATGGAGACAAAGAAGAAATAATATATTGCAGTGCTAATTCATGTGATACTACTCATAGTCAACCCTCAAACACCACCATGGACCACTCCACCAGGAAATCCAATGCCCCCAGGAGCTGGTCTCACAGACCTGCAGGCTTTCTCCACAGCTCCTGGCTTCTCGCCTACTCAGTGGCTGTCACTTCGCTTGTTCGAGAGCTTCTCACTAAAAAAGGGGGTTCTGTGCTGTGGGAAAGGGAGATAATGGTAGAAAAAGGAACAGTCCGTTGCATTGGAGAGTGGTGGAGTGGGGTACCGGGTCTGCACACCAAGCAGATAAGAAAGTATCGTCTAAACTCCTCCCTCGCCCAAAGGGAAATGCAGTCCATCCTGGTGACAGTGTGGTCATAGGACTTCACAAGACTGTGGAAAGCCCTCAGCTTGGCCAGCTGGAATTTCTAGAAAAAACATTTTTTTGACCAATAGTCACAACCCAGGAATAGGTAGGAGAAACAGCAAATCCTTTTTGTATTTTTCACTATCAGAACACATTGAGCATCTCCAGAAATGTATGTTCACATATGCCTTGTGAATCTCCATATCTAGCTAGTGCAGGGATAATATATCTGAGCAAGTTTATGTAGTTGCTCTCTTATTACCTCCTCTGGTGTGATGAATTGTTATTGAAGGTTTCTTACCCACGTTCCTGTTTTGGTAGAAACCCATCCTGTGTTTTATGCATGAGTTCTACACTGCTGCAGCTAGAAGGCATGCAGATGAGGAATGCCTCTCCAAATAATCCCCTTGCTAGGAAACATAAACTGTTCTCACTGAGCTCCAGCAGAAAACCACAAACTGTGGTGCAAATTGTATTTCCATGAAGTTCTACGTATGAACACGAAAGAAGAGCAGAAGGGTAAGCAATTCAGCTGATAGCCATAGGCGAAGCAGAGAGCAATTTAGGATAAAATGCAGTCAGACAGTGTAGGAAGAGTCATTGCTTTTCTAGAAATGAGGGTCACTGTGTTGAACGTCAGAAGATCCCTTATGTGGGGTCTCAGGTGCCATCACAGCCAAGTGCCCAACTAAGTCTGGGGAACTCTCCTTCTCCTTATCTCATATCAGGGCGACTGAAAGAGTAATTACCACCACCTTCATTCCCCCACCTTCTTCTTTGTTTGCCAGAGCTACAGATCTTGTACTAAAAAGAAAGTAGTTTACTGGTAGTATAGACTGCAGTGGAGTGATCCAAAGCCTGCTGAAGGCAACCACTTGTTTCCACTTACTAAAACCAAAAGAGGGTAGATTTAGATTAAATACAAGTAAGAAATTCTTCATGATGAGGGTGCTGAGGCCCTGGCACAGGGTGCCCAGAGAAGCTGTGGCTGCCCCTGGATCCCTGGCAGTGTTCAAGGCCAGGCTGGATGGGGCTTTAGGCACCCTGGGCTAATGACAGATGTCACTTCCCATAGCCGGAGTGCAGGAGTTGGACTAGATGATCTTTAAAAGGTCCCCTCCAACCCATTCTCTGATAAATTTAAAAGGTTTGGGATGAAATCCTAGACTGCAACCAGCTCTGGCTCCCAAGTCAATGAGAGAGCAGGAGAAGAGGAGAAGCTATGCTGCTGGGAAACACCAGTCTATACCAGTAAGAGGACTGGGATGTCAGCGTAGAGTCATATACACTGAGGTACCCACTGCTATTCTGAGGAGCTATAATGATCAGTAATTCAGCCCTGTTTAGATTTATGACTGGTCTGAATTTCATGTACAATTTTCATAATCTGTCATAATTACAAAAATTGCAAATAACTTTTTAATATCAAAGTTAAAAAATAGGCAAATCTTTCACAGCATTTTTATTGCCTATTTACAATCTCAAATCAAATGGTTTACAACTTTGTGTTCTGAAAATATACAACGTAAGAAAACACTAGCCTGGCAAAATTATGCTTTTATGATAATGACAGCGATGATTTATAGTTACTCTAGTTAAACTATAATGGCTGCACAGATGCTGGGATAAAACTATTGTACAACATGTTTAGCCACCATAAGCATGGCACCTGCTAGCTCCACCACGGTACATATAAGAGCATGTTAGCATTTCTTTATGAATATTATTTTCAAGGATTATAATTGGACCATAAACATTGACTTGAGGATAAAATTGCAGTAGGCAGGCTTTAAAAAATACCTTCAGAAATATTCAGACAGTTTTGCATATCTGGATTTCAGAAGCAAGTTTATGAGAGATAATATATAATGTGTTTCTGATCTTGTAGGACTCAAAAATGATCTGCGTTCTTCTTACGGTCTATATGAATTTGTGGCAGGAGAATTTGGTGATATTTACAGAGCCAGAAATTAAATCCTCCAGCCCACTGCTGGCTATCAGGAAATAATATTTATCCACAGGTCATGTCTTACACAAATGGCAATGGCAGGAGTTTCCTGCATACCTTGCCAAGCTCTCCCTGCACCCACCCGTGGTCCCACTCACTCCTGAGACGCTGCTCAAGGACACCAGCACTGGTTGCTATGGTCCATCTCCATGCGCTGAATTTGGTCTCACAAACCAGCTGCGGAGACAGAAATGTAATCCAAGTGTTATTTTCCACTGAAATGGGTGAGGAATGCAGTGGCCATGAATGCTTGCACAGACAGTAGAGCTGAGCACCGGCCGTAACATGCGTTACAGATGTACTAGACATGGGCAAGCTGATTACACTCACCATAGCAAGAAAATACCGGAATTGAGGTAAATAACATTACTGAATGTATGACACTACAACCATTTGTTCTAATTCTGGCTACAGAAACCTTTACCTGTTAAATATTGGCCGTAAATATATGTGAGGGTTTGGGTCAAAGTGCATTGTCTGACTTTCTTAGCAAGGCAATTTTCGTAGAGTAGGTAGAACTGAAAAAGGGCGCTAACGGGTTGTGTAAAACGGGAGTTGACTAACCCGGTTAAGTTTTTAAAAAATTGTTATAAATCAGAAGCAAGACTGTTGGAATTACTGGAATTTCACTGAGGTACAACACCTCCAGAGAGAAGAACCACTGCTAAAAATCAAATCAGACATTTACTTGTGTCTCAAGGATTGTGTTTTTTAGTGACGGAAAACCTTCCCAAGTCTGTGGCACAGCTTCTTCTTTACTTCAGACTTTCTCAGTCCAGCTGGACAGAGTATGAATGAAGTGCAGACATTATATACTTCATCCTCCACCACTGAATCTGCTCTATCTTACTCAATATTAAAGCCCTGCTAACGCCTTAGGCAGCAGTAGCTGACCCTTTGAATTAAGACGTCCTCTGCAGTGGATGCCTCATGCATATGCCTATTGATGTATTTCAGAGTGCAGATAATTTTTTATTTTGGGTATCTGCTCTGGCTTCATATTCCCAAGAAAACACCTCTTGTATCTATTTTTTCATGCCATGTATTTCCCTCTACTTCCCGCTATAATGTATTGTTATATTCCACAGAAAAAGCTTTCTTACGTCCATCTTTGTCAAAACTCTAGGAGCCACTTAAGCATCACTTTCAAGGGCTCTTTATCACTCAGGTGAATTTCCCCCTAATTGTATCCTTTAACTCCAAAAGGGGTTTGGGGACATACTTTGTATGAAAGATGCTCTAGAAAACAAAAGTTGCATTGCTGGTGGTTCTGCTTTTATATTTCCACCCAGGTAACTCTCTGCACACCAATTTGCTTTCTCTTTTCCAATACCCGTTTCCTCCTGGGGCTAGTTCCTGGGACAGAGCTGTCTTGAAATAATTTAATTATCATGTGGCACACACCTTTTTGGTCCCCCTGAAACGGTGCGTGATGCCTTTGGTTTACATCACTTGTTGGAAAACACTCCAAAGCATTGAAAAACTATTAAATTGTTACAGTATTGGATGCCAACACACAGGGCTATTAGTCTAATTCATCCTTCAGATCAAAGCCCACACAGGCAGCTCTCCTGCCTACAGCTATTTTCCTTTTACTTTTCTGCTTGACAGTAGTCCCTCATATCCCTCTGTTCTGCTTTCTTTGAACATACACATTTTCCTTTAGTCATGGAAATATAATTTATGTCTATTATACTGTATTATAGATTGCAGATCAGGACAAGCGTGCATTAGTGCCTGGAACGTCTGTTTATTGTACGTCTGGTTTCTAAAAATAAATAAATAAGAAAGCCACCCTGCTTGGCTGGGGAGAGGAAAATACAAAGGGGGAGGACTGAGGGGCTGGGGGGAGCTGCACTCTGTTCTCAAAGTTTAATTTCCAAGTAAAGACCTTGAAGCATGATTTATTAACATCACGCTGGTTGCTTTTGTCACGTTGTGGATGTGGCGGGGGGAGCGCTGGCCCCTCTCCAGCCCGGACCACCCAGTGAGCTGAGCGGAGCTACCGGCGGCGCACACCCCGGTTCAAAGGTTCACCCCCAATTCACCAGCTCCATCAGTCACCAGGCGCCTGGCTCCGACACCCCATTGGAGGCAACAGCAAGAACAACAATAACACCACCCACCAGCCCCCCCCCCAAAAAAAACCCCATATCCTAACCGACGGGCTGTCTGGGATGCGAGAATTGCAAAAACAATCCCCACCCCATCAGGGAGAGTATGTGTGCAGGGAGGAGAGGGAGCGTGAGGAGGGGGGAGAGAGGGAACGAGACAGACAGAGGGGAGGGAAGAAGGGAGGAGGGAGTCCAAGCTCTGAGAAACATCACTCCATCTCTCTCACTCCACAGGAGCTGAGCAAGGAGCAGGACAATGTTTGACAACACGCAGTACCCCTATAACTGCTTTAATTATGATGGGGATGATTATCCTACTTGTAGCTCTGACGAAGAGAAAAAATTCACCAGACCGGCATACAGGTAAGATGAAGTTTTTCCAAGTCCCCCCATCTCTGGGGAGGTTTCTGAGCTCTGGGACGGTGGGATCACGGCTCACGGGCGAGCGGGGGACCTCTCCCCAGGTGTGCGCAGTGGGTCTGACCCCGGCACAGGCACCACAGCAGACAGATCCCCCCCCCCTTCCATGTTTGAAGTGCTCATGATTTGTTTCCTCCCATGTGGGGTCCCAGCAGCTCTGGCATGCCGTTGAGCCACCAGACCTCAGATGGTCTCCTCTGACCTCCAAGAGCCCTGGGAGAAGGGGAATTAAAGGTGCAATGTGCCAATGGGTGAATCGGATGCAGATAATCCCCGGTGTGGTGGGAAGACGCGTGGTGTAGATGTTTGTGGGGGCAGCTAAGGTCTTTTTCACGAGCAGGCAAGGTCTCCAGCGCCAGTGTCTCTGAGCTTGGTCTGTCTCACTGCAGCCTTCCAGCTCAGCGAAACTTTTCCGATGGGGTTTGAGAGGTGGGTGATCTGTCTGTAACCTGAATCCAAGCACGCTCTGCTGAGTGCCAGGGCAAACAGCCGGGTCGGGACTCAGTTGCCTGGAAGTAATGCCTGCGTATCACCCGGCGGCTCGGGGCGGAGGGGCAGTGACCACGCTCGGGCTTTATCCCTGGGACGTCTCGGGTCAGGGCATAGATCCACCGGGAGAACTTTTGGAAGCAGGATGTAGGCACACATGTACCCATGTGGTCCTAAAAGCTGAGTACGTGAGCAAGGCGATGGTGTAACAGCAAGTTTTCCTTTTTTCAGCTACATTGCCTTAATTGCAATGGCCATCCAGCAAAGTCCTTCAAACAAAGTCACCCTCTCTGGCATTTATGACTTTATAATGAAGAAATTTCCTTACTACAGATCAAATCAAAGAGCCTGGCAGAACTCCATCCGACATAACTTATCACTTAACAGTTGTTTTGTAAAGGTAAGATCAGTAACTGTATATTTACATACACACTGCACGGCTAGAAAAATATACGCAGGAATAATCGCATCACTAGCAAAGAAGGGAAACAAACAGCTGAGCTGTGAATCACTTAAAATCGCTCTGAGTTGTCAATTAGAGAGATAAAAAGTATGTCCTTGTCTGATGTGTGCTAATAGATAACAAATTGAAGAGGATGGAGTTTACATCCTATTTGTATAACGAAAAGGAATAGGCTTGAAAGTCTTGTCATATGTGTTTACACCATTCTTGAATGTAAATGGATGCAGATGTTCAGCAGCAGCATCTGTAACACATACAAATACTGAACTGCCTTTAAATAAATACAGGTTCCCAGAACAGAAGGGAATGAGAAGGGGAAAGGAAACTATTGGAGCTTTGCAACGGGATGCGAATCCATGCTGGATCTCTTTGAAAATGGGAATTACAGGCGAAGACGGAGGAGGAGGAACGTGAAAAGGGAACATAAGGAGCAGCGACCTAGCAGAGGGAAAAGTCCTTCATCCCCCGATATGTCTTCTATGGACTCCGCTTTAAACAGCATTTCCTCCCCTGAAAGTAAACACGAAAGAATTGAATCGGGACTACTGCAGCCTCGTGGGTTTGCTCCAAACAGCATGACCAACAGGCAGAGCCTAAGCAATTCCTCCTTAGCAAAATCGGATTCTGAAATTAAATTCAGCATCGATTACATTCTTTCAGCCCCCGACCCTTTGCCTGTCCTGAGATCTCAGTATAATACACAAGAAAGTAAATATCATCTACTGGAGGCCCAGCAAATTAATCTCCAGTTCTGGACAATGTGATGCTGTTTATTCGTGGCAGCAAAGTCTGAGTTGCAGTGTATTCAGCAGCCTCATGTCACTGAAAATCAGCAGCCTGCCTCCTCGTTTTCTTCCTGAGCAGTACTCGGAGAGGGTTACCGATTCACCAGCCGATACTCCGTCTGTACCCAAAGAACTTTGCTAAGGTTAAGGCATAAATAACAGTTACCAATATCGGTTTCCACTATGCTGAAATTCATGACATTCTAGCTTGGTTTTCTAAACTGTCATGGACATCATTTAATTCCACAAAGAATTTCCTTTCTCAAGCAGAATCTGACAGAGAAGAGGTTTGCTTATCACCCGTTGCTTTATTAAAGACAAAGTGAATTCAAGTCCACTTTCACTGTGGAAATTAGGATTAATTCCACTGAAGTATATAGGTCAGAACTTAAGCTGATCTAAAACAGTGTAATTCTGTTGATTTACACTGGCTGAGAATGTAAGGCGAGGGGGGGGATGTGGGTGGGCTCTGTTTTCCTAAAAGGAATCACAGAAAATCATTCTATCTCACTTTATTTTTCATTTTAACATCATGTTTCAAACTGTTGTGCAGCTTTCATTCATCATTACTTAGAAAATGTAGTTATTAATAGGTGTTTAAAGTATATTTTTATTGATATTCAGGGCAGAATTATTTAAACTATTGAAGTAAAGTTGTATTGAAAATGATTCCAAGAAAGCTAATTGCAAGGCTGTTGAACTCTGGTAGACTTTGGGGGGTAATGTGACAGGGCCATAAGGCCTCTCAACGCCTTGGTTTTAAAAAAAAAACCAACAAAGATAAACCTCTCCCTTTGTACTATCAGAAAGCTTCCTGAGATGCTGCTGGGAAGTCCCTGAACATATTTCATTTAGCAAGTGGGAAGGGAGACACAGCTTTGCAAGAAGCTGTACCCAGTGTTGACCAGAGCCAGAATTCCACCTACCTGCTTTGAGACAAGTTGTATATTCCTATTAAATAGATTTTTATTGATCCTTCTTGCAAGCAATTACCAAAGTGGTACTTGATACGATTTCAGCAAAGCTGGTGAGATTTATTACAGATACCAATGAGCTCCATTTCTAAAGAAAGATGTTTCTTTACCATTTACATGCAGTGGGGTGTTTCAGAACAGAACCAGATGGACAATGAACTGAAATGAGCATTAACGATGAACTGTAACGAGAGCTTAAGAACTTGCTTTTATACAACTTGTGGACGATGAATTGCTTCCCAGTACCTAACGGCAGCTTTAGTAAAGGCTCCACAATACCTTGGGTTTGGTTTGGCTACTACAATCTTCACCTACTGCAGATAAAGGAAAAGAAGAGAAGAATTCTGGTGGTTTTAAATGATTACATACGGAGAGATAAAATTATCTTTGCAACATGAACTAAAGGTAAATGAAGGTATATGAGATGAGATTGAGCAAAATTGTGTTAGAGGTTTGCTAAGGCATGACTTGAATTTTTATGCAGAAGCTCTGACATTTCACTAAGTTATTTTACATTGTGTCTAATATATACTGTACATTTATACTATATATTCTTATATATTGTTATTGAGAAAGGGAGCAATATCGCTGCACTTATATGTTGTAAAAATGCATGATATATGTTGTCATGATGCTGAAACTCCTGCCATATACTTAAAATTTACCGTCAGTGTATTTCACACTGATTGGTAATAAACGCTCTTTTTTTTTTTTGGAAAACTTGCTATCTTCAGGAATTTCCACAGCATGCAAAAGTCTTTGCCTCTTCTTCAGAAAAGACGAAACGGCACATGATGGCAGTTACATCACTGCATGTCTCCCAAACTTTGAAGGGATGATTTGTTGTGACCAAATTCTGCCTTCAAATGGGAGATTTCGATTTTCTGTGAATCAATGGTTATTCTGGGCGATTACCTGAAAGCAAAATTTGACTCCTTGGACTCAGTTGATCTGTTGTTGACACTGACATTAGAAAAAGAAGAAAACCTCTGGGGTCGCTGGACAGATGGGTTCTCGTTTGAAGAGGGACAAGAATTTGCTCCTTTAGTATTTACGCTCGGTAGTAAATAGGTGTGGGAAGAGCATGTCCCCATTTAGTGCTTCAATGTCTGCATGCACTCACGTGTGGGTTGGTATGTGTGCACCTCTAGGATCCCACCGGCATTTATATAACCAAGCTTTATATGCAGATTTTTCCTCGACTGTTTTAAACATGGCAATGCTGCTGTTAGGCTGACAGTTACAGTACACATCTGCAGTATATTCGAAATATATATTTTTTGCTGTGAAATGCGCGGATGTGATTCTTCCTCTGTGTTCTTTGTTGATGCTGTTAGCAAAAGGTAACTCGATGAGAGCAAAAGTTCCTCCTACGCAACACCTTACCCAGGTGAACACGGTGGGCTGCTGAGACCGACGGAGATACGGTTACGGCTGCTAGGCCATACGGGATAAATGTATTGGGAACGGCAGAAATACACCCAGGTGGATTTACAGGGGAGATCCAAACCCATTTTCAGTAAGATGAATTAATATTCACAAATAGCCATGTCCTCTGCTCACAGTAAAGTGCTGCTAGGAGAGACTGTCATACCTGAGTTTCCCTAACATATAATCAAAGAAATTTGTGTACAAATAGGTGTTAACATTTGTTTTGCAAAGGATATCAATCATATTTCAAAAAATGTAGGGACGTATTTCAATTTACCCAGTATATTATATTCTGACGACTCCAGAAAGGTTTCCAGCACTTAAAGTGAATGGCATTTAATATAGAACAACATAACAGGGGTGAGGGCTAGACGTGACCTTATTCAAATGTCGTAGCCATTACAAAGCCATTCCCAATGTAATTATAATTAAATACTTTATGCCTTTCTTGCAAATCCTCTGATCGATCATTGATATTAACATTAATATTGTATTACCCCCGAGCAAATGTCTCCCACACAAGTGTTATGGATCACCAGGTTTCCATTAACAAAGTCGTGAGCTATTGCCGTATGCTGGTCGTGGATAAATTTACGTAAATTACCTTTTCTCAGGGAAGGAGGGAAAAAGTCTAGTTTTTTTTCTTTTTATCCCTGCACTCTGAGTCTAGAGCTATTTCTTCAGCTCCATCATCGCCTGTCAGCCGCTTACATAAAGCCATAACCAAAGAAAAAAGAAAATCTCACAGGAACATCCCTCTTTGCCCTGTGTGAAGCAGGAGAATATTCTCCAGACACAGCTGGTTTGGTACAGGGGTTAAAGCTGAGCTGAAGCCGGGGCTACGCAGTGCAGGGCAGGGGTCTGCACCCCACCGAGGCCATCACCGGGCTCGTTAGGCTGTGCACAGCAGCCAAAGGGAGAAAAGGTCCTGGTGTTTGGCTCAACTCCTCGTCTTGAGGGGTCTTCCTGACTGCAAAGAAAGACCCAGAATGAGCCATGGATTTCCTAACCCCAAAAGATGTGCTTACCTTGGGCGGCTGACACTGCCTGTCCCAAGCCAGCGATGAGGCAGGAGAGGAGCGCAGGAGAGCAGGTCCTCCCTGCCGGGCTGGTGGGCAAGGCAGGGAGGAGAACAAGCCTTTTGTCCTCTCCTTTTAGGATCGTAAATACCTTTGCAAAGGAAAGATGAAAGGTTTCTTTCTGGGGAGAAACTAGGCTCGGCCTCACTGAGGGACTCCAGGGTGTTTTGTTTATTTATCCTGTCAGAAGAACGCTTTCCATGATAAAACAAAGATTTTGATGGAGCTACATCAGGTTATTCTGCAGCGATATGACTTCTAATGATTTAATTTCTTAGGCTTTTGTTACTGATGTCACAGAAGTGGTTTTTGCACAGCAAGATGATGATCTGCCTCAGAATGAAATTCAAAGTACTTGGGCAAGGATGCAGAACTTTTTCTTCCCCACCACCAGTGAAGAGAGGCCAGATAACACCCAGTGCAGGGCAGTGGTTAACCTCACCTACAGGAACCTCTCCCTCAGCAGAACCTCCCCCTCATTATGGGAACACTAATGCAAATTAGGGTAACTGAAAACAAACCTTTTCTTTGTCAGCAAAGCCAAGTTCCACTTTTTTCTGCCAATCAGATAGATCTTATTAGCTGAGACCCATTAACTCCCTGTATAAACAGAAGCTGTGTTCAAGGAGCATCTGAAGGTCAAACCATGCTGGAGAGCTGGCTTTCCCCACACCGTTGTTTTGGTGTATGCTTCGTTTTGTTGCTTGGGCTGCCACAACCTTCCTCAGCTCCACAGCAGGTTGGTCTTCAGCTGCCTTGCAGAGCAATCTGCATGCTCCCTCAAAGCTGAATCTAGATTTGCACCATTTTTGGGCAACAATTGCCTACTCAAGTCCAAATCTTGTGTGTCCTTTCCACTCTTTACTGGTAGAGGGGACACACTGGGAGGGGAAGGAGTTTGGAGGGGGCAAACCTTGGGTAAAAAGCTCTGCTACATGTCTTCCAGTAGAACAGAGCTGCTAGGGACTCAGTGAATGGTACAGCGCAAAGGCCCTTGGGGTTGTGTATCAAGTCTGTATTAATCCTGTACTGTAAACCGAGGGCAGCATCTCCCCAGTGTCCCACCACACTCAAGTTCAGGTGAAAGAGGGAACCAAATCCACAGACCCCTAAGCAAACTGGGCTTTAATCTTCACCTCTGGTGGTGTAACACAAATCCCTGTCTGTGACCAGGACTTCAGATCCTAAACCCAAGACATGGAAATCCTGCGCTGCTCATTCCAGCTGGCCTCTCCCCTCTGTTTCCTCTGGGGCACGTTCTCCTCCCCACTACATAGGTGTAAATCCTTGCAAATCCATTAACTTTGGTACAATCACTTTTGGAATTGAAATAGCACGTGCAAATACAAACTTTGCATATTTTATCCAATGTCTCTACTCACGCAGTCTGCCAAACTGTGCAGCAACTCATCTCCTAGATAGCCTTCTGAGAGCAACAAATGGTCCTGCCTCTTTATTTTGCCTTGGGATGCAGCTTCTAATTGCTTTTCCCAGAACATGGGTACCATATGCACTGCAATGCACAAAGAACCTAGTACATACCCTCTGTCTCTGTTTTACTGGGAATGCCTTTCTTATTGCACTTAGGGTCATTAAATTAAAGAACAGGGTAGGTCCAAGTCCTACAGAACTTGCACTGGAATTTTTTTACCCAGAGAGCTAACATAAAATAACAAAGTAAGTTGTGCTCCCTCCCACCCTAGCTACAACGGTTGGAGGCAAATCCAACTGTGAGAATTTTGCCTGAGAAAGAACTGCTGGATTTCTCCCACTGTGAAATCCAGCTGTTAATTCAAACAGAAGGGATGGACCTGACCAGATAGGCCAACTGGCTTGTTTCCATCCTGAAGTCCATTGTGTTCCGCAAGTTCCTAAATTTATGGTCATGAAGGTCTTCCAAGGCCTGTAACGAAGTATGGCATGCAATGTTTTTGTTATGGAATGTGAGCTGCAAAGGAAAAACAAGGTTTGAATTTATCTTTCAAATGAAGATCCTGGAATCTCTCAGGATAAACAGGCTAAATTAGGAATCAAAACACATCATGTTTCTCACCATAATTATGAAACTGAAAATAGCGCTTGCAGTGTACTGTCGGAGAAGAAAACTAGAAGTTGCCGTAAGCCCAACCAACTTTCTTTTTGTCATGAGTGTTTCTCTGTGTGTTCATTGTCACTTCATAGCAGGGGTCAGCAGTGTGCAGCAACAGGAACAACCCTTCATCTTTTGGGGGTTGTCGTTCTGCAGGAATATTGCAGAAAAAGTTCTGCCCTTCAGAACTGAGCTGTCGTTCTCCCTCATCCGTGCTTACATTAGACACGTACTACCTTTTGTTGCTCTGGGAAGGCTGGAAATAAGACACCAAAATGCTCTGTGACTTGTCAGCCTGCATGGTGCAGCTCAGTGCAGTTTTCTTGCTGCTCCAGCTCCACAAAATAAATGTTCTGCTCAAAAGCTGTTCCCTGTTAGCTGAAGACATGGTGAAGACTTAATAGGCTTGGACGTTTGTTCGATTTTCATAGTGATATCAGTGGCTGTAATTAAAAAAAATTAATCTTCCTGAAATTTGCACAGTCACAACAAGGCTACTCTTTCCTTCAGTCATTAAAAACTTGTGGTAGTACTAGCACTTGGCCCTACAGCCCTGTGTATGTGAGTCTAACTGTCCCCCAGAAGCTGCTGTTTCCATAGTTGCTAATGGTGAAACACTGTCACATTTTCCTTTGTCCGGGAAAAAAAATTAGGATAGAATCAACTTTCCTCTTGAGCCCAAAGGCTCTGCTGACCATTAGCCATCTGTCCCAAGCAAGACCTGCTCTAGCTGAAAATCCTTTTCGAGGTTTCATGCCACGGATGTTTATTCCTACATCAAAATTACTCCCTGTCTTCCCCTCTTTGCCTCGAGACGTTACGCTGTGCTAGTATTGACTGCAACAGCATCCTCTGCTGCCATCCTCTCCTTCCAGCATGGCCTCTCTGAGGGTGGGAAAAAGAACCAGCTCTTTCCATAAAAGTGAATGTGGAAAACAACAGGTGCAATGAGCTATGGTTTGTGATAATCCGTCTCAAGCTTTTCCGAGGCTGAGGGCTATATGAGCAATTATCAGCCCCCGGGAGGCATTTCAGTACTAATCAGCCCATAACGTTCTGTACTGGAGCATCTGGGACTGGCTTCATGAGTTGAATCCTGACTCTCATGAAATGAATGAGAGTTTTGCCATTGGGTTTGAGGGACCAAAACTTCATCCTCTGTTGCCAGGACCAGAGCTTAATCAGACTAAAGGCCATGTGGACTGCAGAGAAAATTAAATACCTTCTAGCAGTTCCTTGGTGTCTTCTCGAGACAAAATAGCAGCTTGTTTCCACAGGTTTCTTTGGCTCTGTCTTTCAGCCAGACAAAATACTTCCTGAACTCAATGGGAAACGTGTCCAAATAGGAAAGAAGTTCCCCAAAGCCCAAGGGCTGAACACAGCAGAACCAGATGTTGGCATCTGGGGTGAGATTCCTGGTGCAAAGATGTTTGTGTGTTCTTTGAGAGCACCTCTCTTCTGAGGCTGATATACACACTCAAATAAACAAGTTACACTAAGCTAATATCCAGACTTGGGATCTCAAATTTTCTTTCAACAGGAAAACATCCGAAGATCTGCTACACTTTGGCAAGGGGACGACTCTGTATTACTTTCTATTTTGTTTTGCTGTTGTTGAAATTACAGGAAAATAAACATTTTCAATTTGATACATTGTGTATCCCTAATAAATACCAAGGGCATTTAATATAAACTGTGGACACATGGTTTGCTTTGTTGTTCTAAGTAACCATTTCCTTTTAACCAAACGAAAAGCTAGTTGTGCTGTGATGCTGCAGATTATAAATTAGCAGCTTTCATATGGTTTTGTGCAATTGTTTCTTGAAGAGCTTTAGGCTACTTCAGACAAAAATTTCAAATAAAATGTGAATCCATTGAACTGTAACTTGTGGTATTAGATTTATAATAAACAAAGGTAGGTCACATAATCATGTCATGGAAAACAACATTTTAATATTCAAGCAGCAACATTTTAATCCGGTTTAGGTTCTGATCCTAAAGTCAAGAGGAACCTTGGCTCTTTCTGCTTCCCAGTGCATGAAACCGAGACAAGCCCAGACTAGGTGCAAAGCCCACAGCCAGGCATGCACTTCCAAATGGGTTTGCTGAGGTGGGAGAAGAGAAGACAGATTTCTTATCAACCAGAGAAGAAACAACCCAAAGGCCGTAGAGGTTTGCCTCTGCGCCAGACCAGGATGGGAGGGTCAGGGGAAGGGAGGAGTGGGGCCCAATTCAATCCTTCTTCCAGTGCTTTCTCATGGCTGGTCCTTACCGGTGCTCAGGGGAGCAGATGGGGAAGAGCTGGAGTCAGGGCTGGCGGCAGCAGGAAGGCAAGCAGCCCCCCAGGGCAGCAGACTGCTCAGGGAACCTGCCTGTTTCCCAACTCAACTACATGAAGGAATGACTGATGTCAAAATATCTCTCAAATTCATGACGGGCATTCTGCCAATGCACACTTACCTTGACGTGGCAGAAGTAGAGCTATCTTCTTGAAAAGATCCCCCTTGCTGTTCAGGCAATCTCGTATCTGGGATCATAAACACATGTTTTCCACAGGCGTGGTCTCCTGTGTTGTTTGCTAGACACCTGGGGCTTTGCCACCCAAGGCACGTATACCTCAAATGCCACCCTTAGCCTGGTCTCACCTGACTTCTCTCCCCAAAGTGGATGGAGGGGACAAACCACATCAACTTCTCCTAGCCCAGCAGCCTGCTCTCACCCATGTCCCTTCCCATCAGGTGACAGCAGAAGGGACACAGGGCTGCTGGGGAAGACATATGAGGAGCAGACCACCTCATTTCTAGAGACCGCCTAATTCGTGCTTGGGTCTGAGTTCCTCATAGAAAAGTAAAAGCACATTTTGCATAGTTGAAAACAGTGTAGAATCTTCTTCTCATGAGACATTTGCTGCCCACGTGCTGTGCAGTCCATGCACCGTCCCCACCTGTGACAGGGACCGGTGGCAGAGCTAGGCGTGAGTACCACCAGCCTGTCCATCGACACTCACTGGCAGAGGAGGTTCTGCAATGAAGTTCTCACATGAAACAGTCCTTGTTTGACAGATATTTATTTGAGTGGAGGCTCAGTTCTCCTTTTAGTGGATGTTCTGTAACACAAAATGAAAAATCATTGTAGGTCTCTGCTACAGCATCATAAAAGTGTAGCTTGCTACTTATACCAGACATTCATTTCAGAGGGAAGAACATAATACACCTTAATGTATAGGAACTTTTTCCTTTACTCCTAAGCCTGGCTGAATCTGAATCATTTATACCATGACAACAGCGTAAGCTGAATTTTGAGAGTGAAGACTATAGTTGGGCTACAAACCCAACTGCAATTTATTCCTGTAAGAACTGCTCCTATTAGCAAATGAGTTTTCTGTGTACAGGACTCTACAGGCATGTGGGCACGTGTACAGCATGTATGAAATTGATATCTCTGTCTTTAATTCTGGGTTGCAATTACTGGAGCCGAAGTTTAAAATTTTTCCAACTGCCGAACACACAAGGTAAATGGCTGTATAGCTACCAAAATTGATTATCAGGCTTCCTGTTTCTTCGCTTGTGATCCAGTAATATTGACATACGGTACAAGGAAATTGCAATCTGAACTACTAGTAGCAATAGCTGGAGGCAATTACAAAAGGAGTATTGCTGGTGGTGGCACATGGACTCCTTTATTAGATTTAACTATACTCTGATTGTAATGCACTCGTTCAAGATAGCAGGAAATTCTGTATTTCTTTTTTAAACTACAGCCAAGAAAACATTTTTCTTTGCTTCCGTATTTCAGCCTTTTCTCTGGAATAGCCTAAGAAGAAAATCTTCTGGCTCCAGAGATTCAGGTCGATTTTGTCTCCAACATGGGCAATGCCTTGGGGCAAGCCATTTTGTATCTCTGTCTCCACATCCCCATTTGCAAGGCAGTACAGAGAGTTCACCTTTGCAAAGCATTTTCTTAGAAACATGCTATATCAGCAAGCTTCTGTTATTGACCTTCTACACTCTCCTCATTTGCTGTCACCTTTCCCGGCTCTGCTTTAATCTTCTCTAGTGCTTGAACATTTCATCCACCCCGCCGCTGACCAGTTGCCAAAGATGAGTTTTGCAGAGGACTGAGTTGTGCATGAATATGCAAAAGCCACCGGCTCTCCCACTTTCACATGACTCCAGGAGCAGGAATTTTAAGAAACACAAAAAAACCCCCTCCACCCAAAACCAGAGAACTGGGATCCGGTTACAAGGCTTGGAAATGTTGTCACTTTTTAAAATGATCTTCTTGTTCCTCATTTTCAAGATGAGGTAAAGCAGACCCATGTCTCCAGCTAAATGAAAGAAACTTTCCAACTTGCATCACATAGTGACCCACACTGCCACCCGCATTAGCAAACCTTGTGCCGTTATGGTAAGGGGGAGCATTTTACACCCAGCTCTTTCCATAAAGGTCCGCAGAATAACTTGTGCTGGCAGCAAAAATGAGCAGACAACTCCTGTAATTTCAAGAGGAGTCTCTACCACTGGGAACGATGGTATTGCGACGGGTTACTGAACCAGTGTCTTCAAAGGATCTCTATACTGCTGGGATATTGGTTCCAATCCAAGGAAGCCATGCAGGACCTTAAAATAATTTTGCTACAGTGAATGCACCCTGGATGCAAAACCTCCTGTAGAATCCAGCCTGGCTCTTCCTGTGATTTTCTGAACCCTGTTCAGAGTGGAGGACTACTCAATATCCCAATTATACAGGCTCGACAAGAAGAGAGCTTTGATTTTTGCCTTCAGAGAAATTTCGCAGGCCAAACCAAGCTCGTTACTCAGCATTTGCTACAAACCCAGCCTTGGTGCCATCCTGAAGTAATGATCCATGGCCATCCGTTACGCAGAGGCTGAGAAAAAGCGGATTGTCATGGATCGTGGCTTCTCGACAGGCCAACCTTTTCAGAAGAAAAGTTCAGCAGAAGTGGGAAAGTTCTTTGGCTTTGTGTTTTTTGTTACTTGCCTGTGTGATTTGTGAGAAAAGAACTTTCACTAATGAGCTCTGCCCTCCTCTGTCCTTCAGAAGTCCCTGGGGCTTTCCCTGTATGACTGAGGCACAGCAAAACCTAGCTGTGAGCGTGAATAAAAGAGCTAAAACTGCCCCGTGCTTACAGAGACCCTCCACCTGCCGCCACTGCTGAAGGTGTAGGGCAGCATCTGTTGGGGCCACTACGAGCCTTAATAAGGATGCAGTGTAGGACTTTCTGTCTCTTTGCAATGCCAGATGTTTGCAATTCGAACAAAAGCTTGGCTGTAATGAGCCCTGATTTTTAAGGCTTGGAAACCTTCTGTGAACTTTAAGGAAAATGAATATTTAAGAGAGTGAGGAAGCAGACATGCCAAAATACAGTGACAGTGACTTTTCTGAGTGAATTTTTCCTTCCTCCAAATGGGACAGAGTGAAGATTTCACTGCTACCATGAGGTGTCTGGGGAAAAAAAAAAGAGAAATTCAGAGGAGTTGTACAAATATCACCAAATCTGCCAATTTTCCCCTAGCTTTTGGTCTCATTCTTTCTTCCATCATGACGAAGTGGAAGACAAGTGTATCTGGCGATTGGGCAAACCTGTCGCATCTTCTCCGTGGCTTGTGTGGAGCCAGACTGTGGGATTAGCACCTCAGCCAGGTACTAATCCCCTTTTGCTTGCAATGCAAAAGTTAATGGGAATTTCATGTTGATTAAATGTGTGTAAAATGATGCTTGAAATGAAAAGTCCTCAGTTAACTGACTTTTCATCACTAAAATCAGTTTAACTTGCATAACGTTTTTCTTGTTAAAATAATTAGTCCCCAATCAGGGTAATCTGAAGGACTAGCTGGGTTATTTTAAGGCAGTGTTATGTTTATTCCAGAAAGCTCTTTTGTATTTCAGTTATTTCCACAAAGTGATGCAGATAATTGCTTAATGCTTTGTCATTCTAATACACAATCCCTCAGCATCTGAACAGTATTAATGGGAGCAGAACTTGGCAAAACCACCTGCAATTTTTTTCCCCAATCTTTTCCATGCCAAAGAGAGAACATCTCAGACAATGAGCTATGCAAACTTTCTACTTTCGCCTGCAAATTGATCCTGAAATAAAATGTATCCCTCTGGCTGCTGCTCCGGGACTGCTTTCACGTCACTTTGGTTTTACTAGATTACTTTTTAGGCAGGTTTAACCCCAGGCAATAGGCGCCCCTTGGTGTCCCCAGATAAGTAACTTCACTGAGCAGAATCAGGACCCAAGACTTATTTGTCCTTCATAAAGGTGTGTTTCATTTGTTTAAATATTAGCAGCCACCAGCTGTGCAAAATAGACCTTTTTCATTAGGTGTTTGCTGGTGGTGGGAAAAGCTATTAATTTAGTCAGTTCCCTGCAATGAGCTCTGGGGTTGCTACCAAACCACGAACTGATGAAAACAATAAATGCTGGACTGTATTAACTGTAAAGGTTAATCCATAAATCAAAGGGAAATGTCAGATGCCTTTTAACATTGATTGAGATGTAATTTGCTGTTGGTAGTGATATGTTTGTTACATAAATTCACAAATGCACTCGATTCCTGTTAGGAGTCCGGTTCTTTGTAACTTAAAGCAAATTAAGTAGTTTGTTTTATTTATAAAACCGTATAAAGATTGATTACCTCACTCTGTTTAAGTTATGGTATATCACCAGTTTTAAAATAAGTGAATATTAATATCCAGATCTTCTTCCAGGGTACATTTGATTTAGTATGAAAATGAAAATGCTGTTGTTTTTCCTGAAAGTGTGCCATTACCTTAAATACATTTAAGGCAGTTGTTCCTTTTAAATTCTGATTTTTATTCATGTTTTTCAAATTACAGCATAAGAATTAGCCTTTGTATAAATGTCCTCAGAAGTATAGAACATATTTTCTATATTATGGATATATCATATTTAAATATATAATAGAAAACAACAAATATGAGGAGGAAATGCCACAAATTAGATCAGAATGGAATACAGTAACTGATGCCAAAACAGCAAGGAAAAGATCATTATGGTCACTCATGGAAACGTTTCTTTCCACTACTTTGCATGAAAGAAATGTGAGGCCAGGGAATTCTTCACTCCGTGCAAACGAGAATCAGGTCACCAGACCTCAGAATATAAACAAATAAACCCAACCTTTCTAGCTTTATCCGTCCAAGGAAATTGCAAAGGGGAGTGCTCGAGCACAGGAGCATCACTCCCAGGTCGCTATTAGCCAAATATCAAAGCTCCCGAGCTTCTGCACTAGCTGTCGCCTGGGTGGGCAGGGTGCTGAAGGCTGCCAAAGCTCGGAGCACTCTACGCTTCCAAACGCTGCGGAGTCCCTGGCTCGATCTTTACATCGTATTTCTTTCTTAGAGAGAATCACAAATTATACGGTTTAACAGGGTAATCGCTGCAAGAAATCTGTGGGAGTAGTATTTTAGAGGCAGTCAGGTAGAAGATCACAATGATTTTCTTCTGCTTAATTTAGCAGAGCCAACAGCGGGAATGTTTTTCCCCAGATTCCTGAAGGGCATCGATCCAAAGAGGTATCCAGAATGCTATAGTGAGATTAAGATGTGTAAGGACACAAGACTCGGTCAATTTAAAGATGCCCCAAAAGTTCTTCATTCTGCGGTTACGGGACTCTTCAAAGCTCATTAAGGTATTTCAGAATGGAGATGGGCCAGGCAGCACCTTCCCATGAGGATGTGCCTGTTAACCCTTTATGGCTTCAAACTCTGACCCACTGCCTGCTCAACATGAAAAAGAAGATTTTATTGTCTGTGCACACAGATTACAATGAGAGGAAACTCATTCCTTCCTTATAGAATGATAGAATCATTAAGGTTGGAAGAGACCTCAAGGATCATCCAGTCCAAATGTCCCCCCACCACCTATTACCCACTAAACCATGTCTCTAAGTACCACATCTAACCTTTCCTTAAACACCCGCAGGGACGGTGACTCCACCACCTTCCTGGGCGACCCGTTCCAATGCCCAACCACCCTTTCAGAGAAGAAATTTCTCCTAATCTCCAATCTGAACCTTCCCTGGCGCAACTTGCAGCCGTTCCCCCTAGTCCTGTCACTAGTTATCTGCGAGAAGAGGCCATACCTAGTGTTTATGTTTGCTTGCAAATGTCTCATGAATGTAATGAGACATTTTAGTACTGTTCCACTTAGCTTCCAACAGATCTTGGCCTATATATGAAATTTTAGGAGGGAAATTCCAGGATGCATGTGAATCCCTCTCTGCAGCTCCTGCTGCCCTTTGCTGCCCGGGGCACAGGCCTCGGTGGGCACAGGTTAGACACCTAGATAAGAGGGCAGCAGATAAAGACAATATCCTCAAGGTCACTTGCCTGAATCATCTGCTTCTGCCCTCCCTCCTGCCCTCAAAGGAGCTTGGGGAGGCTGAACGAACTGGGGAAACGGTGGAGAGCGTGGGGTGGTGTGCTCCAACGTCGCGCTGTGGCTCTGAAAGCAGGGTGGGAGATCTGAGCAGTGCCGGCAATCACTCAGCCCTGGGGACAGTCTGCCGTGGCTATCTAAATTAGGTCCTCAGAAGAGGGCAGAGGAGGAAAGATGCAGAAGGAGATAAAGACCACCCTGACCTCCAACCAGCTCCCAAGGCTCTGTGTTTTGTCCTCAGAAGGAAGCGGAAAAATGTCTTTGTAATCTGAAGCAACGAACCACATCCACACGCAGGAAAGGCGTTCTGATAAACGTTATGTATATCGTATTTTGCTGGGAAGAGCAAACTATGCTAAGCTAAGTCCGTCTCTCTGCCCACACTCTGAGGCTTTCTCTTATTATTGGCTTTTTCTCTTCATGTAAGATCACAATTCACAGATTTTTCAGCTACATTTGCCCTATTTATATACAGCGCTCTAATCAAATGTTCAATGCTGCTCACCTTCAAGGATGGAATCGTAATGAGTGTATAATGAGCTACTCCACAGCCACTGGTTCCCATGCCTTTTAAACCAGCTTCAACAACTCTGAAATCTTCCGTGTAGATTAGTGGAGCCCTGCTGATTCACATGGCTATTGTCTCTCAAAATAAATGAAAATCATATTAATATTCACAATGTCATTCACTCGTATGCTAATTGGAAGAACTGCAAAATAAACTACAAAGACAAACACAAAAAGATGTGTGGCTAGGGTAAATCTCAAGGACATGAATTATAAAGAGTGTCGGTTGGAGAGGGACCTCTGAAACCATCAACATTTGGGAATTCTTCCTAAAATCCTACTGTCACACAGATGAAATAGAGAGGCAAGCTCTCTTACCAGTTCATGGTCGTGTTCTTGTCCCGTGGGCCAGTGCAAATGGCAAGGATAACACAAACAGGGCAAGAAAGTCAGCAGAGGTTGAAGTCCCCTCGTAGCTGGGGAGGGGAGTGCCCGCCTGGAACCGAGCTGCATCTCTACCCCTTGGTGATGAGGTTGATCAGTCACAGGTGTGTGTTATCAGAGTTCCTTAGCAGTTGGCTCAAGATGGTGAAAAATTCCTTTCTGCTCTGTCTTCACCCCTGGACCATCTCAGATGAAACATTTTGATCACTGCGATGCTTCCATGAGGTTTTCCAAGGTAAATATCACTGGATTTTATTTTCTTTACTTTCTTTTTTTTTGAAGTTTTTGGAAAATTGTTCTCTGGCACTGATTCAAACCCTTGGAATTGCCAGCTCAGGACTAGAAAGCACAGATCCCTCCTGTAAGGGTCCGTGCCCCATACAGTGCTTACATCTGGCCACTTATGGAACTGTAAAATAAACCAAAGGTGTCCGTGAGATATTCCTCCTATCAGCCTCCCACTAGACACCTGGAGTGTTGTCACCAACTTTGCTAAACCTGCTCTTATGTGACCCCATTTAATTACGTGCAGAACTCCCCACAAGAGGTTTTGTACGCTGTGGCAACACCAGCATCAGCGGCGTGTGAGGATGAGAGTAACACTGGGGTTTGCCCTGCTGCCATCATCTTGGGATGCTTCCATGCAAGTATCCAGAACATTTTCCCTTTAGAACAAGACATGCATTCCTCTGTCTAGTTGAATTATTTTCTATATTAAATAAATCAATAAGCAAAGAAAAAAACCAAAACACCCACAAAGGGAAGAGAACAGAACACACAGACACAGAAGCTAGGAGCGGGAGGACTGCTAATTCCCCAACTCTCTTTAATACCCTCATCACAGAAGAGTGGAACTGTAAATTATTCATTATGAATTAAAAACAACTTGGATCTTTTTTTTTTTTTCTTCCTCTTTGCTAATTCTTTTCTCTGAGCTATTGTTTGCCCTCCACTGCTGATGACACCTACAGCACCAGAGGCCAAAGCCAGACCAGGTGTGAGAGGGCAGCGCAGCACCCAGGTCCGGTCCCTTTCTCCATATCCGAGTTCAGCGCAGGGAGCAGGGTCCCTTACCCAGTTTTAGATGTCAGAGCTACTGCATGCAAACAAAGGCACACACAGTAAATATGTGGAACGAATTAAAGAGAGGGGGCAGGGCAGATATGCAGTTCTTCAGCCTTATAAATTTTTTCGTTTCCATTTTAAACTAATTCTCATATACCAATAAGGCCACATCCTGGCAGATGAGATTGTCTTTGCTGTGAGCAGAGCTTTCTGGAGCCTTCCCACTCCTCAGGCTCTTTCTTTTCCCAGACACCAGCCCAAGGCACTGAAGACTTCGTAGAAGTCCTCATAGAAACCTCTCAGCAACTTCTTGGGTGAAGTGCTGTTTTCCAGCTAAGGGAAGCGATCTGAACTGAGATATTTATGATACAATTCAGTTACATGTGTTTTAAAAGACTCTTGAGTTCATCTGTATCTTAACCCGTCCAAGGTCGTATCCCTTAACCTCTGGCTAGCCTCATAGAGCATTTCCAAAACTCGCTATTTAGTGAGGAAAAAATTCTGATTCAGTCTGGTTTTAGTCCTCTCCTTGGCAGGAGACACATCCAGTCTCATCTGCTGCAATGTGCTCATCACTTGCCAGCACTGCAACCTGGCTAAAGCAGGAGCACTGAAGTCCCTGAGCAGAGCTGACAAGCATAAATAAGGGACAGTTGGCCCATTTGGTTACAGGAGGGCAGCAGAGAAGAAGGTTGCCTGCAGCAAGAACAGCCAGGCTGAGACAAACTCTCCCATTGTTTGGGGTCATCTGGTCTACAAACTGTTTCACATGAGAAAATTAGATTATGCCAAACCAACTTCTTTGGAGTATTTTTTTTTTTTTTTTAATCCAGCATTAAAAGGATGGAAGTAATCGTAAATCTGGAAGCAATCACACACACATCACTTAGAAATGCTCTGCCTCAGTGCAAGAGAAACAGAATACACCAGCGCTGATTGGCCTGGGGTATCTCTCCCCCCACCAAGCCCATGTCCCAGACAAGTTAAATGTTTCATTAATTAGGCGCTAACTATAGTTAAAATTAGGAAGGCTGCAAGGATCTCTCCTCCTCCTTCAGACTAATGCTGTGATTAAAAGCAGCCCCCAGTTTGGGCTCTCAGGGTCACTCCACGTTGCTGGTTTGCATTTGCCGAGTTTGGATTCCGAGTCAGCCTGGTGGGATCTGTGGGGCAGAAAAGGATTTGGTTTTGGTGCCAGAGCAGGGGGCAATCGGAGGGAGCAGGCTGGAGGAAGGGGACGCTGCTGCCAGCGTGCTGTGTGTGATGGATGTGCACACACCCAACCGCTCTCAGAGCCTGGGGTAAATCCCAACCATGTATGAGCAGAAACCAGGCAAAGCCCATCATGGTCCTCAGAGAAAAGTGTCTCCGCAGAAGACCACTTCAGACATCCACCACATCCCTTCCCAGCATGCGGAGGGGTGGCAGAAGCCACAACGCCCATGTCAAGCCCTCACAGAGTGACACCTTGCAGGCACACATGTTCTCCATGATCCTCCCAGAGCTCGACACTATCTCCAGCTCCTTGCCAGGTCTGCAAGGCAAAATATGCAGAAAGGCAACGCTCCAGCCAGGAAAAATCTAGGTTTGAGGGTGCTTTTCCCCTGGGAGAGATTGAAAGCTCCGTACTCCTCCCAGGCTCCAGGTTTTGATCTTGACTGCATGCAAGGGCAGCTGTTTTGCAGCACCATTCACCTGGAAAGGACCAGCACGGGGATATCAGGGCTGTTCTTTTTAAGAAACAGGGAGATCTGCTCCATCTATCCACCCAAAGGGCTGTCAGACTGTGATATTAATCAGAAAACAATGGTTTTGGCAAGCCATTCTGTCAAGAAACAAAAGCAAACCTGGCCATTGAAGGCACGCGGTGAGGGAAGCACACCAGCAAAGAAAACAATGGGGACATGCTGTAGTAACCACAAAACCCAAAGTTTTCTGCCATATTCTGTTTTCCATAAATATTGGCCTTGCTTTAATGTGGAGCAGCCAAGAGCTGCTTGTATGAATTCATCCTCCCTAACCAAGAGCTTTAATCAACTATAAATAAAGTTACCATGACAGACAATAGCAAATATAAATTAGCCACGTCCTAGCATATACATATAAAAATATAAATTAGGTACATTCTAGCACCTTTCAGCAAACTAGAAAACCATTATTACCAGTAGCTATCACCTTCTCTTGGCTGAAGCACCTGAGAAATTTGATTTAATTTACAAGCCTCTTAGAGGGACTCACAGCCACAATTTTTTTTTTATTTTTTGCTAATAAAATATTTGGCCACAAACATCCACCCAGTTCACATCCCAACACCTCACCGGCTTTGACCCTGTTTACCTCGTGAGAGCTGATTCCTTCTTAGTCTGAAGTGGGGATGGCTGGAGGCAGGAGAGATACCAAATAAACAATGTTTGTAATATTACCCCACCGCAAAAGGAACTACGATACATTATTTTAACTCTCCCACTGTGCCAGGGAACTTCATCAAAGTGCGTGACCTTGGTAATCATATGCTTGGGCCCCCTGCCAGAAACAAGCAGCGAGTTTAAAGTCAAATAATCATTTCAACGCTGATTTTTTTTATTTTTTTTTTTGCTTTTACTGGCATTGAACTCTTAATGTTAGTTTAACATACTTTTTGTCTCTAATATTAATATGTACAGATATTTACAGAAAAAACAGGGTGAATTACACTGGAAGGGAAGATGCAGGAGTCACACTGCTGAAGTTCAGCTTGTAAAGAGGAAAAAGAAAGTCCTGATGTTATTTCAGCTGGAATAGCTGCTAAAATCACTCCTAGCAGCTTTCCTTGCTGAGAACAGTATCTTTAGCTTGGGCGATGTTTCTGAGATCCTGGGATAAAATTAATTGCGAGGAAGTTTTCTCTGAGAATCTGGACCTGAGTTTCCATCATCAACCTCAACAACCGTCATTACAACCTACCTAAAGTCCAGCCTAAAGAAGACTAAAGCCCGAAGAAAGCCACAGCTCTCTCATTACCATGTATAGGAAGGGAAAAATGTTTTTTTTCATGGGCCACTCAATCGGATCGTACTTAGCTCGGTGTCTGGCAACCAGAGATTCCCTCTCCCCCAACAACAGAGCAACCAAAACAAAAATATACTTGTAGTAAAAATCCCCTCAGACTGACAGAGCGAGAGCTCAGACTCGCGCTCGGGAGGCCAAGCCGTGGAGCACTCCGAAGTTTTTCCGTGTAGATGTGCCAAAGACTGTGTTTGCCTCATGTACTTTTTTTTCGCTCAAAAGCGCGGTTCGAAAGGGTGAGTCTTGCTGTGATTAAAGCCCTATTATCTTGTGACGAGACTTGTGGCAGGCTTTCTCGGTAAATTCATGGGGTTTTGTGGTTGTTGTAAGTACTCAGAGGGTTCCATGGATACATTTGATAAAATAAAAACATGCAAGTTTTGGGGGTGGGGAGCTGATCCGGGCAGAAGCGCAGTTTCTGGCTGGCTGAAGTAGCACCAGAACATGAGTTATGAAAGAGACACCACTGGAGCCGTCAGGCACGGGGAAGGTGAGGGCAGCAAAGCAACCTGTTGGCCAAATGGCTGCGCCTTGGGGTGCGGGGAGCCACCTGCTACGGCTGAGAAATGGCCAGCAGCTCTGAAATAGATGTAAGAGAAAAAAGTTGTTGCGGCAGCAGTGGTGCGTGGATGGTAGCACACATCGGTGGACAGGTAAGTACAGGATAGTGGAGAGCTTTTCCTTTCCCCATAGCCTATTATTTTGCTTTTTTGCAACAATGACCATCCGTAACACAGACGTCTGCCTGTTTAAAGGATCTAGTCTAGTCATTTTTCAAACAAGTCAATTACTATTTTTTTAATGAGTACAAAATAAAATACAGGGCAAAAATTGTTCTGAAATCTTTTCAGTTAAAAAAAAAAGGATTAAAGGCAAGAGAACCATTTCAATGAAAGATTCTTACAAGGTTTCTTATATGAAATCTTTTATTCTGAAAACCTTTGCAGTTCATGTTTTGACGCTTACCAAAGTTAAGCGCTTTGACTTCTTGTTTTGCAAACAGTGGTTTTCTTTTCATGAAAGTCACTTCACAAGCCTTGAGAAGGATAAATAGCCTGAAAGCAGAAGACAACACTGCGTTTTCAGTCAAACAAAAACATTCCTGGTTAACCAAAATGAAAAAATTTGGGGAGGGGGTGGAATATTTTACTTCAATTCATTCAAAAATTTCCACAAGTCTCATTCACTTCAACCAGCTTCTCCCCCAGCTTCGCTTGTTTTCTCCCTGTTTGGCCTCAGAACCACCAAAGGCCCTTCATGCCCCATGTCTATCAAGAAAGGTCTCTTCTCCCCCGTGTTGAACTTTTGAAGAGGGAAGGAGGGCAGCCACCGGAGCTGCCCGGCAGCGAGGGGGACAGGATGTTCCCACGGTGGGCAGAAACGTGAAAGCCCAGGAGCCACCCTTTACTGATGCCTGGAGGAGCTTTTTGTTCAGGAGAGGGACAGGCAGCTTCAGCATGGTCTGATCTGGTCTGAGTTAAACCAAAGTTGAAGCAAACACAATTTCCAGTGGCATCCCTCACAAAGGAGAAGAGAAGGCAGACTGAAGGTGGGGCTCATTGCAGTGGAAAAGATGCAGACATATATATATGATGATAGATGCATCTATATGGTGTCTACATACAAGATTGCCTTTGGGTTTCCTTTAATACCAAGCAAGATGGAGTTAAGACACTCATTGCTGTCTTGTTGTGACTAATTGTGACTTGTCTCTGTTGATGGAACTTTCTCAATCAAGTCAGCTGAATGGTGCCATAAGTGCTCATTTCTATAAGTGGGCTGTGACAGGGGATGTAGGGTGACTAACCGTAGACACTGAACTGGAGTTAACTCAGTTCCCACCTAAAAAAATCTAAGGAACCACTAAACGGAGGCTGAATTGGAAACAGGTTCAATAAATCTGCCTTGGGAAGGGGGCGGACAGTTGATGCATTAGAGCGCCTGTAGGGATAGGGGCATCGGACTTGTCAGATGGTAGGTTTATTCTGAGACGTAACCCATAGCACAGGGAAATACAGGCACTGACCACAGTCCCTGCTCTTACCCTTGCTCTCAGGACAGGCCTTCAGCCAGACAAAGGGAGAAAGGCAAAACCAGTACCCCAGTTTAAATGTTTGAAACCAGGTTGGTTTAAATGACTAAGGTAAAGAAAGGCAGGACAGAGGGCAGGATTAACTGAAAGGAAAATGACATGGGGATAGGTATGGATCAGATACCTATAATATGTAGTTTATCTGCTAAAATGTGCTTAATAGCAGTGGAGGAACCAGACTAGAGAGGAAATGTGCATGATAGTCCAACTGGAACATACCTTGTAGGATTCCCCAACCTGATAGCTAAAATATTAGGCAAACTGCTGAAATAACCAAAATACAGGCCTTGTGACCCACCCCCCACCCCCCAAAAAAAAAAGTAATGTAGGCTTGTGTTAGTAGTAAGGTATCTGGCTGCTCTTCTCCTCTCTGAAAAATCTCTATTCAACCTATCTTAAGGGGAAGCAAAGTAGAGCTCTGCAGACACTTACCAGAATTGCCCTGTGGTATCAGCCCCATCAGGTCATGTATCATCCAACGTCTTTTCAACCAAGCAGCACAACACAGCGTCGTGTGTGATGGGGGTTATTATAGCTTAAACTCCCCTGCCTGGTTACGAGTCCCCCGGTGGATGCCAGGGGGTTAGCAGAGAAATGGCTGCTTGCTGTGTCCATCTGCATCTTCTGGAAAAGTAGGTTAGGGGAGTTCTCCTGGATGGAAACGCATGTTTTCGTTGCAGTACCCAGGACATTGCTGGTTAGAGGGGGACTACCAACAGCCTGAGACACTTAGGCAGAGTCTGGGAACGTTGAGGGAAAGCTGGAGGGTCCCTCAGCCCCAGAGCTCGGGTCCAGCTGAAAATGCAAACTCCTTTTGGGTAACTTTAATAGAGATGCTATGACTTAAAACATGGAGGAACTTGCTGCATCGGATGCAAGGCTTTCTCCAAGAAGGCAAAATAAAGATTGTAATTCCTGTCATTATTAAAAATATAGTGGTCTCTAAATCTCCCCAAGTACAGCTGATATGAGACAAACCAACAAATAAATTTTGTGGCAGCCTTTTGTCAGATTTCACCACATGGTGGCAATAGTAGTAAAGGTTTGACGCAAAAGATTTTTCTGGAAGCTCCCAAGTCATTTAAACTACAAACTGGGCTGCTGCTCAGTCTACCTTCTGTATAAAATAGCTTTATTTTTCTGTGTAGAGAAATCAGCTGTCACAGCTCCCTTATTAGAAATTGTGTCCACTTCTCATCCTCACACGTCTGGTGAGGACTACAGACAATTCAGAGATTTCTTTGAATATTTCTTCACTTCTTTTTTTCCCTCCCACCTTTTCCTCCTCCAAAATACATAATTGCAGCTTCTGTGAAATGTTAATTCACAGAAGATTGTATTCTCAGAATTGGAAAAATTGCAACATTCAAGTTTTCTTTAGCAAACGAGGGAAACTTCAAAACACAAGGGTTGCCTAAATGTTCCAGTAAGGTCAGATATTTGTCTACCAGTTTAATTGCCAGCAGAAGGAAATGAAAAAAAAAAACAAACAACAAAAACAAAAAACCAAACCCAACCCCAAAACAAAAAACGAACAATAAAAAAACCCAACAAAAATCCAACCACCAAACAGTATCAAACCCAGTATTTTAGAGATGAAGTCTGACTTCATCTCTAAAGTACTGCTTTGCCATCCATTCTTCCCAAAAAAAGAAAGGAGAACAAATCCAGAGTCAGTTGCTAGTGGTGACTGACCAATATTGCAACATCATTTCTAGAGGTAATAATAAACTCCTATCATCTTTCATTCTGCAGAAATACGAATTCAGTGCTGACATTCCCCCACCTCTGGGGTGGAGCAGGGCAGCTGGTCTGCACCAGGCACAGTGTGCAGCTCTCACCAAACGGGGGAACAATCCACGGGGAACAGCAGGATGCAGGTCATATTTTAGGTAGTCAAATAATTATGCATATTGTGGTTCATCTGAGAGCCTTGTGCCCCTTAAAATCACCCTGCAGCCACGGTGAAGGGCTCCAAGGGTGCTCATCGCAGGGGCACTGGTACATCGCTCGTTGCGTGGGATGAAGCACAGGGCAGGAGCTCTCTCTCGTGCGGGAATTACAACATGACAGCGCACACACACAAGAGTTAACACCCCATTCCCGTGAGAATTGCCAGGGATTCGTATCTCTCCCGGGGGATTTGCTGCCGCTGCAGCCGTGCTCCAGAAGCCCCATGCAGCGCTGTCTGCAGCGCTGGATCAGCAGCGGCATTTCCTGGAGCACCTGTGTTTTTCTTGGAGGTCTCTCATCTCCATGCTGACCAGACCTAACGTTGCTTATCTTCTGTGATTAGATCAGCTCATATCTCCAGGACTGGAAGGAATGATATAAAAACATACCATCCTACACCATCTCGAATGACCTGCCAGGAAGCAGTTTATTTATATGTCCCAGGCACTCAACATACTGTGTAGATATGTGTGAGCAGACAGGTGCAGATTGAGCAGGAAAGCCCCCAGTAAAGCGCTTTAACCCTGCTGTCACCCATTCCCATTAACAGGAGGGCTGCACACTCGCTCGGGACCCCCTGGCAGCTGCCCAGTCTCTTTTGGCACTGTGTCGGTGGTGGCCATGTACACCCTGGCTAGGGTATGGTTGTCACACCTCTTACTGCCATCACCTTATGGGGGTAACCAAGGTGCTTGGGTGAAATGAGATGTCACCTGAGTCAGGCCACTGAATAAAAACCAGGACCAATTATCAGGTGGTGCAGGACTGTCTGTCTGTGCCAACACCAACTCCTGCCTTTGCTTGGAGGCAAACACATGAACCACCAGCCCAGGCTGCACCATCTTGGGTAACTCCCAGCACATCACTCCACCACGATCATCCACCACTTACCTCTCTCCCAAACACTATACTCTCCCTTTCCTTCTCCCAGCAGCCACTGAAAACTTCAATAATATCGCAAGACCAGCGCAATCCCAAGCACAACTCCAGGTTGGGCGGAGAAGGGCTTGATAGCAGCCCTAAGTAGAAAGACTTGGGGGTGATGACTGATGAAAAGCTCACCATGAGCCGGCAGTGTGCGCTGGCAGCCCAGAAAGCCCCTCGTGTCTTGGGCTGCATCAAAAACAGTGTGGGCAGCAGGACGAGGGAGGGGATTCTGCCCCTCTGCTCTGCTCTGCTGAGACCCCCCTGCAGTGCTGCCTCCAGCTCGGGGGGCCCCAGGACAGGAAAGACATGGAGCTGCTGGAGCGAGTCCAGGGGAGGACACAAAGCTGATCAGAGAGATGGAGCCCCTCTGCTACGAGGACAGGCTGAGGGAGTTGGGCTTGTTCAGCGTGGAGAAGAGAAGGCTCCATGGAGACCTAATCGCAGCCTACCAGTACCTAAAGGGGACCTACAGGAAAGCTGGCAAGGGGCTGGTTCCAGGGCAGGGAGGGACAGGACAAGGAGGAATGGGTTTAAACTAAAAGAGGGGAGATTTAGAGATATTAGAAAGAAATTTTCCCCTGTAAAGGTGGTGAGGCCCTGGCACAGGGTTCCCAGAGAGGTTGTGGATGCCCTATCCCTGGAAGAGTCCAAGGCCAGGTTGGATGGGGCTTTGGGCACCCTGGGCTGGTGGGGGGTGTCCCTGCCCATGGCGGAGGGTTGGAACTAGATGAACTTTGAGGTTCCTTCCAGCCCAAACCACTCTATGATTCTGTGATCACTGAAGCAAGCAGGACCGTGCCAGTTTACCTCATCCGAGCACTTAGTCCAAGCATCCACGACTGCGTCACGCACGACACAAAGCCTTCCTTGCAGTAGCTGTGCCTGCGTGCGCTGCTCGGGCCGTCCGGCGGCTCTGCCTCAGAAACAAAGCTGCCTGCAGTTCAAATGTTCGATGCAACATGATTCCAAGAAAGGAGCCATCAGTTAAATTGATCTCTATGTCTGAGGAGGAATCTTGGCTGAAATCTTTCCCTGCAAGTCCAACAACAACAGCACATCAGTTACTCCAGTGGATTTCATTTCTCAGCCCTTTAATATGTAATTCCTGGACAGATGCCCTAAACTGAAAGAGTAAAATACTCCGCTCCTGGCCACTTGAATTGCATAAGAGTGCATGCCCACTGCTAAGCCATACACAACTGGTTATTTGTACTCTGCTGGAGACTGCCACAAAGCCGGCAGTCTCAAGAGACCAGTATTTTTATATTGGTTTTCCTGAACAATTAATATAAATCACTTAGGAAGGCCCAGAAAGGAATAATGCTGGAATATTATGCTGAAAGTGCCTCATTTAACCAGGTTAACAATTATCACACATGAAAATAATATGTAAGAGCTGAAACTCTGGGGTATGCCTTCAGGATTTTATAGCTGCTTTTTGAATAAAGACAGGCAAGATCCTACTGGGATTGGACATCCCTGGAGACATCCTTTGCTTTGGAGCTTTGGAGCCTTTTGTCCTTGCTCAGGACAGAACACATCCCTCAGGCACAACTTTTCCGTGTGCCCTTGATCTAGAATTTTCATTTTTAAATGAATCCTTTCTTTCTCCAAGGGCTGTGAATATCCTGGGGAGTCTAGATGGAAGGTGTTCAAATAGGAGAAGAAATTGGTAAGGCAATTTAGTTGGCTGTTGCCTTATATCACACTTTAACAGGTGTCGGACGGTCTATTTGTCATTGAGTTAAGTGAACGAAACGTTTGAGGAAGATGTAGACCTTATCCCCATTTCCTCCTTAGACACCTGAATCATTACTGTAGGGCCTCATATTAATCCATCAAGGAGAAGACCAGCCAGCCATCAGTTGCCGCTCAAACCGAAGCTCACCAGGCTGACATAGTGGGACCTTTTTCACCCTTTCTCAGAAAGGGCTAGATAAAATTCAGCCCCTTCAAAACTGCATAGCAAGGAGGAAGTGATGGTTAGGCTGTTGCACCCAGGTTTTGTGGGTTTTTTTTTTCAATGCATCAAAATATATTATACCTTGAACTGACCAACAGTGCCTTTATATGCCTGGAGTTTTTGCCTTACAGTCCTTTCAGCACCCATCAGTGCTGTGAGTCAGCAATGTACACCCAGTTTCTGCATCCAAACAAAAAAGCTGTGAGGGTCACACAGCCTCCAACTACCCATATCTGGGGCTGTCCTAAGCAGGACCATTTAGCTGAGTGTCAATTAAATCAGTCCCGTCATATGATTTATTCGTGTCTATGTATCATTAGCTGTGCTGTTAGTCTGCTTTACTAATGTTACTGCTGGTCTTTCAGGAAAAAGAATTGACCCTTTCCAAAAGATTTCCCTTTTAATACATCAAAGTGTGTTATATCCCTTCCCAGCATGCCAGACCTTCGCAAACACCTTATCTGGGTGTCCATCACATAGGACGTTAGACATTCCTAATTTCTTTCGGCATTTCTCTTGGCTTTACTCTTGTCTCAGCTGTATTGGACAGAAAGGATTTCAGGCAGCAGGAAAGGTTTAGATGTGTCAGAACTTCCTTACAGTAAATATGTTTAGTTAACATAGTGATAAAGGAGTAAAGGAGGGTCAGGCTGACACCAGGAGCGCAAGGTGCCCAGTAATTCCCATTGTTAGTAGCTGGTGTCTCAGCCAATTCCTGCAGGGAGAAGGAACATGGCTGTGAAACCTAAACAGGGACAGTGTGCAGATAAACCTGATTACCATGTTTCCCCTGAACAACATCCGCTTGTTAACACAGTTGTAACTGAGTGCATGCCAGCGCATACTGTTCTCTCCGACGCTGTGATTTCTTCTACCCCATGCCTTGTTGGGCTGCAGAGCCCGTCTCCTCCAGCCATTCCTCCCTGCTCCAAAGAAGGGAGGTAAATTTGCTGAACAAAGCCAAGCGCAGCCCATAGTTCTGCTTTTTATCTTGCTTTTGAAGACTTGCTGTTTAATCTGTTTCTGAACAGGAGCCAGTTCCAAGAAAGTAAGACAGCAAGGTCCTTAGGACAAGATGATGGATGGAGCCATGGAGTTCAGAGCACTTTGTTCAGCCACTCCAGTTATTTCTTTAGATAATGATAAAGTTAACTGGATCAATTTTAGAGCTTTATAACAGCAGAATGGCTATGGATTGGCAAGTCAAGAAGTGCATAACCCACTTAGATGTCATCAGGCTGACACAACACAGGCTGTACCTGGAATATCCAGTTCTAGCATATTTTTAATAAACTAATTATCTTGCAGATTACATGTCTTCAATAATACTAAAATCATGGCTTACCTGTTCAATGTTATCCTGGTTTTATTTTTAATATCACCACTTACTAACCAGGACAATACTCAGGCTTTCCTAAGCCCATGCCAAAGCGCCCATTAACTACTGTGAGCTGATACTTCCGAGAACAGGAGCAAACCCCCAAGGAAGTGAATTAGTGTAACTCCATTAACTTGAATGGAGCTTTATTTTCTCACAGCAAGCAAGTAGCTCCCTCCCTTGGTTTCTGAATTAGTCCCACATGTAAAGCAGCACCTCTTTGACGAGTTAAATTGACTTATTTTGTTCTGATGCAAAACTGACCATAGAGAAATGGTAGAGCCGTGTTAACTTGCATTGAACAACGGACTCCAAAGACACTTCCTCCTTGCCATGCTTGTCTCCAGCGTGCTCTTCCAGTCAGTGTGAGACTAGGAAGCACGAAAGAAGCTGCCATGGGAGTGTGTTGTCCTTACAATTCAACCAGTATTTTACCTGCCCAACTGGAAACCCAGGTGTTCTTCTAAAAGCCGGATGGCAGCCCATCATTTCACAGACTAATGGTATTTTTAGCCCTTACCAAAATAGACAGGGCTAGAGTGCCCTTTTATTTACACTATTTTTATAATGGTTTAATTTCACTGAGCAGAGACTCTTGCCTCTCAGCAGTGTAAACAAGATCAGATTTGTGCCCACACTGTGTATTTTTGCAGGTCAAGGTAAGCTTGTTCATTTATGCTGCAAAGGGGCTGGGATGTTCTTTGAAGAGGGCAGGGCTATATAAAGGGCATGCAGTGGCAGCGGGTTTGTTGTCTGGCAGCAAGCCAGCATTCCCCTTCAGGTCTGCACCGTGGTTCTTTCCAGATGCATCAATTCTTACCCTTTTCTTGGTGTTTGCAGTCTCCTGAAAGAATCCACCAAAGGTGACCGTGAAACACAAAGTCACATTTTCACCAGAGCAGTTTGTGAACGTGAGATGCCAAAAGATGTGCAGATATGAAAAAAAGAAAGTTTTGTGATTCACTAGTTTAAAATCTTGAAAATTCCTTGTCGTCGAGGTAGGCTGATGGGAATTGCCAAGGATAGGGTGCAGAAGAGAGATACTGGAGGAGCCTTGGTGCAAGTCGGAGGGGAAATCTTTGGGTTTGAGCTAAAGCATTGCAAATTGTGCTGTAAATCGTGTTGTTTATACAAGTTTGCACAACTTTTCATCTTTAAGTAGTCAGTTCATTGCTTCCGGAAGAAGGAGCAATGGAGTGAAACTTCGGTATTGTTTAACAAAGCAACCTCTGTGTGTGAGTCAGGGTGAGGTCTTGGCTTTCAAACTGGTTCCTGGCATGCAAGGAAATCCATGAAAAAGCAACCTTTCCCAAATCAGGGGATTGCTGCTGAATTCCAGCCCTGATTTTGGAAGGAAAATTGATTACTACCCTGGGGTTATTTTATACATCTACCCTGATTATAGCAGTCGGACTATGATTCAGACCAGTGAAAGTGAGATGAGACCAACCAAGGCTTGCAAAAACACTGTACCGACACAATTCTGCTTATTTTTCGTGACGGAAAGAAATGACACAGCAGATTAGGTGCAACCTTCACAAACTTGAGAAGGTAAAAAATCAATATACTGAAATAGTACAATCAAAAAATCAATATACTGAAATTCTGACCTCTGTCACAACTGGAGCATTCTGAAAGCTGAAGTAGCACTGCAAAGGCAGCATATTGCTGAAGGTCTTCTTAGGACCAGGTGGTCTCACCTTCCCATCTTACTCGCACACTGAATTTGTAGTGGTGTAAGTCAACACCTGAACTCAGTTCACTCATTTGTGCCCTTTCCAGCTTCCCGTGTAGAGCCGGATGAGATGACTGTTTGTTTGTCTGTTTGCTTGTTATTATTTCTTGGTTTGTGCATCCGACAATTTCATAAACCAATATTGAAATTAATGGATCAACTCAAAAAATGAAGATTTACGTATTTTTGCAAGCTGGAAAAGCAAATAAACTTTACAATTAGCTCTGAGACCGACAGAAGAGCTTGTCTGGGACAAAATGCGGTGATTTCCCTTCAAGTTTGAGAAATTTCATTAAAACTTTAATTTTTTAATTGGCATTAAGGATGGTGGCAAGTGTTAAGGTATTTGTTCTGACTGGAAAACCCAAACATTCTGTTTTGAAGGGTGCTTTTCTGAATGTTTGTTTGTTTGCCTCAGCAGGGACAATTTAGCAGAAATGAGGCAAATTCACAAACCGTTTTCGTGTTGCTGAATCCACGTTTTTGCCAAAAAAAGAAAAAAAAAGGCAACTAAAGCTTTTCCCAGAGCTATTTCCAAACTATTACAGAAATTAGAGTGAAATGGTACTGATTAAGATGGGGTGGGGGGGGGCATCACCCTTGCAGTAACTCTGTCCAAGGCAATGGATTTACACGAGAGCTGACTCTTGGCTCTTGGTATTTATAAAGCCTATAGTCTTCAGCGGTTCATTTTCAGAACATTCTTCTTCAATGACATGAGGGTGGGATATTGCAGATAATAGCCCCAATGTTTACAAAAGACAAAAGCAGCAAGATTTACTCAAACAGCGTGCAGCCTGGGAGGTACTGAGGTGTGGGGGCAGTAGGATCACTGCAGTCTACGGCCATCTGGTCAGGAGGGCGACGTCAACACACGCCTGACAGGGACCTCTCTTTTTGCTTCCTCCTGCTCTTCTCCCATTTTTTGTTTGGTTTTTTTTTTCATTTGCTATGTCAGGTCCTTCAGCCATTAACTTTAACGTGCCACTAAGCCACCTGCTAGAGGTTTCACCCTTTCATTTTGCCAGTCTGTGGCAGCTCCACTTCCACAACCTGGTTAGGTTATCTGGGAGCCAAGCTTCATACATGGGAGGGAGTGAGCGGACATCCACGTGAAAAGCCCATGGTCTTTCAGACAGGGGTCTGTGACCTTCCAAAGGGTGCACATGGTTCCAAAGGGGACGCAGAGGAATTAGCATTGAAATAATGTGTCAGCTATAGGAGTTAAAAAAATACGCATAGCTGGGAAACACTGTCCCCCATAAACTGGAAAAATATCAGCTATTGTGGGCTATTTGCCAAGGATTTAAATTCTCATGAACCAGCTCCTCTGAGCTCATTTGAAAATCCTCGTGAACTCTGCTGCCATTCACCCATTAGGTTCCGGAAGAAAAGAAAGCCTGGAAACCGCTGAGAAACCAGAGGGCTCCCAGCCCTCCCAAATCCAAGCGTGGGACTCAGCTGAGCTCTCCCCGCCCCACGGAAAGTGGATGACATAATGCTCGTTCTGTCCACCCCTTGTGTGGTAGAAACAGAGGCAGGAATCAGCTTGATTTTGTCTGTGAGCTTTCACAATATGATAGGAGTTGGGAGAAAACTAGGTGTCTGCATCCATATTTGCACGTAAGCCCAGACCCAAGGCTCCAGTTCCAGCTTACCAGTTTCCCACACCGCGGGCACAGAAACGCACAGCCCGTCTGGATGGTCTGTTCCTGTGGTGGGTTCAGCCCTTCTTCAGGTCCTTGAGCCCTTTTCCTCCTGTGTCCAGCATTTGACAGAAGCTAGAGTTGGCAATGCGCTTCAGAAGCACACGGGTCATGAGGCTGGATGAAGTGAAAGCCTTTCCCAGGTCCTCACATCATGGTCCGAGTTGTGAGAGCTAGGCTGTTCTGCAGAGCTTGCTTTTGTGTTAATCACAAGGATGGGGTCCTGCTTGTGTCCTGCTGCGTGTCACACCATGGTCATCAAAACCATGCTTTGGGTTTTGCATGTGTTTCACTTTGCTTGGATATCTGTGAGTGTAACTGACCCACCGCCATCCTTCTCTGTATCCGGAGGCGGGGAAGCCTGCTGTGCTGTAAACCTTGGAGCACGGATAATACACGTTACCAGCCACACGTGCATGTGGCACGACGTGTAGGTAGATGCGTACGCGTGTCAGCTTCGGTGAACTGATTCAAGCATGCGGCAGTGGGGCAAACGCTACCCATTGCACAACCTCCCTCCGGTCAGGGGGGAGCGTAGGACCCCCTGCCACAGAGTGCTTATTTGATTTCATTTTAGATAAGGACATTCCAAAGTTAAAATCCAAACCTTGATAATGGTGATGAAAAATGAAACTAGTGTTGAATGCTCACTGCCATTCCTTTCTTTTTTTTTTTCCCCCTACAAAGACAAGAGCAAGATCTTTCTAAATGAAAAATAACTACGATAGCTGGGTGAGAAGGAAAATTCAGAGGTAAGGCTGAGTCTCGTGACCTCCTTGGTCTGCAGGTGAGTAGCCAGCACCAGGACACGTTTCAGAGACAGTCTGTGGGCATGTCCATAGCCGTGTGCAGCTGAGAAAATAAAAGACCCTCAGCTAGGGCAATAACCCAGACAAAGCATCACCTTCTGCCACACCTCAGCAGCCAGGGGTGTCGCTGATTTCCCCAAAGCCATAGTCCAGACTCGGATGCCACCCCCAGTCATGGCAGTGGGACATGCAGGTGGCAGTAGCACATGCCTCGGAGATGTGCTCATGAAGTCCATCATCTCCTGGTTTTCTGTTGAGTAGATTTTCACAACTCCAGCTGCAAACGCCAAATGTACTGTGTGTTTTCCCCCAGTGCAGGACGAGACTGGGGACCTGGGGGCAAGGCTGTGGCTGACTGGGTGACCCTGGCTGGGATGTTCCTCTTTCTAGGGGAAAGGATTTGTAGCATCTAGTGTTCATGTTTGGATGTCAGTGCCCAGGAAGGCAGAACTAGTTTGGGGGCATTTGGTTTATTTTGTTTAAGAGAAACAATCTTTTAAGTAATTTTTGAAGGGCTGCTGATAAACCTCATCCCTGAAATCCAGGTTAATGAAGGAGGGGAGGTTTGCATGGGAGATCCCGAGTTTTGGAAGAAAACCAGTAAAGATCAATCTGCTTTAGCCACAAATCTCACACAGGCTTACAGCGAACCATTTCAGGCTGCTGTCAGCACAAAGGAGGTTTGATCTTTCAAAACTCGCTTTGTCAAAATCCCTTTCCCAGCTTGCATGGGAGAAGTAGTGATTATTTTTGATGCAGGCTGCTGGGGAGGCCACAAACACCTGCCACTGCTTTCCTCCCACCAATGCACAGGGGAAGGGACCTCAGGGAGAGGGATATCGGGGTTTTATTTGCTGCTATTTCAGTGTATGGTTTGCAAATTTTATTTCTAGTGATGGCCTGATGATGATGTCCAGTGACACGCAGCCAGGACTGTGTCATCTGCAGCAGGGGAGAAGAGTCACTGGTGGGGTAGCTCTCGAGACGTCCCACGTTGGAAGGCCACAAAATCACGATGCCTTTCTGAACACGAAAGAGTTTAAAAGAGTGATTTAAAGGTAAGGGACAGACACTGTCTCATTCAGGGAGAACCCGCTGTCCCCTCCCTGAGCCTGCCTTTAATATCTAATTATCAGGACTAATGACTGATTATGTGTCTCCAGTCTTTTCGACCTTTAATAATTCTGTACCAACACGCTTTACCGCTTTCCGGGGGAAATGTTATCTGAAGTGTGAAATTAACCATTCTTTTGTTATGAACTCACCACTTGGCCATAGCTGCTAAATAGTTTCAAACCTGAAACATATTTGAACTGTTTCCAAGTTCATCTAGAGCGTGACCTTGTGTGTTTTAATAATTGTAATTTCTTCAGTAAAGTACAACTCTAGAACCAGAGAAAAAATGCACAGACAGCTGCAGGGGTGGGGATGGCTGACTGTAACGATGAGCTTTACAAATATAGCAGGAGGGAAGCAATAAATCTCCAAAAACAAAGTGCCTTCTCATTTTAACCCCTAGTATGCAGCAGCACCCTGATGGCACAGAGGAGCAGACCTTCCCGCAGGCTGCCCCGATGACGGTGGAAATGGGAAACGTGGAAGACTAAGAAGGAGAAATAGGTATCGCAGCTGATCTTTCTTTTCCCAGCGGGTTTCAGATTTTTATCTGTGGCACACTGGTGTAAATCAGCTGAAAGCAGCAGGATTCACCCCTGCTTTGCAGAGCCGTGAGCGGCGATGGGGCGCAGGGTCGCGGTATGCGTGCACATGTGAGTAATCCCGTTGGAATCAAGGACTTGAAAGAGGAGCGCGCACATGAGTAATGTTTTGTAGATACAAGGGCTGGAATCTGGGCCACATGGCTCAGGACAAAGAGACGTGTCAGTTCTGCATAAATAACACAGGCATTCGGCTTCGAAACTTCAACCTCTTTAGCAGGGGCAAAAGTCACTCTTGCCACCTCACGTCTAGGAAAGGGGGGACCAGGATGGTGGGGGGACCTTCGCAGCCCTGCAACGAGAGCTGGGATGAGCCCAGCTCACCCAGTGTTGGGTGCTCCCGGCGCCCAGGGAGAGGTGGGTGCACAGCGGCCCCTTTGCCCAACACCTGCGTGTTCCGGTGGGGCAGGGAATGGGATCCACACCGTGCAAGCAGGAAAACGTTGTGTTCCGTGCTGCGATCCTGCTTGGAAGAAAAGCCTGCTGCAGCCTGCTGTAGGTACCATCCGTGCTGCAGGGGGATTTGGACCTTAGCAGGAGGAAATAGCCTCTGTTATTCCTCCAAGCACTTTCCCTCTGTACAGCAATCACCTCCTAAAACCTCAATGAAATGGGGTTAAAAAACAATAAAAGCAGAGAGCCAGCGCAACAGACCACCCAGGTCAGGGTGCGTTTATCAGGCATGCATCACTCCGTGTGATGTAAGGTTTCTCTTAGCCACTTCGGGGAGATTTGACCAGGAATATGACTAACACAACACTTGGCAAAGCAAAGACTAATAGTGTGATTGTTCTGCCGGCTTCTCCCCTTCTTCAGTAATATCGTGCTGAGCAGTGTTCGAGTTAGCGATCTGAAAGGCCTTTTCATTATTGTATCGAAAACTCCTCTGACTGCAGATCTCTTAATCAAAGGACTTTTATGTAAAGTCACATTTTTTCCAAAACCAGAAAAGTTCAGGCTCAGAGCATAAACATTAGACTCATTATTTAGAAATAGCAAGTAAGTCCTTTGGGTTCTGGTATCAGATCAAAGCTAAAAAATTAAATTGCTTCAGAAAAAAAAAAATAATCAGTTCGTTCTGGGAATCAGCATATTTCTTGTTTGCTTTTTCATTATGTAGCTAAAAAAAGGAATAGTGAGATTCTGTCGGTGGTTTTCAAGTGTTTTCCAAAACTGGATGGATGCTGTACGCTAAGTACTTCCACAGTCTGTGGAGGCAGAAAATATTTTGTTGACATGACAATAAAAACATTCTGCAGACTTATCAGATTATTTTCTCCCTCACCATCCGTGGCCACAAGAAAGCAACGTGATCACCACAGTCCTGTGGAACAGCAACCTGTGCTCGGCTGGCGGTGCCTTTGAACTGAAGCATTGGACCCTGCCCCGACACGTGGAGGAAGAGATTTCCAGCCAGATTGTGGGTGAGACTTGGGAAGTGGCATCAGCTCAGCAATGAACCCTGCCAGCACGTGGCCTGGCCATGCAGTCCCGAAGGAATCGCTCCTTTTGGGGCTGTCCAGTGATAACTGGTTTACTAATGGTGTTTCAGCAAAGATAATCAGTTTATTGTTGTTAAGGAGTTTAGTCTGGTCACCAATGCTATCTTATCTTCCACCAATCCTACCTATCCTCCTATCTTCTCCTGCTTGTCGTCTTCCCCCACCGTTTTAGGCTGAGGACACACAAGTGATGGAATTGGCTTTTGGCAGAGGAGCAGGATGGAGACATTGGGACGGGGGGAGAGCCATGTCAGACAGATCAGCCACTACCAAAGCAGATGTTTTCTCCATCCAAGACAAATCCCACCCTGGAGAGCCGCTGCTGCTGACAGTGGTTTCCACCCTTCTGGTGGTGGTGAATCTTGAATCCACAGTGCCAACTGCCATACTGGCCACCAGGCACCTCAGGAGATGGGGGAGAAAGGGTAGAGGCAAACTGGTATTTGGGATTGCACCTGTTGTGCTCACAAGGCAAGCATGGCCAACCTTAATTCCTGCTGGTTTTTGTGAACTTTGCAAGCACCTCAGAGAAAGGTGGGACTGTCAAGAGGTACCAAAGAGGGCAGACTGCCGAGGGCTGAGGAATGGCAGAAATGCCCGCATGTTTTCTGTTCGTGACACCACCGCTGATGGGAATCGTTTAATCACACAGCGAGACCGGTTCACACTAGCTTTACACCAGTCCTTCAGATGTTTCCCTTATCTCTGACTTTCCATGGCCTGCTAGGGCTTTCCCTGCCCGGTTCCTCTCTCACCTAGAAATGGCTTTGAGAGTTTATGCTTCAGGAAATACGAGTTGTCTCTGTGACTCAACCATGGTCTCCCTGCTTGGCTGTTATATGGCATTTCATCTTTTCACTTCTCAGGTCCCCATCTGTACAAAGAGGTTAATAATGAGAGGAAAACAAGCGTAGCAGGGCCAGCTACGCACAGCTCCCCAAGTGTTGAGGGGCCATATAATTTCTTAAATGAATCGGTCACATGATACTCTTATTTTTTTTTTGTGTCTCCTTTACTGGGTAATTGAAACTTCACAGCCATTAGGAATCTGAAACATGCATAGCAGTTATTAATGTACAAATAGCCTTTTCACTGCAAACTGAGGTTCTTGGAGGGAAGAGAGTCCTTCTGTGAACACTGGAGTGAACAAGCACCTGTTTCTACAAATGTTGATTCCCACAACTGGCACGAACAGTTGATATTCAGGGTATAAATTAAAGATTTCAATCTCTGCTTTGCAACATTAGCTGTGTTGTTTCCAACCAAACCTCCTCAACCAATAAATAAATAAAGCTTTCCAAATGACCATACTCTTCTCTCTCTAAAAGGACAGCCTTCATCTGGCCTAACTTCTACCCAAGTCTTTGCAACAAGCACTTCCTATGGGTTCAGCACTTGAAGGCCTGCAACAAGTCTCCTAGACTTGAAGGTGTCCAACTAGTAGGAGATAGGAAGCCCAAGAACACAGGTGGATGAGCTTGGTCCTCCAGGTTGTATGGAAAGAGACACATGGCTGTCAAACTTAGCACCGTGCAATGGAAAGGTGCCTGCTAAGGGGATGTAATTTGACCTTGTAAATTCAGTAACATGGGAACGAATTATGCAGAAATCCAAGCTTCGACAGGTGAGACTGCACTCTGGTGTTAGCTGGTCAACGGATGCTCGATGCGCGGTAAAGGTTAGGACTGAGCTGGTGCTGAGTTCACAGCAATACTGAATCCTCTGGAATTCATGTCCTGTCTTTGGTAAGGAAAAATATATATAAATGTCTTCTAGCAGCCAATTTCCATGCTCCCATTTGGCCCGTGACCCGTTGTTCAGGAAACTGCTACTCGAGCATGACAAAGATAAATCAGTGTACAGTAGAAAAATACCTCAAAACTCTGGCTCAAGGCAGGGAATCAGAGGACAACAGAGTCCAAGCTTACCTGCTAGTTTAGTAAAATGCTGTGATATCATATATTAAGCAGGGAAAAGCAGAAAGACAAGCTCTCCTGCAGGCATTGCCGGGCAAGGTGAAGAGACAGGCTGGGGGGAAGAACTGGGCTCAAGGAAGTATAAGTGATTCTTTCTTAGAGGTGCTTTCCTTAGCTACATGCAACGTGGTCTGACGGAGCTCACTGATCACGCCATCAGATCGCTTTCCACCGCAGGCGACTGTGCGTTAAGGGTAGGTGAACAAGGTGAGCTGGTGCTGCCAGCCAAGCAAGCAGCCAGCAAAACACACCGTAGCTGTGGGAGCTTGCGCTGCTGCCTTCCTATCACTGTGGAAAAGCAGCTTTCGAGGAAACGGGAATAACACCAACACAAATCACTCCCGTCTGAACTGTTCCTGGACCTCCAGGCACTATCAAAGTCAGAAGCACAGTGTGTTCGTGGCCAAAATCACTCACTCTGTTCTCACACTGGGAGAGGGAAGGGTCAGCACTAAAGAGATGTTATTCTGTGTTTGAAGGAAACACTCGACCAGAGACATATTTTTCTTTCTGTAGGGGAGTAAATTGGCCATAGCTGCAAACGAACTGATGCTATTCACTTCAGGAGAAAAATTTAATTTTATTTCATTTTAAACAGAAATTTCAGAAGTTAAGGATTAGAAAACATCGATTTTAAAAATGGAACCTTGTACAATTTTATAACCTTACATTTGAAAGTGTCTGTAAAGATGGAAAAAAGGACATTATGAGCCTTTGAGGAGCACAGAAGAGTCTAAGATCCAGGGAGACTTCTGGTTCTCTGACACTCTTGACTGGTCACCTAAATACCTCTTAAACCCTGGCCTATCTGCAGTTTTGCAGGTGGCAGAGATGCTCCACTTGCTTTTCAAGCCCAGGCTTCATCCTTCAGTCCCCCACTTGTTCCCTGCACGCCTTGAGTCCTGGCATTCATTCTTTGCCTCCACATCCTGAGCCACCTTCAGCAGTTTTCCTCTGTCTCTAGGCTACAGTCTCTCTCTGTTTCATATCTGAACCTGTCCCTTCCTTTCCATATCTACACTTCTACAGTATCTCTTCTTTTCTGGTATTACTTACTCCTAATAACACTATAATTATATTGTGGAGCCCTGTCAAGCTTTTAGGAACAAAGTTCCTATGAAGGATGTTGTACAAAATAGACCTCTATCACAGGGGAATTTGTGCTATGGCAAAGAGACAAGGAAGTTGTTTGATCATTACTCTTATCTAGAACAAATTGCACATAATAACCTTTAATATTTTCTATCAGATGTTGTTCCTCAGACAGACAATTTTTTTTAAAAAAAATAATCTGTATTTGACTGAGTCACCTAAATATATCCAAGTCCCCAAAATAGGATACTTCAATGTGCATTTAAAAATAAACAAATGACTAATTCACTGAATGCAGCCCTTGTTTCACTGCCCTTGACATAGGCTTAGGAACTCAAAACCTTTGTATTGACTTAAGATAAATGCCGCAAGACCATTAAGCAATCCATTGTTCTTATGGTACCCAATAATCTAGTCTTTTTATTTAAATATGATAGGAAGTAATCCCAGAGCCAATGACAGCATGGAATCGACTGGGTGCTACGTTCCACAAACACTATATTGCACAGAAGAGTTTAACTCCTTATCTGAAAAACAGTTGGCTGTGACCGTATTAACAATTATATTATCAGTTTTACTTGGCAACATTTATGTGTCAAAACGTACCATGGGTTTCACAGCTTAGTTCCAGAAATAGTCCATGGTGGGGGTGACATCATACTTCTCCATAAACCCCTTTTTTTTTTTCTTTTTTTTTGCTTTTCCTTCCTTCCATAAACACTTGTTCTCCCAGCCCTACGCTGGATCCACCCGGGCCGTTACGACATAACGAGCTCTTCCCACCGCCAGCTCTACGGCATGCCAGGAGGGTTGAAAAGTTTACCAAAACAGCACGGTTTGCTGCCGGAGGACAGGAGCCTTTGTGGCTCCGCCACGGCAGAGCAGGAAAAACGCGGAGGCCGTATTAAAACCATAACCGTTGCGCAACGAAAAGACACGGAAGGCTGTCAGTGACCGAGCCGGCTGCCGGCCCGCTGCGCGATGCAGAAGGATAAGAACGTGCTATGGCGGGGAGGTGTAGCTCTCTTCCTCCAGGGATGCGCAGTGCAGATAGCTTAGCCTGGGGCCGGGAGGAGATGCCAGGAACGGGCAGAACGGAAAGTCTCCTCTCAGACGCTTAACTGGGGTTTTTACACAGTCAGCAACCGGGTTCTTAAAAACGAAGCGGTGGAAAGTGGCGTTGTGAAACCGCATTGCAAAATTCAATGAAGCGAAGCTGCAAATAGCTGCGCAGCTGTCTGTTGTGTTGGGGCAGGCAGCCTGGGTGCCGTTTTGATGATTCACCGTCAAATATTACACTGGCTTTTCAATTTTTTCACAAGTGGGTATTAGGGAAAAAAAATTTAATTGTAGAATTCTTTTATAACATTCAAAGAAGAGATGATATAAGGTGTTCTGCTCTCTCTATGTTAATTATTTCCTTCAAAATAATGATGAAAGATGGAGAATAATAAAAAATACGTAATGACTTGCCATGGTCAACTCAGCGTCTTCATGAGCTAAACCGCAGAACATTACATTTTCCTTTATTTTGAAGGACCAGTTTCCTGGATCTCAGTGTGACTGGGTTTTACCCTCTATATCTAGAAAAACATCCTGGAAGCTATAAGCTGAGACAAACATGTAGGAAAAGAAAAAAAACAACAACGAAACGAAAAACCCCAAACCAGCCACTGTTTTGAAAAGTTGTCTCAGGACTCACTCAAGAAAACTGATCTAAAACAACTAACCTGAATTTTGAAACTGAATGTCTGGACCCCATTAAACTTTGGGGCAGCGTTACTCAATTTTTAGCCATTTCAGTTCTGATTTAATTTATGTTAGAAAAGAGTTAAGCAACAGTGAAGTCAAGGCACTACTATCAGAAACTGAAGAGAAGCTTTATAATCTGCTTTAAGGGCTTTAGGGGTTTTTGGAAGCTCCTATGAGCTTTTCCAAGCCAGCAGCTCTTAACTGGACAAATACCATCTGAATATTGGGAAGATCCTATCAATTCCGACAGAAGTTTGGAAGTAAAACCGGCTTTTTTCTGTGACAGTGAGAAGCTCAAAATAAAGCTATGTTTAAGAATTTCCTTGGTTTTATTTTTTTTTGTTTTGTTTTCCATTTCCTTTTTTTTTTCTCCCCCAAAGCCAGAGGCAAAATAAAAAAAATAAATTAAAAAAAATAAAAAAGAAGAGAGAGGAAAAATACAGTGGAATTGCAGAACAAACAAGATGGCAAAATAACAGAACTATTTTTTAATAAGCTGGGAATTTGCCTCAATATGCAGTTCTTGGAGACGAGGCAGTGTCTGTGAGCTGGCCAGATTCCCTGTTGCAGACATATGGACACCTGGAAGAAAAGACAAAAGAAAGTTTTTATTCTTGTCTAGTCCTAAGGTCACATTTCTGTGACAAGTGTAAGTACTCCTTATTAAGGAAAGTTTGAGAGATGGCAGAACCTGTTAACTGAGCTTTAACTGATTGAACGATAAAGGGGTATAGAACTGGGATCTTTACTCTCCCTACAAATGCGGGGAAACTCTGTTAACTTTGATGGAGCTACAGAGTCAGAAAATCGGTTTTGAGAGGATAGTCCAGCTGGTGAAAATAAAATATACTGAGAAAAATGCCATGGAGATGGGGAGGGAAAGGAGGGGAATATGCTATAAATAAGAGCTATATTTGAATTAAACTCTTCTTGATCTTTAATGAGTTATTCTTCCTAAGGGAAGAGAGGAATAAGAACTGTGATGAGGGAGACAAATACTTGCTGAAGATTCAGAAGATATTTTCCAGGGTCCCAGCCTTGAGCTGGGAAAAGACCTGGACTCACTCGAGGAAAAATACAAGAGTGATGAGGAAAACTACAAAATCTAAAAGAGGGGAGAGATGGAAAGGTATGTTTCTCTCACCGAGACTGAGCAAGGGATAGAGAAGGATTAGAAGCTAAATATTATTCATGTGTCAACTTTTTTTCAAACCTAAGCTATGGAAAGCTCCTTAGCTCCATGATGATTTTGCCAGTCTTGCTAAACCTCAATTAGTTAGTTATTAATTCTCCATCATGATTATTTATTTTAATCTATTAAACGGAAACTAGGACCAGCTGTGAAACTGATGGGACGGAGCTCTGGTGTACCACAGCATCTCCTGGAGAGGTGATACAGGGCATGGTCCAGTGACATGGTGTTGTGGGAGCCCAGGAAAGGCTGAGCAAGCAGAAGATGTAGCACTTGATGCAGTTTGTCCTGGACTCTCTTTTAGTATGAGATGACCTGAATTATGCCTAAATATTGGCAATTGGCCTCAGCTGCTTTACAGGGTTCTCTGGTAGCTCTGGGCACTCTTGCTGGGGACATCTGTGGCAAATGAGCAAGAGCAAAAGAGCCGGTCTGCTTCATCAAATGTTCTCTGAGCTATGTGTGCATTTATTATATTACTCATCTTTTGTTGTTGGGATGCAGCAGGGCACTGCACAGAAATCTCCCTTTACACAGGAGGTCTGGAAGTAGTTCAGTGCTGCCCGTGACTTTAATTGGAGCTGAATTTCTAGAAACAAGTGGGACAGCAGGGAAATCTCAAGCCTTCTTAAGGCACCAAAAAGGAAGGAGGGGGGAGTATTTCTTTCCCTTTCCTTGCAGAGAGTTTCTTTAAAATGGAGTAGTTCTATTTTGGGTACAGTATGTGCTAATGTATATGGAAGTGCGTCACTCAACTAGATTTCATCCACCACTTGTGATATTCAATTCTTAAGGGGAATGTGTTTTGCCATCAGGACTTATAGCAGCAGTATGACCAGTACTCATTTTCATACTCCATGAGCAGCAGCTACATCAACTTAAACAGCAAGGTAGCTATTACCAGGCAGTATGTCATTATCTGAAGGCAATATAAAACAGCCGTACAGGTTGCAGGGGTTTTGTTGGAGTCGTTCAGAGGCACTTTCTCATTAGGAGTTGACACAGATATGTTAGTACATTTTAGAATTCATTTTGGGTGGCCAAACCCCTTAACATGCGCTTGCTGGGAGGCATTAAAAATACTGCTACCCCCCTTGTGAAGCACTTAAGTTGTGTGTATGTCTCAGTGTAAGTACAGTTAACGAGGTGCTGTTCATGTGCTCCTGCGTCGAGATCCAGACCCTCTTATGAAGACGTGTAGAGCACGTTTCCAAGTCACCACCAGTTCGTGTCACAAGTTTGTCAGAGCACTGCTTAGTCCTTGGGATGGCCCAGTCTGTGGTACTGGTAAGGATGGGAAATGCAACCAGTTAAATGGTATCTTTAAGCACTGGGCTTTGCTTCTCACCTGTAGCCTGAGAAAAGCACAGAATCTACCAGAAAAAAAAGGCATTTCTCTTTGCAGTTAGAAACAAATATTTTTATGATGTCTTCCAAATATTTGGTGAAGGCAAAAAACCTGAATGATCTACAACACTGAATAATGGGAGTTTTGGAGGCATCTTCTTCCTGCTGGCACACTGGAAACAAGCATTGTAGGAACTTGTAGGACTTTAGATCCATAGCTCTAGTATCTGCTTGGCCACAAGATAAAGATGGCTATGAACCTCTTCATACCCTGAGTATAGTGAAAAAAAAGAACGTGGAGTAAGGTCAGATATATTCCCTGTCAGCAAGACCTGCCCCACACAGCTAAACTTGATGAAAGGCCCAGCCTTACTAAATCATTAATTTAAATAGAAACATGATGATGGACAACAATGCAGAAGAGCAAAAAGGATGTTTCTGTCCACCTAGTCACCAAGGTTTGCTTCACTCCATGTCAGTAGTGTGGTAGGGCACCTCTCTACACTTGATGCCTTCTTCATACCAGAGGTGGAGCTGGAGGGGCCAGAGAGCAGCACTCATGATCTGTCATGAACACAGGATTTACACAGCCACATACATCCTGTCCTTGGATGTCGCAAGTCAGCATGTGTCAAGAAAATGCATTTGTCAAACATATCCGTTGACTTTTCTGAACAAGTCGCACAGATGCTCACCTCTCCTTTCTAAAAAAAGGATTGTGTTGCAGCCAACATTGCTATCAGAGCTCAGGAACAAATAAATGCGTGGCTCACCTCCAAGGGGTTTTCCCCCTTGTTTCCTTACAATTGACAAAGAAACCAATGTTGTTTAAGAGTAAGACAGGATGACAAATCCATGCATGTGCTCTACTTTGTAGCTGTCTGAGCCTGCTGCTGCAGAGTTTTCTTAAGAATGACAGCATTATTATATATTTCCTGGCAGAGACAATCTAAACTGATGCCCATTTTCTTCCTCCTGCCCTGGGAACTGCAAGGAAAAAAAATATCAATTAATCCCTGGATGGATTAAAACAGGAAATATCATCTAAAATGTTGGAAAAGCTGGCTGACAAGCAAAAAAAAAAAAAAAAAAATTCAAATCTTACCAGTGGACAGATTTCTGTTGTAGTTTCATAAGTGGATGTAAAACTGGAATAATCTCAGCAGAGCAATTGTGTTCTTTTATGCCAAGTAGTATCCCAAATTACTTCGGTTCATTCAATGACATTCTTTGGGATGAACCAGCATGAAACAGTTGAGTGGGGATTGATTTTATAGCAGTTTGCAATGCGCATCCAGCAGAGGAAATCTTAGCCAATTAGGAAAAAACACAGACAGGTGCCCATCAAACATTCACAGCATGGTCTTGATCTCTGTCAGGATTTTCCGAATAACAAAAGACAAATTAACCTAGTGCATCTCATTGGGGAACCTGCAGGGTTGTACGGAAAGGAAACCAAGCTGCGGCATGGAGGGATCCCATGCAGTTCACTGCAGCCAGAAAGAACTGCTCCTCTGCCCCGCTAGCTGCTCTCATGTGTCTGAAATTTCCCATCTCTAGGGAGTCAGGCTTGAAAGTTAATCTGGAAGGGCTAAAAGGAGTTTGCTGTGGAAGCTGCTACTGGGAAGTTATGATCTGATAAGAGGGAGAGACAAACCAGAGCTGGCTAACAGCTCTCTTCCTCCTCCTGGTTCTGCCACTTACCTCTGGCTGCCCTTCTCCCAGATTGTGTGTTAGGACAGAGAAATATGGATTTGCAATTGCACGAAAACTCCTCGTAACCTCTGACATGATAGCCGGCTTCTCAGATCTTAGAAGCCTACTTAAATTACAATAAAACACAGTGAAAGTTCCCCCTCTTCCTCCTGTTTCCTGTAATTGGAATTATGTTCTGCCCTGACTTTCTTAACGACCATGGGTTTATTAGCTGCCCACATGTCAAGTAATTTCCGCTGGAAGATCCATGGGTGAATGAGAAACAGCAGTACTGAGAGAGCTGGAAAAGAGTTTGCACCTAGAAGGTCTGATAGCATCACCATTCAATTTTGGTGGTGAAGACTGGACTATGTCCTTGGGTGTTTCTGTGGAATGGAACCATCTGGACATAGTCTGGGTAACCTGCTTTTAGGTGACCCTGCTCGAGCAGGTGCATTGGACATGATGAGCTCCAGAGGTCCCTCCCAACCTCAACCATTCTGTGATGCTGTGAACCCACTGATGAACTTTGTTTTGTTCAATCTATGCAATTTCTCACTCCCTTAGTTACCCATTTTATGTTTTAGAAGAAAAAAGAACTTCCTGCCTCATGCATCTCTTCTGCTGAGGCTTGCCTCACACATATCTTGTGCTGAGACAGATCAGTAAATCTGATGTCACTCTCCGTTTGGCCCATATCATTGGTTTTGGGTGGCAGTGGTTTGAGGTGAGGTGGAGGACTGCAGACTGGGGACTGGAATATCTTTTTCTATTTTGCCTCCTGTAGTTAAATATTTTATATAGTTTTCTCTTGTTTTAAACTGGCAATTTTCCCATTGACACACTGGGTGGTACCATGCCCCCACTGAATTCGAACTCCCTCCTGGGCTTAGTGGAGCCAGAATTTCAGCCAGCGTCTTCTGTCATATTGTCCTAGGTCTGGTCTAACATTTAGTCTTTTAAAAATGACATGTTGGTCCTCTGAAGCTCCTCTTCCCACTGGAATAACTGATTCAGGGAGATCTGGTCTTTGGCTCTTGGAAAATATTATTTATATATTCAGAGGGATGTATATCCTGATGACTGACGATTTAGTTAGATGATCTAGTCTGATCTATCGTATGACTCACTCAATGTCATTTCAACTACAGAGTTTTCTAACTCCTTTATTAAAAAATGTCTTATCTGTAGGCATCTAGTCACCATCTGAAGATTTCAGGAAACAGATAGATAAAAAACACTCCATCTCTTTGCTGTAATTTTCCTCTTAGACTTCATTCTGGTATGTCTTCTTTCCAACCTGTCAGTACATAAAGAAATGGGAGAATATGAAATACCGGGAGAGCTTAGTAATTTAGAATGGATAGGAATTATATCCCTCAAAATTAGGGATATGTGAAACTTATCAATATATATTAGAAAGTTTTTAATTTGGGGAGAGAATTTCAGTGGAGTCATTTGGGAAAATAAACAAACGTGCTTGTTTACACATTGCTGAGATTTGGACTTTGTTTTTCAGTTATCAAACCAGCTCAGAGCCTAATGAGAATTCCACCCACTGAAACCAAATTATGATTATAATGAGTAGAAATGATTGAAAATTCTGAATTTTGAGTACTTGATGAAAGTGTGTTGATCACTTCATTTTTCAAAAGGGCAAGAACAGATTCTGATGTCAATATTGTCAAAGGCTCTTTTCCATATCAATTTGCTGTGCAACTAGCAACACGTTGGCTGGGTTTGTTCATTTTTTAAGTACAGAGGTCTTCACAAAAGTTGTGGTTCCTTCTGAAGTAGGATATGGTTTATATACGTACAGTACTCAGAGGATGAAAGCCATAAATCAGAGAGTCTAATTTATGACTGTAAAAAAAGATATTACCTTTGCACTAATCCTTTGTCTTCACCAGAGGAAAAAAAGAAGCTCATTTCTAAATCAAACTAGTCATTGAATCAAGGAATCCACGAAGACAACAAACAATTTTTACCTCAAAATGAGTTAGTCGCAACTAGTACACCTACCCCATATCCAATAGCAGTGGACTATTTTAGAGTAAAAACATCTATTTTTTTCTCCCATTAAGACCTACACTAAGATCAGGAGGAATATATGGGAAAAGGTCAGCAAGGATCAATCTTTAAAAGGGACAGATTGCTCATTAGTGAATGCAATAGACATCACCGCAGAACGAATAAAGTTTAGTGATTGTGTCTAAGAAGTATGAATGTTTTCCTTGTCAAATGTCATTGCCTTCGGAATTTGGCAATAGTAATTTAATGTAATTTTCTTTCATCTGAAATTCAGCTGGGCTGTGACTCTGTGTGTAATATTTTTCTCGTGATGGTAGTATGATTTGACATATTGACTGTATATTTATAATGGAAATAAACTTCATTATGACTCCCCAAAGGGATCTGATCTAAATCTCATTGAAAGAAGAGTGGAAAGACTCCCACTGACTTCTCTGACCTTTGGTCAAACTACGTAGTGTTTCTACAACTTGTAGTTGTAGAACTCTCTCACTTTCCCCCTTTACGCTTTGCATCCAGAAACCACACATATTTAAATCTGTGTATTCAAGTCACCTCTTCTTTTGTTCCCATTGTTTCACAAGGTGTTAGGGGTGCTCTTACAATGTAAAACTGAACAATTATCATCTTGTTTCAGTGTTATTCTCTTGGCAGCAGAGTGCACAAGTCTGGCAATGCTAAAATCCCAAGTTTACATTAGGTTGCATGGAGCAAATTTTACAGGAAGGTAACTGCTAACTTCTGTAGCATTGCAATTACTTACAGGGGAGCAGAATTTGGACCCACTTCTGCAAAATAACTGTGGCTTTCCTTAGCAGTCTGATCATGCCATAATTCACTTCAATGCTCATGTATACTAGCCCAAGGGCTTATATAATTATTACGCCTGTCTCATCACGAAAGAGGAATAAATCACACCTGAATACAAGAGTAGGAACTTGTTGTTTTGTTTAGATTTAAAACATTTTAAAATCATTATTAAATGAGCAAATTATGTATGCCCTGCAGTAGAGGGTACAAATCAAAGCTATCTGGATACTTAGTACTAGCGCTATGAATTTTGAAGAGCACAATCTCATTAGAAGGAAATACTGATTAACAGGATTGTGACGAATTTACCTGAATATAATGCAAGGAGTAAAAACCAAAGAGAAACTCATTGGACATCAACTTCAGTCCCTTTGGATTTTAGAATGTTTTATAGATCAATTGATACTTTATCCTAAGCCACAAGATAGCATCTTCACAAGGGACTCTAATTATGCAGACATCTGTCAGGTTTGTATTTACAGAAAGGTTTCTGAATAACCCACATGATCATTTCTAGCTAAGATAAAGTCCCAGAAGGTGGGTCTCCCCTGGCTGGGGAAGCAGAGATTTCCACATTAGCTGGGTTTGTAACACAGAAGGAAGTAACGTAAAATCAAATACACTATGAAAGCAAACATCAGGGAGATGAAGATAGCTAGGGCCTGATTTAAACCCCAGGGAAGTGAGTAAAAAGAATCACTTTAACTTCCATAGCCTTACATCAAGGTTTTCTGAGGTATGCAAATGGAAGTATTAAAACCCTGGAGTGTGGTATAACAGAGAAGATCCTGAAGACATAATGGGATGATACAAGATTTCTTAAGGAAACATGCCATGCTGCTGGAAAAGCACTCGGCAGCACTGAGCAAGCTGTTTCCAATCACTCCACGGTTAGAGTAAATTGCACAGTTCCCTCCCTACATCCATTACGGATACATTCAGACCTTCACTGTTAGCAGGTATATGTTTACCTTTGTGATTCTTTCTGATTCATTTAATACTTGTGCAGATAACTCTCATAAACACCGTGAGTATGGGTTGTTGTAGGAACTGTAAGGAGTAGGAGTATGGGGCTGTAAAAGGCAGCTTCTTTCTTTTCCCTTCCTTATATTTTATGTTAATTATCTCCATTTCCTTTCTTCTACAGCCAAATCAGCACCGTTTGTATTAAGGCAGATACTATATGACTGCATTATTCAGGGACAGTTCCACTCCTTGGGTCACTGTTACGGCCGACTAACTGTAGAGTTATAACGTTCCCCCTTTTCATAATGAACACATGATAATTAGATCAGCTTTACCTCCTGTGAAGAAGAGGAAGAGACATGTTAACGTCCTGCCTTCTCTGTCTCAGGCAAAACCAAGTTCTGAGCTGCTGTGTCTGCTCATGCAGCTTCTGCTGTGGTACCAGCTGCCAACGGCACTCTCATAAACACCGCCGAGAACTTTTTCTTTTATTTTTCGCTCGCCATGGTAGATACCATGTGCAAAAGTCTTTGGGAGTCACGGACACTGTAAAATTCCAGACTCCCCCTCTGTTGCAAGACTTTTGCAAGCAAGAAGAGAGAGAAGCTGAGGAGGCCACAAACTCTCCACTACTTACTGTGTTGATTCAGTTACTCACGTCAGCCAGGCTCTTCTATCTGTCTTTTCTCATGCTAGGGAAGAGCTTTCCTTGTGACAATGGCAATGTGAGGAATTGGTACCTCCACTCTGAGGTTCCTACCAACCTTCCCACACCCTGAAGCAAAGAAGGAGGTGGCAGGGAAAAGGGAAGACAAGGGATTCACCCATCTCAGGAGTGTGCTGCCCATTTGTTTGTCAGAGAAAGTGTTTATTTACAATGCAGTTAGGATTTGTTTGTTGCTAATTTAATTGTGAGGGTCCGTAATTTAGATAACGCAGCTGGTACAAAGTGGGGATTAAAGCAGGTCTGGCAGCATCAGGGAGAGGAAGAGGCAGAGCTGTGCATCAGCAGCACGCAAGGCTCCAGCCTGCAGGGCGGAGGGATGCTCTCAGGCTATTTGGGTGAAAGAAGTACACACGTGGAGAGGAGGGACCGTAGGGAGCTGGGCAGACGGATTTGCTCGCTGTTCAACACAGTGACAAGGATGTTACACCCCCAGGTTAGCCTGGCTCAAAGTCCAAAGATGCTAGATGGCTTTAGACACAGTGTCTAAGACTCTGACCATGGTTTTAGCTTGAAGATACTTAAGTTCATGCTAACTGACCCGTCCTGGAGCCAAGACCTTTTTATCTGTGGCAAAGCTAATCCTAAATCAATATCATGAGCCCGGCACTTACTTTCACCACAGCCCAAAATGAAACCTCAGTTTTAGGTAAGGCTGTGCTCTTCTGTACACTGTTTTAAAATGTTCAGATAGGCAACAGCAATATTTCTGAACCCAGTTCTCAAACCCTTGTGACCTGCTTAAATCTAAGTCAAAGTGACACCTTTAGCATCTGCTGCAGTGTTTTATTAGTAAAACCAAATAAACTGAATTTACATCAGTTATTCCCTATAGTTTTCCTCATGACAGTTATCTTGCATTTTTTTCTGAATGCTACCCCCATCATACTCCATGGGAATGAAACACAGCTCAGTCCTGTCATCTGCTTGACCTTTCTGGGTTTCTGCCATTATGGTCACCTGCCATGGCTGACCAGCCTTAATCCTTACTTTTCGGCAGGAGTTTGTCCTTTCGGAGTGAAATCTGTAGGTGCATCTTATGAAATAAGTCCAAGCTCATTAGGATTTGTAGGAAAGCAAAGGGAAGTTTCAGGCTGAAAGCAGTGGAGGCTCTGACCCTAAACTTGTGGGGATGGCAGGGATTTATCCCACTGATACATTACAAACGAGGTTGCCAAATGATGGTTGGTGTCTGTGGAGGATGCAGGCGTCAAAGGATGCATGGGTTAAAGGGGGAAATCTGGTAAAAGAACGTATCCTTCGTGCAGGGACGTTTTGCATTTAACAGATCTCCACTGCGTTACTTAATAACATACCAGATGCCAGAAAAAATGGAATTACTTAGAATTTCAATGTTTAAATGCTAGCAGGCGTACCCCTGACTGACCATACATCGCTAGTGTATGAGATGTTACTTCTGCCACAATAGTTCAAGTTTTGTGTTCTCTCTTTCCAGTGTTTTTATTGTGGATCTATGCAATTGTTCTGGCTCTGTTTGCCATGCAACAAAAGGACATTCACGTTCCATGAAACCACGAGCTGAGGACAGAGCCCTGCCATCTCACCACAGCTATAACTAGGGAAGCTTTAAGTGAAGCTTCCCTCCTTGATCATAAAGCCTTGTGCTCTAGCGGGGTCTGTGAGTGAAACTGAGGAGGATGAAAATTGTTTCCCCACCACTAATCACATTAAGAATTTCAAGCCTGGATGCCAGGAGGGTGATGAATAAGAGCTAAACCACCTTGACGGATCTTGAAGTTTTGCTGGAATTTCCCTTGCCTTGCAAATGGAGCCCAGCCATGATAAGAAGTGCCACGGCTTTCTTCGCTGATGGATCTTCAAAGAGGTTCCTCCTTCGAGGTATATCAGGCATGAGACTCCAAGGAGAAGGGATGTACCGGGGCTTTGCTGAGGTAGTGGCCAAAATTTTAATTTTATCTCTTGTCATTAAGAGAACAAAGCTGTGATAGCTGCACCACTAACACAGCTCTGCTTGGCCATTTCAGAGAAAGTCTGGCGCTGAAGCCACCCACTCCATCTCCTGCAGTCCTCAGTCTAAAAGTCTCTGGATCTAAATGGTTGTGAAACAGCGGTCTCACGCTCTCCAGCAGCACCTGGCCGTTTTTATCCTTAGCCCAGCACTTTTAGGAGCCTTTATAAATCTTAATGCAGGACCAACCATCTGCTCTGACCTTATTGGAAAACTGAACTGAGAGGAAAGTTGGAATTTGTTTGCAATTTTTAAAACTTCTTTTGTAAAGTTTTTGTATTCCTTCATGAACCATAGGGCATTAAAATTTAATCGATTATGTGTTTTCTTGATGAGCTTGCGTGACTCACAGAAATGGTCAGGGAAATGAAACAAGCAGACTTTTTGTCCTTCGAAAGTCCACTTTGTTGATAAATTGGCTTTTCTTCAGTAGCGTGATGTTAATTTTCCAGCTTACTTTATGAGACACTTTCACCAGTCCTTTCAGTGCTTGAAAATTATTTACAAACAGAGCAGCATCACACGTGTGCAGTAACTGCTGGACTACCTGAGAGAAGAGGATGGCTTCATAGTTAAATGCACTGGATAGGGACCAAAAAGTTCAAAAACCCTGCCAGGATTTCATGCATGAGCCTGCACAAACCACTTAATCCCTTTTCACCTCAGGCTACAACTACGCCCAACCCCCAAAACACTAAAGGTATTCTCTGACCAGTCCGTAACATCTTCACAGCCACACCTCCAGGAGACTTCCAGTCCAGTCTGAGGACATGTGCTGAATTCAAGGCGTAAATCCAGACTCACCACCACTCACCTCCCACCCTCTGCCCTTCCTGGGGAGCCACTGGCATTTATCCACAGGAGCTGACCTCGAATCCTCCAGCAAGCCCAGCAGCAGCAACAGCTCTGTCCTCAGCTCTCAGCTAGAGAGACCTTTTCACCCTCTTGCAGGTCCTTCCTCAGGGCTTTGCTGAGATAAATTCCCCTTCGGTTACTGTTTGAGCTGCACAGGATTTCATGTGTGTTAAGTTTTTTTGTTTTGCAATCTAAAATATGATCTAGAGGTAGGGCCAGTCATATTCTTGCATGGTTTTACCACCAGATTATGAAAGCTACTAATCAAATAAAATGGTGTTAAACAAAAAAAAAAAAGATTCATCTAATCCCAAGTCAGCCCAACCTTTTAAAGAGGGCCTAATAAAACACAGTTGTTTTTTGTATGAAATAGATTGGGTGCATTTACTAAGAGGAAAATTGCACAAAATATGCATGTACTTCAAAACGACTCACCTTTCAGCACATCACCGTGTTTTCAAATACATGGAAGCAGGGAAAGATGTATTATCTTCACGGACTTCACTAAGATGTTAATAGGTACCTGGCAAACAAACCAGCAGACGGTCACTGGTACTCCAAGCTCATTGGGGCTGGATGCTGTTCAGTAAACAGACGTTTGTGGGAGAGAAAGATTCCCAAATTTGTCTAGCTTTTTCCAAGTGCATTCATGTTTCTTTTTAAATCCTGGAGTCCTCTTTTGAAAAGTTTTCAGAAAGAACAAATGGAAACTTTTTTTTTTTTACAGATGAGATGAAATCCAAACTAGACAGATCCTATCCACCCTACATACTTTAACTGTTTTCTAACCTGGCTGAGTAACAACTCTAAGTGTTGTGTTTGTGTTGTGCTTGTGTTGTATTTGTGTTGTAGGTGAACCTTCATTGCAAAGGAAGAGCATGACTTATGTGAGTCATCAGCTTAAGTACCTTAGTGGTTTAATATTTCCAAGTTGCTTTGGACCAAAGGTGTGAGGATCTAATTAGGTCTTAAATTTCAGTGGCTGAGTCTACTGGCTTGAAGAGCCATCTACTTCTTGTCTCCTAAGCAATCAAAAGGAGTGAAACAATAGGAGTGGTGATTAGCTCTTCACAGGAGCACTGGAAGGGATATTAACTACCTAATGGGATTAGTATGATGAATACCTTTATAGTGTAAAGCTAAATAAGAAGGTGCTGATACCATGAAATATAGATAGATAGATAGATAGATAGATAGATAGATAGATAGATAGATAGATAATTTTTGAAAGAGTCAGTGTAGGAGTAGGAATATCCCTGGCTGTCAGCACATTTGATCTTATATTGCCAAGCGTTTCATGGTCCTGTGTTAAAAAAGGGGTTTATTACCTTCTGTATCCTGTACAGTTGTCCTACTTCCTCCCCAGGTCCTCACCTCAGCTGACTTACGACAAGCATCATCTACCCTATCTGGAATAAAAATAAACAATCCTTGAGCCCTCGTGGTACAAAAGCAAATTTAGCTTGTGCTCCAAAGCCCCAAACTGGGAGAAATGGATTGATTTACAGTATGAGGAATCTTACAAGGAGTTTCTTACATCAGTATGTTGTAGATTTTATTCCATTGAAAATAACTTTCTCATCTTCCAAGCATAAATTAATGAATCAGTAGTTTAATGAGTCGGTCAAATGCTAAATCTTTCAATAGTACGGGAGAGGTGAAAAAAGAAGTATGCTTCAGAGGAACATTAATGTGTTATCCTCTTTATTTGGTGCAATAACACACTAATTAGGGCAACTTTTAATTAAACTATTTTCATCTAGATTGACTCACAAAATTGCAGTTATTAAAAATAAGAAGCTAATGGCTCATATATGCTGTAGTGGATTTTAATAACAGCCGTGCTAACTACAAGAACTTGCCCCCCACAAGCTTTTCAAAATAAGCAAGTGGGTGTGTTGCACCCACTGGACTGATTGAAATGTCACTATTCTCCACATTGTTTGTATTCCTTCTCTTTCTCCACAATAGCCTAACTCATTATATACTTGCCTTCTTTGTCTAGCTTGACATTTGGTCCCACATGACCACATAGTGTCTGGTCTGAGGTAACCGAGTAGGAGTTGGTTGTACTTTAGTGGTTCTTTTTCTTTCTTTTCTGAACAGGTCCACTTGATAACAGAGCAGTGAGGCATTTCTGAATGCCACAGGGGCACCCACTGTGGAAAAGTAGCCCCTACCTACATTTTTATGGTTTGTTCGCACATGAAAAGGTGCCTTTACAAGATGTTCTTCTTTGTACTCTAAACATGAAACCTGTAATTAAGGAGGAAAACCGAAGTTACCAAGCAGTAAGCACTAAAAAAGTTTCACGCTTCAATAGCGTTCTGTTTCTAGGAGCTCAGGTTAGCCTGAAAGGATAGAAATGGTGCAAAAAAGCAGGTCACAGCTATTTCTAGAAATTGTGGAAGTGACTAGAGCCCCTTGACGCCAGGAACCGGCATTTCCAGACACTGAAGTAGCACTAAGGCAAAATATATCTGATGCCAAAGAGCTCAGAATTATCATTACTTCAACCACAAGTAAGTGTATTTCAGGTAGTATTAAAAGGTTGGATTCGGACTACAATAGCAAAGACAGTCAGGCAAGGATAACAGTCCAGGCTGACAGCCCAAGCTCTGCCCATCAGAAGGGCTGGTGGAAAAGGGGCACAATGACATTGACAGAGATCAAAATTATTTAGCTCTTGAAGGTCTTGTTTTTCCTCTGTTTTGCAAATGAAGATACTTTAAAATGTAGTTCTTGTGATTAGATTAGGTTTTTAATTACTTTTGCAATCTTCCTTAAAAAGAGCCCTGAAAGGGAACAGTAACTATTACTTACATACAATAGACCATTTGTAGTCTTCCTAATTACATATGTTTCACCTTAAACTGTGTGCCATAGACCATACTGAGTAAATAAATAATTAGAGAGTTATTAAAATGCAAATCCCTAACATAAAGAAGCAATTATGGAAGAAGAAAGTATTTCAGTTCATGACTTATTGACCATATCAGCTTTTCTGGTGGGTCCCTCTGCATTAACGTGGCTGTTGCTGACAAAATAGACACAGCAGCAAAATGGTTTGTTTCGGTCAATGCCTAATTACTTACAGCTTTTAGATCCTGAGGTCTTGACTTAATGGATTGTAATGGCTCAGAAGGGAAAAGGAAGCTCTCTGCATGCCCAAAGTCTTCAAAACATTCTGGAAAACAAACTTTTTCCTTATCTTTATATATTTTCTCTGTATCTGTCTTTATCTTTGCCCACCACTCAAAATTGGTCAGGTTTTTTTTTTCTTTTTTTTTTTTTTTCAGATTTAGCTAAGAGAAAAGAAACCATTCCGTTTGCCAGATTCATGTCAGTGAAAGCTGAGATCAAATGGAGCTTGGTTATCAGAAACTGGCATAAATCCCATCAGGGTTGTGATCTTGCAAACTGCAGATAAGTCCGGCTTCATGCATGGACTCCTGCATTGGCTTCATGGAGCTGCCTTTCACCTCCAGCTTCAGACGTGCCTCCTGGTTTTCGAACACAAAGCTCAGCAATTTGACCACCCTGCCCAAGAGGTATCCAAAGCAACATCAGGGCTTATCTCTTATGGGCACACACATTTTAATCTCTTCAAACGTAAGTTATTGGATGTTCACAGCTGGAGGTGTCTTGAAAATTCCATTCAGGGAAGCCTTTACAGTGTTTTGTTTAAAAGCCACTTGTGTTCTGTATAAATCATGAAGAGACAATTAACAGCTCAGGAGCTGTTTTCCTTGGATTAGGAAAAAAGTTTCATATATACATAGTTCCTCTGCGCTAGTAATTAAATATAGAAACAAGTCCCTAGCACCATACAAAGCAGTGAGGGCTGTAGACCCTGAAAGCAATTCAGTAAGCTAACAGAGGATCTGTCCGCTGGTGGCCGTTAAACACAAAGGTTCACATGCTGCCTGCAGTCCAGCAGTCCCGAAGCTACAGGGCAGCCAAAACCTGAAGGAGAACTGAGGGAGGACCATGCCCTGCTCTGCCCTAGCTACGTGTGAGCCTGCAGGACACCATGGTGGGCAACATGGTCTGACCCACTGCGGGTCTTCTCCTACCATGTGGGTCATGGCTATGCCAGGCTGGCCTTGGCTCCACAGACGGGGCTGTCCCACCAGGCAGCATCTCACGCGCTTTTTGCTATGTGGAGCTAGCAGCTGCTTTTCTATCATGGTCTATGACAACTATGTTATTTCTGAAACACAGCACGTTTTGTTTGTTTTCCTGTCCCTACAGAAACCAGACCAGTGAACTTGCTGCATAAATCAGAAAACTGTTGCCCTTTAGAGTACGTACAGTGGAGCTGTGTGTGTGCATTACTACAATATATACACTTTGCCATCAACTCCTTTGTCCCTTTCCAAATGAAAACTAACATGTAATGTATTAAAGATCATTTTCCTTTGCAGTAAGGCATGCTGTGTATGCTGAATGAATTTTATTCATTTAAAGATCTCAGATTTCTTAGACTGATAGTGTTTTCAGTATTACCCTAAAAGTCCTCTACAAAAATGTTTACAATTAATTTTGAGTCCTCCAGTTTCTTAGGAATACTTTTTTTTTCAAGATTTAGGAGGAAATTCCTATGCATTTCTGCTCCTAACAAATGATATTGGCATTATTTTAATGACATTGATTACAGTTTTGTTGCAGTAACTTTCTTCTGGTGCTGTGTTCTTTGCTATGACTTGGCTAGACTTGCCTAGAAAATCAAAATTAGAGGAAGAGTTGCAGTCCAGAAAATATTCATTGCTGTACTAATTACATATAAAAGTAATTTTTTACAAATCACATATTGCAAAATTCCTCCAGGAAAGAAAAAAAAAAAAATGTAGTGGTTGGAATAAAACAGCTGGTTACCTTTCAGTTCTATTGGCAGGCACAATGCGGTTGCACCAAGCCAGATCCTCAGCTAGTGAAAACTAGCAAAGCCGTGTTGCCTCCAGGATCCCCTGCTTTAACCAGAAATAAATAAATCTTTGGCTGTTTTATTGTACGCGCAAGGCAAATAAAATCAGGTGCATTTCTTAAAAGATCATTGCTTAGTAAGGAGGGGAAAGACAGAAAATACTGGCTGAAAATATTCCTGTTTAGGGAAATAACGCGCTCCAGCATGGGCATTCCACAGAGTCCGTTCAGCAGATGGTGGCTGAGTTGAAAATGTGGGGATACGGGATGGGAACTATGCGATGAGTAGGAGATGACCACACACCTGTTGAACTGCGGAGTCTGTGCAAAGCCGGAGACTGTTAAGACAGTGTACTGATTAGTTTTAAACTTTTCTTTCCTAATTGGTCATGGCTATGCAAGGTCCCATCTCTAGTCAGCGGAGGTTCCCCTAAGTAAAGCTAATGTTGCTCCTTAAAGCGCCTGCAAGGTCGGAGATACAGGCTGAAGCAAGGCTTAAAAAGGAAAAAACATTATTTTGTATATGTACTGTTCTCTCTCATACAGCTTCAACTACACAGGTTTCAGGAGTAAATGTAGCTAATCATTGTAAATGTTTCCTATTTAAAAGGAGCAAATGCTTCCTCGCAAAACCATGAGAATTAATTTGGTAAACCACATCACCAGTTTCAGTAAATTAAAGAGGTCATGTGTGGCATTCTTTTGGGGAAAAAATAAAAATCCAAATTCACCACTCTGCTTTTCCTCAGCTTTCCATTTTCAGCTCTATACTTTGATAAACCAGGTGGGTCATATCTAATGAAATGTGGACTTTTCTGGCAAAGCACCCTTGCCTTATTTTAGACAGCAGTAGCAGTAACTCTGATCTGATCAGTTCTTCCAGAGCTGCAACAGACATCCCATGTTCTGCAAGGCACGCAGTGCGGGGGCTATGGGGGGTTCAGGTCGGCTCCTAGCTGAGCAACAGGAACCCTGCCTGGTTCTTGTCTGCCCGGTTTTGGTTTTCCCCACCTACAAAATAACAGCCCCATCTCAGGGCACGCTTGGCTGGCTAAAGTCTGCTCGTGAATATAAGGTGCTGAGATGAATACATGGATAGGTAAGTGAAAGGAGGATTAAAACTCATCATTTCATTAGTGTCCCAGTCTTTAACTGTCACACCACACTACGAAAAAGTTAGAAATATATAAGGTGCTCACGCCATGTTATCTTGCAAGCAAATGTTAGAAGAACCACAGTAACCAATTTAAAATATGTGTGAATACATATAGAATGTTTACATTGGTAAACCCAGTCTGTTTGTACTAGGAAACATTTTTAGCAAATAATTTTATTTATAACTTCTGTGCAAGCATTCCAGACATAGGTGGTCTGTAAATTCCAGAAGATACTATTTAAAAGGGAATTCTTTAGCTGAAAATAAAAGTAATAATATCTTCTTGAGGTGCTAGATACTGCTCCAGCTGGTACTAAGTGCTAATCTTCGGAGAAATGAACTCATTTTTGTTTTGACACTAAGATAATGCTCTATGATTTCACAGCAAAAACATTATCTATGCCTGCTCTTTCTACCTCCAATAAAGTTTTACAAGCAATAAAACGGCCTAGAGATCAGCTATCTTCCTGCTGGTGCCTTTGAATGTTTCCTTTTGATGCCTACCGCACGGAAACCTCCCCGGTGAATTACTGCAAGGAACACTTTAATACCACTTCTCAATTTAGGTATGTAGTCTGAGCTGCAGCCTGGGGGATAGACAGGCTCTGGGAATGGCACACTTGCTAAAGGCAAGAATGTTCCCAGATAGGAGGAAATCGAGGTTGAATCCGGATTAAAAGCAACTTCTGTTTTCCGAGTTCTAGATGTTTTCTCCGTGTCTTCTCCTGACTTGTTCCCCTCGGACGATGATAACGTGCTTCACCCCTGTGCCCGACGCTGGTGCCTTCCCCAGGTGGCAAAGCAAGAGCAGAGGATCAGCTTTGCTCTGCGGTGGTGCGTAATAGGCTTCGTTCTAAACACATAATGACACTGGAGATGGGGGAACTCCCACTTCCTACCCTAAATAACTCTCTTGGGGATGATCCAGTTTGTTCTCAGCCAAGCACCGCGTCCTTTCTAACTGGTATCGCTTTCTTACTAAAGTAGCAATTAGGAGAAACATTGCCAATTAGCTAATTGCATTTCTCACAGCTGCCTCAGTACAGATTGCCTTATATGTCATAAACTTCTCTACGCTTTAAAAATTACTTATCTCGGAAGTATTTTTTATAAGCAATGTGTTCATTTATATTTTAATTCCAGGAAAGTTTTTGGCTTTCCTGTTCCAGCCCACGTAGAACAATGCAGCTGCCCAGATTTCCTCACGGGGTTTGCTAGCCCTACGCTCACGGAGACCTGAACAAGACCCTCAGCACCCTCCAGCTCAGGAAATCCTGGTTGGTGCTGCACACGGTCTCCAGAATATGCTTGGGGACACATCTCCATAAATCCATGCTGCTTCTTGAGCATCCGCCTCTGCCAACCACCAGGAACAGGATATGGCTGTATATGGCCTGTGAGAGCTGGCACTACTCGGAATGGCAATTTGTGGCTTATTATGCTCTTTAGCTTTTAGCTGGAGTGCACCAAGCCACGTTAGTCACTTCCTCCCCTTCCTCCTGGACCCCTTACAGGAAAGGAGGAACAATGTGCCCTTGTGCAATTCAACCCTCGCCTGGTAGGTGACACAGGGCAGTGGTGGCACATGGCACCAGGACACTCGCCCAACCATGGCTGCCTAGAGATGGTGCTGGAGCAATGGTGGGAGAACCAGATCTGAGGGGATGTTCAAGATGATGTCATTCAGACTTTCGAAGATTAACTTGAACTCACAGGCATCCTTATATCCTCTTGATCCGGTATAACAGAAGCTGTCACTGCACTGCTGTAACGTTCACAATCTGCAGCTGTAAAGATGTGACGTATTTTTTAACTGATATCTGTCCTACTTGTGCCTGTTTGTTTGCATTGTTGTGCAGAAAGACTCTTCTCCAGAGAAATACTCACGTCCCATGACTCCTCATGGGCATAAACCAGGCTTCTGCAGTTCTGATTGGCTCGAGCCAGTGATCGAAGCAGAAGGAGTGAACTAAATTGACAAAAAAGCAAAGCTTTCAATAGAATAAAATGGCCTGCGCTCTGTGCACAATAAGGTCCAGTCTGTGCTGCAAAGGCATTTTTTGGTGCAAGTCTACCAACAAGTAGGGGATTTTTTCAAACTGGACCAGTGGTCATTCAAAAGATTTGAACTTCCACCAAGCCCAAGCCAAGCTGCAATGAGTTTCAAACTTGGTAGAACTTTTTAGAGGATGGGTATGTATAGGCTGGTGGCACGGAGTAGCAGGAAACTAGGGAAATCAGACCTTCCTTCAGATAGGCAGTGGAGAACATCTACCCTATCTTGACCAATTCTACTGTTGCCTCCAATGGAAAATACAGGCCCTCCCACAGCTTATTTCTTTCTAGACTGCATAAAATGAGTTACTACAAGGACAGATCAAGAATCTCACATGAAGAATCATGGGGCAAGAGATACATATAAACCAAGTGCCAGATATTGTTGCTCATCATCACAAACCATCACAGGCCCATACCCTGTGAGAACTGAAGGAGCTAAACTTCTTTATTCCACCCAAGAATGAGCATAAATGGTCATCTTTAACTAAATTGTCCACAGGTAGGTTCTTTAATTCCAGAAAGAATTCCTACATTTTCTGGAATTGTGCTGCCTACCCTTTTTTACCTCTTTGCGCTGTATCTTTTAAAACCGCATTTTAGTGGTAAAGATTATTATTCTGTGTGAGTTTAGCTTCTGCCAGTGTTTCAGTGCAATTGCTAAGTCCTGCACATACTTAAAATGATAGGCTTCTGCCGTCTTTCATCTGAAGCCAAATGGGTTTTAATACAGTTATCTCTTTAAAAGCAGTGTTCCCCCTCCTCTTTCGCTACTTCACCAAACTGGGGCAGGAAATTCTTCATCCAACTTTCATTCATGAGCTGGTTTGTAGTAGCTGTTGCAGACAACCAGATCCAAAGTTCATTGAAACCAATACAAAAAAAAAAAATCTCCGTGGTTTAAATGGATCTTGGATCAGGCCCAAATAGCTTTCTGGACCTTTATCTAAGTTTTGGGCTTTTCCAAAATATTTATAGAGTAATACCACTCCTTGGCTGGCTGAAACGTAACCTTTCACATCTACGGAGACTGTGTTCTTCACGTAGCTGGATAAAAAGTACTGGAGTCCATACTGGAGACTTCTAAAGGCAGAATAAAGGACTTCAGTTTCAAACATGATTGTTAACAGGTAGCATTTGGCTCTTGCCTACCCATCTCGGAGGAGGAGCACTCGCTGCTGGAGCTCGCCACGTTGAGTGGGCAGCCTGGGTCAAATGGTGCTGCAGCCTCTCCAGACCCACTCATTTGCCTCTTGTGTGAAGATTTACCCTGGGTTAGGATGACAGAAAAGGTTGTGTCTCAACCCATCCTTTCTGCAAGGAGCCCATGAAGGAGATACAGGAGAACCAGTGCTAGTTCCTAAGTATTTCCACCCATTGCCTTACTCCTTCTGGACTAGAGAGAGGGAAGAGAAGACACAAGTAACGCGGGGGGACAGGTGAGAAACTGTCCTGTTTACCAGAGGGAAATTGTGAGATAATCTATTCACTTCTCACGTAAGCCAACTCATAAAGGGACCTTGTCTGCAGAGCTGTCTTAGTGTGAAGTCTCAGTAGCACGTAGCTGCCACACCCCCAGAAGAAAGGGCCTAAGCAGTAAAAACCAAGAAGTCTCTCCTGTATGTGAGGTTTTTTTACTGAATTGGGAGAGATTTTAAATGTCATTTGTAGGAAACGAGGACATCAACATCTGCTTATAGAATGAAAAAGAAAGGATGCCAAATAAATGGCTTGCAGAATGGGAGGGAAGGGAAACGTCCTTAAAACTGTGGTGTGAGCCCTGCTGCTTGCCCTCCCTCACCCCATCAGGGACCAGACCCTGCTCCCTCCTCATCCAGGTCCAGTTTTCCAGGCCTGCAAAGGCTGGAGTTACTCACATCTTCATTTTCAGTTCAGATGACAAATTCCACTCTGTTCCCGGGGTACGTTACTAAATCACTTCGTGTCGCATTCAGAGTGAGTTGGCCTTTTCAGACGCCCTGCGCTCCAAGGAGAGAGCCATTTGTACGAAAGTCTGTGCAGTGTATATAGGCATTTAGCAGGGAGATTAATATTAAAATACTCAGCTATCCAATGAACTTATTAGGATAATGCAATGACTTGAGTCTAGATGTTAGAGTTCACTTAAAGTTCACTGACTATTATGGGACTGATGGTATATAGAATAGCTTAATCTTACCGTGGGAAAACTAAAATCATGTAGGGGAAAATTAGGCAAGACGTGGAGGATAAACTTCCATTCCTATGAGAGATAGCATGGGACATGCCAAAAAAGGCAGAAAAGGAACCATTTAGTTCCAACGCAGTGGGAAAGCCTGCGCTGTTACCAATACGTACAGTAGCCATTTGCAATCCCGATCCGTTTTGTAGACATTTTGCAAAAGCAGGGAGGGTAAAAAGAGCTGCTTTATGTTTCTTTTTCAGGCACACAATGCAGAGGGGAAACCAGAGATTCAAAAGGCAGCTCTGTTTTGCAGGCCAAAGATTCCTGCTTCGTTTACTGACAGGACCTTTCTATGCATAAGAGGAGACCTCCCACACCTTAAATTACTGCACTGAATGGATTTACATTCTGCTTTATCCTCTGCATTCCAGCTCCTGCCCTTAGCCTTGTGATTGCGTGCGTGCGACTCCGCCGGCCGCACGCCCCGGAGAGCTCAGGTCCCCCCACCCATAAAGCCCAGAACCAAACCCACAGGAAAAAAAGGATCCTCCTTTAGATATATCCTTCCCAGGCACCACCGCTTCCCTAAGTGAAATTAAACTTGCAGAAGAAAGCATTTGAGAGAAAGTTGGAGCTAATGAAGACTGAGCAAGGTTCTCTGGCTTCACTCGTCTGGAGAAGAAAAGTATAGCCCTAGGCAAGCAGGAGCTTGTTGAGCTTTAATAAATGTTACCTGCTTAAAGGCAGGTAAAATCTGGCATAAGCTGTTAATCCATCATTCAGGTTTTTACATGCCAAACTCCTGTAAATGTTTTTCCACCACATCCTGTCTCCTCCTTCCCCAGCTGAAAAATAGTAATAATTTTGGAAGGGCATGAATTAGGCCTGTCATTCTTTTTTTTCTTTTCTTTTTTTTTTTTTTTCCTTATCCTTAAACTACATCATACGAGCTCCCCATCTCTTGGAGGACTCAATTCTGCACTCCCAGTCAAGGGGCAAAATTCACCATGATTTCAATTTGAAGTGACACTCTGAGTTTTCTTCCAAGAGAGAAAAAATGAGCCTTCCTCCTGCCCCTTACATATCCCTGACCACCATCAGGATGTCACTTTGGTCAGCTATCCATGACCCAGGCAGGGCTTTCCAGCAAGTCATCCTGAACATGTTCACCCCGAGCAGAGGCAGGAGAGAAAGGGGAAGGAGGGAGAGGTTGATATTGATATGAAAAATGGGGCAAGACCAGATTTGAGCAACCTCAGCCTCTGCAAGGAGAAGTGTTGACAAAACAGTCAGCCTGCTGCCAAGGCGTTATTCCGGATGAACAGTCCCTGACAGCGGGTTTCAGCACAGCCGGCAGCTCGATGGATCTCTTGCTGTGCCGACGTTCATTTGGGCGGTACTGATGTTGTGTCCTTTGGACCTTCCCGTCTCCTGCGAGCGTGCACACAAACATGCCCAGTCTCCTCTGAGTAAGAGGGAACATAACTTTTCTCTTTTTACTGTAAAAAAAAAGGGATTTTGTGAAGGGTTTAGCAGCCTGTGTTTGCACGAGATTAGTGAGGAGGGATCCACTGCTTATTGCTCTAAACCTACGCATTTTTTTAGGCCCCATCTCACTTTCTAATGGCAGGCCGAATCGCCATCTGATGGTTTCCAGACTGAGACCAGCAACTCTAGAGACAACCCCAGCTGGTGTCACTGGCGTTACCTCTGCAACAGGCCCCATCGCCCTTTGCAGAAGTTGAGTCTTACAGCAGAGGTGCCACACCAAGCCCAGCGACAGCCCCCCCCTTCCCAGGCACCCGCAGGTGCCCGTCACCCTCCTGCCGCAGGTCGGGGTGTTGCAGACTGCCTGGATCACAGCTCACCTCTCCAGATGCAGGGAACAGCTGAAGGACATAACACCTGGACTTTGTAACACAATTCTGCTGCGAGCCAGACACTAAAAGAAATATGCAGATCTAACAAAACATCCGAACTCCCCGGTGCACCTGCAGGCCCTAAGTTCCCTTATCGCTCCTTAGCATTCCTTGGTCAGAGTCCTCAAGGGTGCTTGCGGTCTCTCCACCTGCACAGGGCTTTCCTGTCAACCCAGCCCTCCCTCAGCCTCGGCATGCTTTGCTTAAGGTCTTCTCTGCACGATAGCTCGTAAGATTACGTTCTGTTCCACTCTCATCCTAAGCAGCATCACTAGTTTTGTCTAGTTTCCAGAGATGTGACCTGATATTTAGTGCTGTGGTTGCCAGGCAGGCTGGTTTCACCGGGGGACCCCCTGACCAGTAGCACCTCCAAGTGCTCACAGCATCACCCATGTGTGAGGCCTTCTGCCACTACAAGGAGATAAAGACTGCAGAGAACGTCGAAGACTCCCACATGGAAAACAGTTGGCAGAGTTGTATAAAATATTCAACCTCTATTTAGACTCTTTGGCTTGTCAAACTGTGCTTCTTTTCAATAAATTTTATTTTCCCCAGAAGTAACAAAGTTATGTATAACACCTTTTACAAGGCATTTGACATTTACCATATCTATGGAAATATGAGTTGCCTCCCTGATTTCCTGTTTACAGTGTCACCTCTCTGTGGAATGCATAATCTCGCAGAGGCATTGGTCTGTTGCAGAATATTTTTCTTTTAAGACTTGTACACACAGAAGAGAGCATTGACACATTCTAACTTTAGGTCTAACTCAAGGCCAAGCTCCCGATGGTGTCGATGTGCCCTCCAGAGAGCAATTCAGGATACCTAAGCTAAAAGTCCTAAATTAAGCCACGTGAATACTTCCCGAAGTGTCAAGGGCTCCACACTCAGCGTAAGGAGAGATCCCAGTATGAATGAACCAAGAGGAGTCGTTGACCTTAAGAAGACCAGGATTTTCATTCACAAATTTAATGACCTTTTGTTAAAGTGAATTCTGGTGGGGGTTTTTTAAGCCACTTATGAGCTTCCTTCAGAGCTTTATGAAGCTGCACGGAATAATTAAGTAAACAAATCTAGTCCCATGCTAAGTTAATTACATGCCTTGTGGTTTCATATATATTTTTCTCTCTTTCGTAGTTACCTTTTAATATCTCCCCATATTTCTTTCTGACTTTTCTGTATTACTCTCTTTAGTCTTCAGGAAATCCATTATTGCTCGTGGGACCAAGTAATCAAATAAGTCTCACTGAGTGCAATTAATCTCTTCAGTTAGGACTCTGGTTGTGAGATGGCTTTCACCTTTGTATTTTTCAGTTGCTATGGATCAACACAGCTTTCCCCTAAACTCACACGGCCGTGTCCCTCTGGACCCTGCGATATGCAGGACCTCACTCTGGGGAGTTTCCAGCACTCCTGGACAGGCATGAATTGACCCCTTACATTTGACTGTGTTGAGGAAGGAGGAAAGGGAGAGCTTATTTCATTATTTCAACGATACCCTTAATGAGGCAAATGATTTACCTTCAGGAAGGACAGACTAATGATAGTCCTATTAAATATGTGGATTTAAAATGTTAATATTGCAGCAGAATTATAGCTAAGTGCATTTTTATGCAGCTTGGCAGAGGCATCACCCTGGGGACAGGGCTTTTGGTCTGAGCTCAGAAGACCAATTCTGGGGCCAAAAATTATCATGTGTCCTACAGAAACATTAGAAATAGGAGATTTAAATCTTCCAGACTGTTTGGAGACATACCTTGACTTTAGTGAAATTTTGACAGTGTCTCAGGGTATTCTTCTCAGCAAGTTTGAGAAACAGATTGAAAATAAACTTATGCAAGATGGGAACACTAAGTGTGAAAAACAGTTCTCAGGAAGACCTATCTACAGATTACTCTTAGAAGACAAGAGTAAGGGTTAGAATATTCTATAAGCTGGTTACTGGTCTGGTACTTTAAATAATAACCTGTACAATTGACTAGATAATATGCATATTAAATTTGGAGATGACATCAAGCTAGAAGGTCTGCAATATGCTGGAAATTCGTAAAGATCTTGGAGACTGGGGAAATGGCCAAGAAAGGATGAAAGTCAGTAAGAACACATGAATTTTCTGCAATTAGATATAAATAATTGATTGCACAAATACAGGATATGACTGACCGTTGAGATACCAGTTCTGCATGCAAGGACCTGAGGCTTATAGCGGATCACAAGTTAAGCACGGGTCAGCAATGTCCATGTTGTTAGAACAAATGCACTCAAGAGATATAATGCCCAGGAGTCTTGTCTCTAACGCACACGCACAAAATCATTTCCATCCACATTGTGCTGGGAAGCCCTCAGCTGGGAGATTTCATCCTATTTTAGCACTGCAGTTTAAGAAAGATGTGGGCCATTGGCGAGAGTCCAGAGGACTGCAGGGATGACCAAAGGTCTTGAAAACAAGGACCACTGAAGTTCAAGGATTGTTTAGTCTAGAGAAGGAGACAGAAAGTCTTCAAGTATGTGAGAGCTACAGGGAGGGAAGACACAAATCCTTGTCCATTTCCATTACAGATGGGGCAAGAAGAAGCGTTCATGAGTTGCAGCAAGGGACGTCCTGCTTAGGTGCTAGGAAAACTTTCCAGTGGTAAGGATAACTGGCACTGGAAGAGATTGCCTAGGGAAGCTGTGAAGTTCCCATTTATTGGAGGTTTTTAAACTGCTAGCAGAGCACAGAGGACAAGTAATCCTCCCCTGGGGCTGAGGGATGAACTAGATGACCTCTTGAGGTCCCTTCCAGCCTATTTTCTGTGCCTCTATGTAAGTAAGACAAGAACCAAACGAGCATGGGAAAATATCCTGTAGCAAAATACTATAGATCCAGTTCACACAGCTGTGAAGGGCAAGTCAGGAATTAATTGATCTTTAAGGAATTTCAAGCAAAAATTATGCTATTGCTCTCCTAAAGGTGTTACATAGATTTTTCATGCCAGCGTAGTACTTATAAATTATTCCACAGGAATATAGAGCTACTCTGTGATGTGGATATAGCCTGGAAATTTTAGTACAAAGGAAAGAATCCAATTATTTGCTATTTAATCCCACAGAGCAAAACTGGCCCATGCATTTGCAGAGGGGACACCTGGGTATGAGGCACTTCCAGATTGCCCTGCACGAGCTCTAAGCACAGCAGATTTTGCCGGAGGGGTGAAGTCCCTGCCGTGGTTTCCCTTTCGTGATGGGAAGCAGCGCAATGAGGTGTACAAGACCTGCTCACCAGGCAGGGCTCACCGAGGCTGCGAGGTAGGAAACCCCCTGCCCCGTGCTGGCTTTCAGCCCTGTCGAAGGGCCTGCAGAAAGTCTGGGCGACTGCCACAGCGGAGAATGAATTGCAGTCCTTCCTTGGAAGAATATCTCCTACCGCCTGTTGGTGTATGTGCCACCAGTACTTGAAAAAGTATTGAGTATCTGAGTACTTAAACCATTACTCAAAAGAAGTTAACCTGGGAGACATTTCTAGGCAGAACTAGTAGGAAAACTGGTCAGAGAAACAGCAAATTTAGAGGTTTACAAGCTGCTGTGTCTGACCGTGAGTAGTTAAGTTCTGACGATGTGATCTTTTCTACATTTCTCTTGTAAGCTAGTTAGCTGCATAAAAATTGAATAAAACATGAGTATTTTTGAATGTGCAATCTGATGTTCATCTTGCCCTATGGGAAGGATAAGCTTGCAACCCTTTCTGAGTGGGGCTCATCCTAATTAAATTGTCATGAAGGTGAATATTAAAGTAACAACTCAAAGGAAAAAGTTAAGCTAGGCTGTTTATAGATGGCAGCACATTGACTAATCATTTTTTGTAACATTCCCACCACTCCTATTGGACTAAATACCTCTGGCAAGCTCTTATGCATGCAAACTCATGCAGGTTACAGCGCTTTCTTGTTTTAATGAGGCATACATTCTGATAGACATATAGGAAAGTATAAGACAAGACAGAGGAAAAGAGAAGATAATAAAACTACAGGGTTATTCTGAAGCTAAAAAAAAAGGGAAATAAGAGGGGAAAAATCACCCTTCAGAATTACCCACTGCAAAGATGAAGCTCATTATGTAATTGAAGAGCTTGCTGCATTTCAGGCATTTAATTTTTATTTTGGTTTCTTTCTGCAGCAAATATTTATAGCCCTCTCTTTCACTTGCAAGAACATCCAGTGGTATTTTAAAAGGATTTAAATAAGCAGTGTGCCCTTGTTAATATCCACTTTGCAATCAGTTTGACTCAGTTTTCTGGGGGTTATTTTTTCTCATCGAAAGAAAACTTCTGCCAGACTGAGATGGGATCTGTCAGATGGGGGTAAACAGAGCATCATGTTGACAAGCCAAATGCATTTCTCTGTATTTTAATAAACTTTTAGTTCAAGTCAGATCGATACAAGAGGGGAAGGGGAATTGTTTTGGGTGCATTTTGCATTTCGTAACTGTGGACCTACAGTCAAGCTTTAATGCTGTTCTTCCCTGTTCTGCTGCTGAAGGCTACATGCAGAAAATAAGCATGCTATTTTTTAGGTTTGGGGGTTTTTTTATTCAGGCTGTTAGTTCTCTGCAAACGCACCAGGCATCAGCAGAAAATTTGAGAAGTGCAACCAGGGGGTTGAGGAAGGGGGACCTCTGAAATCTGAACCTCATTGTTTTATGCACCTGATGATTACCTGCCAGTCCACACTGTTGGGGTTTTTTCACATCTTAGGGAAATCAGGCCTCTGGAGAGCACTCAGCGTGCTCCAGATTGCTCAATGCTTGTGAAAGCATAGGTCTAGGTGACTGGCCAAGGTCATGGGCAAAGTTAGAGGTGAAAACCAGGGCCCGTTGCCCTCATCAGTCACTGCCCAATGGAAAGCACTACTGAGATAATGCAAGTACTGTCTGTAGCTCGCTCACTCATTTATACCCTTAGAGGACTGGATACGCTAACCCAGACCTTTCCACAACCCATTTACATCCCTGCATCAGGCCAAGTGTCCATTTCAGGGACGTGTACGATAAATGGTGGTGATAGATCACGTTTCATTTCAGTATCAAGTATTGTACAAAAGGCAAGTTAAATAGCATTAAGCTATTATAATTGTTATAGGAAGGTTGTTCTATTTTGGAAGTGCAGTAAAACATTTGCAGCATTTTAGAAAGGGCTCATTCCTCTGAGTTTTACCACATAGAACTGGATAAATAATTTAAACAAACATTTTGAAGAGTTTTGCAAAATGCACTTCATGAATTATTCAATGAGCTCTATTTGATCATCCTCAGACACAATACCGCTGTCAACAGCAAAGCAGAACTTTCTAAGTAGGTCTTAAATATTCATTTTTCCCCATTTGAGAAATAATGTGTACTCTGTCCTATCACCCGTGTTAGCATGTCTTGGAGAGAAATAGTTTCACAAGTTGTCATCTCTCCCTGTATTTGTGTTAAACTTTAAATTTAAGATTAGATTATCTCTTACATATATTTTTTTTTAAAGATAAGTGTAGGAAAATGTTTGCTGTGCCAGTTAAAACCATGTCTACAATGTAAAAGTGAGTGCATCTCTGGATTCGAATAGTTACATAAAAACACAAGAGAAACAATGGAGAAGGAATGGCATTCCTGGAATGCAGTCCAGATGTATATGGGCTGGGTAAGGCTAGATAAAGTTTTAGAATAAACTCTGCAGTAATAATCACTTAAGACAAAAGGCCTCTAAAGCTCTGATTGCTGATGTAATCCTCGGGTCTTAAGGTGAGATGTCTGAAATTTAGATCAGAAATGAGCGCTATGTGAGTTTGCTGACAGGTAGTGAAAAAAAATTGTGGCTATTGAAAGGTGAAGCATGAAAATGAATATTCCCCAAATTTCGCACTAGGAGTGAGAAGCTGCTAGAAAGGAAGCAAAGTTCCCACTGGGCTCTTTGGGGACCAGGATTGCTCCAGATTTACATTTAATATCTGTCTGATGAAGGCAGGTTGATGCAGGATCCAGCAGCAAGAAAAGAAATGAGAATAAAGGCACAAAGTGGAGCCAAACCATGGCACTAGACTTCACCGTTCACTACAATGGCTTTTTCTTGACCTGTGTGATAAATCTCACAATCAAGGTAGTTCCCCCTCCAAACCTGTTGCTTGTAGGGGGAAGGCAGAAAGAGAGGGAAAGCACTCAGTGTGCCAGCTCTGATTCTCTGGTCCTTGCGCTGGTTTCAGACTGGATCCGGTTTTTGCTGACTCTGTGGCAGCACAACAGCTCCTCTGGGGTGGATCAACTTGGAAAACCAAAGCACCACCATTGACTGAAGCAGTGGCATGTACTAATTCATAGAATCATAGAATCTCGTGAGTTGGTAGGGACCCATAAGGCCCATCAGTCCCACCCCTGGCCCCACACAGGACCAGCCCAACCACAGCAGATGGCTGAGAGCATTGGTCAGACGCTGCTTGAACTCAGCCCAGCTCGGGGTGGTGACCACTGCCCTGGGGAGCCTGTGCCAGGGCCCCACCACCCTCTGGGGGAAGAACCTTCTCCTGATCCCCACCCTAACCCTCCTCTGTGGCAACTCCATGCCGTTCCCTGGGGTTCTGTCGCTGGGCACCAGAGGGAGGAGATCAGCGCCTGCCCCTTGGCTCCCCCTTGGGAGGAAGCTGGAGGCCTAGATGAGACCAATGCAGGGCTTCCGCATTGAAAGCCAGAGCGTGCAGCCCTGGGGTCATTCCCATTTGTAAGCCATTAGCCTGAAGGGTCTCTAGTTTTCTTGCAATAAAATAACTCTGCTCTACAACACTGTGAATTCAGGTAAAATCAGGCTTAACGTACAACCTCCTAACGCCTCCGGAAACAACTGACATTCACTTAACATCATACCACTGCCCCTGACTGCACCGTATCCCACGGTCAATATTTCCTCCCCCCACAACATCCCACTCGGTATCAGATGGAGAGATCTGCTGGATATTTGGCTCCTACCTGCTGCTCAAAAGCCAGAAAGGAACTAGAGCAGGCAACAGAAATCTGACTCAGAGTCGTGTAAGGAAGGCACTTCCTTACAGGAACATTAACTTTCACTGTAGCCTTGAAAAAGTATTATAGTAATTGGAGCTCTTTGGAGAAAAAAGGTATATTGTGTATATTTACACAAAAAAATTGAACTTATATGCCAAATAATGAGGATGTTACAGGAAGGACAGACTCGCTCATGTGAGGGCCCGTATCACTTCTTCAACTTGTATTTTTCAAGTTTGAAACTTTCTGACACCTGTTATCTTACCCTCCTTAAGAAGTATCTGTTCTTCTAAATACACCCAAGTTAAAAAAAGAAGAAAAACATTGCAGCTTTTACCAGAAACTCTCAAGCCCTTATTTGACGTGTTTTTCTTTTAAGAGGAGGTGAAACTTTAAAGCTTCTGAAAGGAAGTTAGTTTAACCTCAGCATCAGAAAGCTTTGTTTGCAAGTTAATGTACTGGTATTATTTGAATTGCAAGAGCACTAGAGCTCCAACAGTCTAATGACTTAAAAGAGGCTGAGCATGCCAGATTCCTGAGAGCCTCTGCTCTCCTGCTCAGCTGTTTTGTTTCAAAGTCATCCAAGACTGCTGTAGAGCCAGAAAAGGACCCCAAATCTCCCACATCACCTTTGTCTCGCTACCAGATGAAACATTATGCCTGGTGGTGTAACACTCGCTGGACATAATGAATGTATGAGTCTGCAGCAGGCAGAGAAGCTGAAGATTTCCTCCCCCATACAACACTGTCCATGGTTTAACCTAGCTGGGTTAAATAGCTGCTCATTTTTTATTTTTGCATCTTAACAGAATTTGGATTAATAGCATCCAGGCCATGCAAAGACCATCAGCTGCACAGATTGTTTGTGCTGGGTTTTTAAAATTGATGTTTTCAGGCAGCAAGTGGACAAGTCACAGTATTCATTTCCAGTGCGTCTTAACCCTAGATGTAAATCCGTGTGTCTAGAAAGCAAAGGCTGGAATGTTTTCCCAGAGCCCTCACATTAACAACCTTGCTATAAAACTCACAGGGGTGAATATTTATTATTTTTCAATCTAACCCTTTAGCAATGAATACAAAATTGAGCGGTGGGGATGCAGCACTGATTTGTTAAGGTTTCAAGAGTTTGGTAGTTAATCCAGCGAGGCTTTCTTTTTCCCTAGAAGTAATGACCTTTCTTGCTACTTAGACACGTTTCTCTTTACTGTACATGATTCTCGATTCTTCGTCCATACAGAGCTGTGTCAGACAAGCCCTCGCTGTTGGGAGATGTTGGTTACGTTGTGGAGGTATTGTACTAGTTGAGTTTCTGTGCGCGAATGAACGTATGTAGAAGCTACACGTTACACTAAGTGTCCCCTTAATACTTTCATTGGAATGCTCTGCAGCAGCTCGCTACCCCGGTCAAAGACTAGATGTGTAACTTAACAATTTACTCCTAACGGGTATGCTTGACATCCCCCTCCACTTAACCCCGAGTCACAGGAACCACAGTCTAAGGTAAGAGGGCAATTGAGTCCCAGTCCTCAGCCGGTCTTAATAGCTCCTTTTTGCAGGAAGCGCTGCCAAATGTGGTCAAATGCATACCTGGGTGGTGGTTTAGAAGTGCAGTTGGCTGCCAGCAAAGTGCTGAGTTGGGCTCACCAAACTTTTTTTTTAATTTTTCAAATGATGCAGAAAGAACTCAGGGGACACAAAAAAAAAAATAACTGAAGGGGAAAGACAGTTAAAAGGCACCTGTGGAATAAACTTCAGGGTCATCTGAGTGAATCCTGCTGAATATGGTTGGTAGGGAGATGTTGACACACTCACACCCATGTACCTTGACTGAGGAGGAGCCCTGGGATTTGGCACTGCTAGATTCCATTTCTAGGAAAGATTTTAGAGCAAGCATTAAACTAGAAATGTCAGGAAATTTAGCATCTGGTGCAGGACTAAGGAGTATTTTAAAGAAATGGAATGTCAAAATAAATGTCTTTGTATCTCTATCTTCCTTAAGCATAAACTACTGAAAAGCTCTGTCTTACTAGCTCACACAGCACAAGTCACAGCTCAGTAAATTTATAAGTCTGCTGATTTTGCTGTCTTTATACACTATCAGTCCAACTCCAGCTGATTCTGGACTGAGATTAGATACAGCCCTGCTTTCCATCTGTGCTGATAAAATGAGAGAAAATGAAATGATTTCTGCAAGCTTGTAAATCCGTTTCGCTTGCTGTTTATCAAGAGTTGGCGAGGGCAATGACAGAGGCAAAATCCCCAAGGTCACTCCAGCACACACTGTGCCTCCTTCTCCTGAAGGACTTCTTTTGCTCTCTCCTGAATTAGTTCATGTGGAAAAAGAAAGACAGAGAGAAAAAAAAAAAAAAAAGTAGTACAGACAGATCCAAAAGAAAATAACAAGACCATGTCAAATTGCTTTATGTTCCCTTCTGAAAAAACATGCATGTTCAAACAGGCTCTGCAAAAGTATTTGCCTTGCTCACTCCAAACAATGGGGAAGAAGCTCCTGCGTGCAAGGGGAAACATCACTCGGATTTGGATGGCAGGGTCCTCTTTAAAATCAGGAGGAAATGGGGGGGCGGGGGGCTAAGACCTGCAGGATTTTTTAGGGGATCATACCTAATGCTTACAAGCAAACTGTATCCCCTAATGAGAACTACTGCACAAGACCTGGATCCACTACAGTGTATGTCCTGGTACATATCCCTGTGAAAGTTACTGCAACCTTTCTGCAAAGCAGATCACCTTCCAGGTATCCCATCTCCCGCAGACTACGAATAACCCAGGATACTGGGGTACAATTATCCAAACCTCTGCTGATGCAGACTCCCAACAGACTCCCATCTATTTAAAAGTCTGTTTCCTATTCCATGAGATTTGTTTTCAGTTCCCGGTGACAACAAACTTTCTTGTGAAGTCTATCTGGGTCAAGTTTTCAATCTGTTTTATGAACAAAATTTACTTGGGAACGTTGCGATGTGATGAATGTGAGCTTAAGTATCTGTCAATAAAAGCCAATTCATTCTTCCGTATCAATATGGATTCAGTTTCACTTGCAAGTCGCACTAAAAGCTCAATCATATTGAGTCTTCAAGTTATATGTACAGAAAAATGCAAGTTTGCAGAAACCCGGCACTGAAGTACCTAAATCTTTAGAGTTTGTGAATTCAGAGAGGCAAAGCCAGGGTTGCAGTTTTGTAATCTCTCAAACCAATCAATACCAGAGATAAACACAGAAGACGTGCACAGAGAAATGCGAAAGACAGACGGAGGTACGCAGGCCCTCAGCTTTGGAAACCAAGCTATATAATACGATGGATTGCAATTGCTTCCTTGGTCACATGCCTTTGTTAAAGCAGATGCCTGCAGGGCCAGGAATGTACTCAATTAATAGGTCGGAAAGCGTGAACTTCTACTGTAGCAGCCTGCAGGATTTGCTGGCTGACCAGCACCAATGCCGAGTAAGCAAAATGCTGCAGACAACATGTTTTGCTGTCTTGATCACCAGAATGGTTGTGGCAGCAGCAGCTTTCCCCGGTTGTCAGAGCTCTGCGGTGTTTGCTCGCTCCCAGCCGCCCGAGAGGAAGCACACACATTTCCTAACCTGGCCCCCGAAGCACACGCATACCTGTGGCTTGGCCAGCAGGAGAGGACCGTGAGGGAGATAACCAGTATCTGGAGAAATCATCTCTGCTTGATGTTCTCTGCATGTTGACATAAAGGGTTTTAACGGGATAAGGACCATAATAAGGATAACAGGACAGCTCCCTCTACGTGTGGTTGAAGACTATCCCGGAGAAATGCGAAGTGATCCATGTGCAGGCAGATAAATAGCAGCTGCAAACTCTGCAGACACCATCACAGATGGAGGTTAGCAACCTACCGGTGTCTCCTTCAGCTCTGCAAGAAAAAGGAAAAAAATAAAAAACCTGTAAATTGGAGGAATCACAGTGAAAAAGGAGAAAATAAACACCGAGGATGGAAAGATAATTATAAAAGTCTGTTGCACACATTCACAGCAGTGAGGCTTTGTCATCTGTTAACAAACACAAAGTAAATGCTCACTTCAGAAAACCACATGGGAAATGCCAACAAAGGCTGGTATAACACCATGTCCTTCCTTTATTTGCAGTAACATAAGACCTTTTTATCAGACATTCTGATCTTGCTTAGCATTTAATAGGACAGTGTGCTGGGATAGCCACTCTGCTATTTACTATTTAATTAATTTGACACAAGTCCAAAAATACTGAAGGCAAAACAGTGTATCAATATTTACTGTACTGATTCACTGGAATTAAAATACTGTAAAAACATAACTGTGCACAGACACCGTTTGTCTTGGCCAATAAAATATTTTGAAGGTTCATGTTCAAAAGACAGGTTTGGAGTAAAATTATCACTGAAAGGTATTGATCAAGCTGTTATGTTCCCAGCTTTGTCTGAGAGAAATGTTGATGTTGATGATCACGACAAGGTTAGAAAAACAAAGCTTGACATTGATAACTAAATAAATATTGCCATTAACACACTGGAATCTGGAATTTCTACTGGCCAAAGATGGACATTTCCCTACAAGGGGAAGGTGGAAATGCAACACTGATTTTTAATATGGCAGAATCTTACCAAATTGTTTCTGTGCAATTTCTTCTCTTCTATAAATGAGTGGAAGATATCGGACCTGGTGAGTGAGAGACTACATCAAGGCCTTGCAAAAACAAGTGATGCATCCAAATGATAGGGGATTTGATCTGGAGGATGCAGAGAATATGAAGAAACTATGTTGAGAATCTGAATGCTAAATGCTTTTGCTTAATAAGCCACCGAAAAATTACTCCTTCAATCCAGGTTTTTGTCAAGAACACTTCAGTATGGATTTCATTCTCAAGCAAATATTACTCATTAACTGAGTAACAGGAGCTCTGTATTGGCAGCCTGTCTCCAACTTGAGGTGCACGAGTACCAAAAAACCAACACCCAAGAACACACACACACACACACACACCCCTAACCAGTATAACAATACAATAGAGCATAGCTCCATTAAAAGCAGGGGCTGGGGGAGGGCTTTAAGGAAACTGTGAGATCCAAGAATGAACCATGATCCTTCTCTAGTATGGTGTAAATCCACCCAGCCCCCAACACATTGCTGAAGGCATGATAACTCCATCTGCACACCACAGTGTTGCTCCCTCTCTTCCTTTTCCACGTGCTGACTGGTCTAAGCGACACGCACAGTCCTAGTGCTTGAGGAGAGGTGCCCCTGAAATGCATGGGAAGGTGTCCTTAACCAGGATGGCCAAAGCTCAGGGAGGGGGGTGTACAAGAAAAATTAACTCAAGATGGAGGGAGGTCACTGGTGAGTACTAGAAGAAAAGTCCACTAGCTTGAGAAGCAAGTATGTGAAGAAAGGAGTTGACCAGCACACGGGGTATGCAATTACTAATCCACCTTAGTCAGGCAGGTATCAGGACTACATCTCAGATGTGTTTTCCTTAAAAAAAAAAAAGATACTGAGGTTTCTGATTGCCAGAGTGGGGATGAGCCATTAGACATCGGCTCACACATCTGTGATGGCCTGTTTCTGACTGTCAGTCTCTGCCTTTGTGGCGAGTGCACATCAATGTTTTGCTTGGCTCATGTCTGTAAATTTGGGCAGTTAGGCAGGATCTAAATCAGGTCAAGGGAACTTCAGTTCCCCACTGCCCTGGCTGGAAACCAGGATCTCCAGACAGGCAGCTGCGGAGAGCAGGGGAGAGCGCTTGTTTAGCACATTCCTGAAGGGCACTGACTATCTCCAGCCATTTTCAAGTGGTTCTCCTCAAGTCGACCCAGGAATGTGCTGATGGGCCGTACAGGTAGGGCCAGCCTCACTGAGAGGATGCAGGACCTTCAGTACACTGCAGGGAATGTAACATGGTGGCCCTACAGTCTCTTGGAGAGCTGGAGGGAGAAATGGCTGGAATGGGAAGCATTGCAAACCAGTGCTCACCTGCAAATAATTTATTAGCTCCTAAATTAAGAACACATAATTGCTTAGTCCCCGTCTACTTTGTGTCAGGAATAAATCTTGTGCAACCATTTGAAATAAAAGGAGGTGACAGAGGACGAGAGGGATCCTGGAGTGCTATCAAGAAGCCAGCATTCACACCAGCTGGGGAGGCTGTGCTTTTAGTCTTCCAGAGCCTCTGGCCTGAGCTGAAGCAGCATTTCACTCTGTTGCCGGATCACTGAGTCTGGGGGAGGAAATAGGTTGGTTGAGAAAATGCTTTTCACAGAAGAGCCAACATCCTCCAGGATGGAGCACTTAGAAAAACTTTGCATGAATTAGCAAGCAAATGTGAGGCTGGAACAAGTAAAGAGGGACAAAACTTGTCAGTTTGTCATTCGTGCAATAATCCTGTCAAAAGTGAAATTTACTGGATTGGTGAATTTTGTCTTTGTTTTTGGAAGGGAGGAAGGAAGATGGATATTTACTTTGTTTCTGCTGCATTTGTATTTTTCCAAACTGGAGAAGCAACCCTATTACTTACGATTATTTTTCATCTTTAACAATACTTTTTGAATCTCACACGGCAGTTTAGGCTCCTCTATGAACGCCACACTGGTGTGCAGCATCTGAACAGCTCAGCTGGCTATTTGCTTCATTAATGGGGAGAATACACAAATTCGATGCTCATTACATATTCAGAACAATCACCGATGCCAGTTTCAATTCTTCATGAATTTAAAACCTGTCTGGAATACAATCAAACCATAACCCTACCTTTTGTGACAGTCCACGGTCTTTTTGCCACAGTCTCCAACGTGTTCCAATCCTGGGTCTCTTACAAAGAACTTCATTCCAAAAAGTCCATTAGAGTCTCAATATCTAGTGTTATGAAACGATAATGAACTGCTCAAATTACCAAAAAAAAAGCTCTAAAAAGATGAAGCTGTCTTCTGATTCCTTGAGAGGGAAAACTAAATTCACCCCAATTACGTATACATATGTTACTACAAGGAACACTGAAATACTCATGACAGATTGATCTAGGTGCCTACAAGGAAAATTCAAACAGTTAAGAGCGTAAGTTATTGCATTTATGGTGATGGAATGGGAACTGAAATCATGAACTAGAGTTCTACAGAACATTAGAAATGTCACCTTGATTGTCACCCAACAAAGCATCTTTGTTTGAGGGTTAGTGGTCTCACTGGCAGGGCTCAGAAATTAAGTTTTCAGAATAAAAACCGACACAGAAAAGAGCACAGTTTCTGATCTGTGAAGTCAGACGGAGGAGCTGTTATCTGAAATAGTGCACAGCGTCTGAGTAATCTGCCAGACTTAACACATCCTGCCTCAGGAGTCCAGGTGGGAAACTTTACTATAAGGAACAAAATGAAATGCAAAAATACCTGCTAATAGTTCAACTAGTGCGTCATCAACACTCCACAAATAAAGCTGTTAAACTGCACGTATCTCCACCCGTGTAACTGCTATGCCAGCTGGAAAAAGTCTGTCAGGACAGGTTTAGGGAAACAGGACTTCCATCACCTGTCCTAACTATGGCTAGATCAAAAGATGGAACAGTTTTTCTTCATTAGAGAAAGGAACTACAGTGGGTCATGGACTTTAGAATTATGGAAGAATTCCTGAGCCTCAGCTGGGTGCAATACATGTATATGAAGACCGTCTTACACAGGAGGAGCAACTGACATCCAGGCACTGATCCGAAATAGATAAGCAAGCAATTCAGGGAGAAAAACACATTCCATCTCCCTGGGAGGACGTCATCCCAAGATCAGAAGGATCCAAGTTCTCTCCTCTTTAGACACTCTAAAGCTTTTCTGGCAGATTCTCCCTCCTGTCGACTGTGCCAGGTTCAACCACTTATCACAGGCTGGAGGGGGATGTTTCCCCACATTTATATTTGGCACGAGAATTTTCAGCTCAAAATGATGGAGCTGTTGCAGAGGTAGTGCTTATGAGAGCAACATCCTCCCAGATGGCCTCATAAAAGAGGGAGAGGATGAGCTTGTCTCGCTGCCTTGGAATTGCCAAGTCGGCAGAGCTAAAGATCAAGTTTTGAAAAGAAAAGGTCACGTTGCATCATAAAGTGCCGCCCTCCCCGGGACAATAGACAGCCTTAATCCAGCATCACTCAAATCAACAAGAGTTTTTCCAGCGACTTGAATGGCAGCAAGATCAAACTACGAGGACACCACCTAAAGCCAGGGAAGATAATAGGAATCTTTCTAATCACCGGGATGGGCTTTACATCAGTCCCTAAATGACTAAGGCATGGATCTATGCCTGGAGAGAATAAATCTTCAAAGGAATAAAAGCATGATGTTGCCAGTAGATGAGTCTACATTAGTTTAATTTTCAGATTTCCTAGGTGCATGAGCAGTGAATATCTTCTGCAAGGATTTTGAAAATAATCAACAGAGTCAGGTGAAGTTTCATCTTGCAGAGATGCCTCTCTGCAAAGGTTTATAAATACCAAAACCAGCCCAAAAACTGCCACCAGGCAGCACCAGAGCCTGATACTAAACCACACAGGGTTTTCTGGTAGGACTAATATTAATGGCCTGCCATGCAGTGGACAGACGGAAGCTGAGCTGCCGTCAGAGTGAGTGTTGACCATGGGAAACTGGCACATATCTTCTTTTGGGGGCCGTTGAAAAGGATGGATAACACGCAACGCCAGTGCCGCTTTCCAGCCAGCTGCCATTCAGACAAACCAGGTACCTCTCACTGATGAATCAGCTCATGTGAGAGGCCCATGCTGAGCAGCCCCCTGTGCTACACAACTGCATAAATCTTTGCTGTTTAGTGACAAGGCTGTGCGAGTTTTTGCCAGAATAATAAAAAAAAACCCCAAACAACCAAAGATCCAGACAATGCCTCCTCCCTCTCTCCTTGCTTCCCTTCACTGCTGAAAAGCATGATCCACTGGTATGTGATAAGAGTTCAGCTTCCAGTCAGTTTAAAATTGCCAGTTGGAAATCAAATCCAGACAAACCAAACGAAAAAATAACTCTTAACCGATGCTGGTTAACCATTGGAACATCTTAGCTTGCACTCAGTAGACTTGTAGTATACATTCCTCTGGCTACCTGCTGGTATCTGAGTTGGGAAGGGTCTAGGATAAAGCCTGAAAAAGAAAAATCCATTGATGATGGACCCAGATTCACAGCAAAGTGTTTTCAGAAGTGAATCATGTCTTCCAACCTTCAGCTGTTTCACATAATCCATGAAATTCAGCCTAACTTTCTCCTGGGGAAAGATATCCTGAAGTCACAGCCAGTACCCTTGTGGCTAACATTTCATCCTGTAGTGGGGTATTTCAAACCACAAGGATGCCAATTTCACATGTTACTAGATTTATATGTATTTCCTACTAACTGTCTCTGACGAAAGATTTATAGCTTAATTTTGTGATAGCTTAATTTTAGGGCATTCATTGAAATATCCTAGATCAGCCATAAGCTACTTCAAAACTGACGATGCCTGTTATCAAAGGAAGATTTTTCTTCACTCTGCTTTATACATAGAAGTTACTTCTTGTACTTGCATAGGAACCTCCCTACGCTGAGGCAGATGCGACATGACTAATAGGCTCATCATGACTAATAAGTTCACCCGAGTTACAGCACATCAGTCAAATCAAGTATTGCTTTTCACCAGACATGACACATCATGATGTGTAAGGCTGGGAATTTTGAAAGATAATGTTAGTGATAGACTGCACCCTGATGCAACATCTCAAAATGCAATTTTAACTATCGCTGGGGTAAACATGTGGAACTTCTGCTGGGAAGCCTTGAGCCAGGATCTCCGCTGACTCCCCTCAGTGAGCATCAGGCGTTCATAAGGGCACTGATCTGCAGTGTCCATGTTGTCTTATAACACAGAGGATGTTTTCAGAAGGTCAGTCAGACAGGTTGGTTTCCAAGATTATTTGGATTAAGGTTTGAGATGGAATCATGCCTCAGGTAAAATGCTTACAAAGATCAAACCTTTGAATATCTTTTAACTAGGATTAAGAGGAGCACTTAGCAAGAGGGTCTGTCAGTGTGACAGTCTGACAGGGGGTTCCTTGGTGGCTGTCCCAGCAAGGCAGACCGGTGAGCACTGAAAATTGAGGATACCTGTCTGATGGGTGCATCTAACTGGAGCTTTTAGCAATACTTCAACTACTGTTGAAGAATCTGTTAGTTATGAAAACAAGAACTGGTGATATTTTGCCATAGCCATGACTCCTGTTTTTCTTACTCCTCATCCCAAAATCTGTCATTCCAGCTAAAGACACATCACCTTTCCTTTAATACTTACAGCCCAAGTGCTGCAAATTATGGTCTCATCTTTGAGTTTCAACACACAGAGTCCTGCAAAAGAGCTGTAGACTGAGGATCTGAAGCTTTATCATGAGACCATCGATGTCTCTTAGACAGCTTCAAGACTCCAAAGTTTTATGTGAAAACCTCAGCTCTTTGGCATTTCTAGATAGTAAACCCCAAACCGCAGCATTTTGTCTGGCACTGGCAGTCACTGGTTTGCTATTAATTGCTACCTAGAGGTGTCCATGAAGATCAGTCTAGCTTGTGGTATTCATGAAATGTGCAGAGTGAGAAATATGTAGGCTGATGGGAACATTTTCTCCTGACCTTTGCAAATTCAAATGGTGATGTGGTGATTGCACTGAAGATCAATTTGGTTTGGTGATCCTTTCTTTATTACTTCGGCTGCTTGATGCCATAAGGCTAACCGGTGTAGGAGTTAATGGCAAAAAACTCTCTGAAGCTGCAGTTAAGTATGACATAATGAGGACATCAATTAACTTAGGGCAAGAGTTTATGATTAACTATGAAAGTCAGTAGCATTCAGCGGTGCATAACAGCAGAGGGAAGACAGTCTTCCAGACCATTATTTCACTACAAGGTCATAATCTCACAGCAATTTCTTAAGTGTTCTGACTGAGAAAACGTAAATTTTCAGTCGAGTTTTTATTCTGGGTGACACTGCATTCATTATATCAGAAAAGGCCATCACCTTTTCATACAGCTCTCTATAGATGTGGCTGCATTCTAAACCTTGTGGAAGCAGCATAAGAGATGTTACATACTATAGACTGCGACTGCTGGCCAATAGTACTACGGAGTTGAGATAAATATGCACTCTATTCTGATATTTACCAAGAGAAGTAGAAAAATTATCTACTGATTCACGTATTATAAACCATCTCACGGTCTTGGAAAGGGGGTCAGGGAGAAATCTCGATAGGAACAAGAGATTTATGGATAGCTATGCTTCACCCTGGATAAGAATTTGCAAGATGATGAGGTAGCAGAAAAGGCGATTCTGTTGAGAGCTGTTTTCCTTCAGCAGAGACCTTGCAGGCATGAAGCAGAGAAAAACCAGGCTGTGTGTAGCTCTCATCTAGCCTCACCTGGCCAAGAGAGCAACCCACAACCGATAGAGGCTGGCAGACCTTCAGCATCCAGCCCAGTCTTTATTCTGGGTAGCTAATGAAGATAGTGACAAGCAGGAGGGTGTTCAACAGAGAGCAGCAAGGTGAGAAGAATTGAATTATAGGGAGAGATTATAACAAAAATGAAATATAGCTCTAGGCCAGGCCTGTGCCTTGAGCAAAGATTTACACATACCGAGTTGCGCTGATTTATGTTAGCAAAGATTTTAGCTGCTAACATCCTCTTCACTTTGCACAGAACATTTTGGTCCTTCAATGATTATATGGAAGTCAAACGGAATGTTTTACCTCTCGTCAGAGCAGGGTCTTAACAGATGATGAACATGAGGACATCAGTTTGGTTCTCAAAGTACAAAATGCTGTAGCCAGTAGCTGAGATTTCTGTAGAAATTAAGAGGGAAAAAAATCATCCAAAGAGCCGGTTAAGGTCTCAAACACTGGGATGTGAGGCCTAAATTTGAGGAATGTTACCTGTCCACCGAAAGGCTAATTGACCTGAGTGAAAGCTGGTCATGCTAAAGGCTGAGCAAGGTATCCCACTTAGACCTAATTTGTGTAGTACACGTGTCAACCCATCAGCACAAACATAGCTAAGCGCCTTGATAATGCCAAAAGCAAGAAAAGCCACAGCAGAATAGAAGAGAATACCAAAGTGAGAGGGAAAATGAGGTCTGCAGCGCTCACACGTACAGATATTCATAGTTACCCCCTCCAACCCTTAGCAGATTGTTTGCTATGGAGCTAGCAGGTCAATAGACTGTGTATAACAATAGCTTATCTCTACAGCCTCTGTAATCTTCTACTGAGCTTCTGATCAAATACTACTCACACTCACAGTGCCTAATGACCATTTCAGAGCTCATTTCTAAAACAGCACGGAACATTTTATAAATGGAAGTGTACCATAACGTGCCATTGCAGAAGGTGTCTCAGTTGCTCTGAAAAAAGGTCCACCACGAAGGAAACAAGTGTAGCTCAACATCTAAATAGCCCAGACAAGCAGTAACAGCCAGAAAAATGCATAAAATTCCACTTGCAGCAGCTGCCAAAAAATAAAATAAATAAAAGCAGACTTACTTCACCCATTAAATCCATCAACCCCTAGGAGATCCATTAACAAACCTACTCTCAACACGCCAAGGGTCCCACTCCCCAGGATGCTATGTGCTGTGGCCAGAATTGCCCTACCTAGCGAATGGCAATGTGCAGAGGTGTCTCCCCTTGCTCGTTCTGCGGGAATCAAGCCTGCCCACAATGAATTTATTTTTTTCCTCCCTGTACTCTGGCCAAATGTCCTGCATGCTGCGTCTTTTCTACACACTTCATCAGAGGAGGAGATGGCTGCGGCTGTGCCACCCCTCCCTCTGCGCTCACATCCAGACCTCGTGAGCTGGGAGCTTGAGCGCAAGGTGTCAGACCTGGCGGGGGAGTTGTGCTGGCAGCCTGCTCTGCTCCGCTTGGCTCACAGGAGAGAAAATCTCCATCAGTTTGTAGTCCTTTTACAGGAATCCTACAGGCTACAGCCCCTGGGGAGGCATGAACTTTAGAAGTACCTGTGAAATGAGTCCCACACTGCCTGGTGGGACCAGTGTAGGACTTGCTGTGAACAGAATTTTCCACAGCTCTGGGACATTTTGGGGCAGGATAACCCGTAATGAGCTGATGCTGACAGACAAGGTGCCAGACACTGCTGCACCCAGGCAAAGTCCCCTTCTTTTGCTTCTCTGAAGGACAGTGTCATGTGTGACCACTCCAGCCCAACACACCACCACCAGCTATTGAACGTTCTCAAGCCTATGCCATACAGTAGTCTCCAGTTCATGGAGAATACCTTCTCTTTGTGCCCATGGTCTCTTGTAGTCATTCACAAAGGCGCTGCGGAACGTGGGGAGAATGGGTATGAACCTGCCTCAATGCTTTTCATGATGTTTTGTATGAGAATTATTGATTCCTGGTTACTATCATATTTTCACTAGGTATCTAGGGATATATACATAAATCAAAGCAATGTTTCCCATGGCACAGGCAAATCAAACCAGCAATTATTTTCTCATTTCATTTTTAACCACTGAACTCCTGTTTTATCTCCAGATAATGATGAAGATGGTTCCGACACCAGAGGTCCACACACTCCTGCTATACTTCTTCAGCACGCAGCACAAATAAGTTACTTGTTAATATATGAACTGTCATGTAAGAAGCCACAATTATGCATGATTCACCCTGACAGGCTATGTAAATCTGTGGGGTGTGTATAGGATAACAAATGAGTGTTACTTGATGGGAAAACACAGGTGCCAAGAACTAGGACTCTGCGCTGCGGATGTCAGATACGGCATCAGTGTTAACAACTCCACTAACCCTTACCTTCAGGTAGACACGTTTCCAAAGGCTTATCAAGCATCCTCTATCACTCCAGGCTGTCAAAGCACTGGCAGCGAGCCAGACCAGATCCCGACCACGCAGCGTTGTTGAGTGGGAAGGTACGAGAGCAGAGAAAGCATGTGCCTCCTTCCGTAGACCAAAAAGTACGCCGCATCCAGCCTCCCTGCTTTCAGTTTTATATGGTCAAAATTTGGACCCAGACCTGTTCATGCCATGGCAGTTATTAAACAGTGGTGACAAACCATAAAGGAGTTGCACCTCTTACTCCTGGAGCCCCAAGCTGTGAGTCCCGCTGGAGCCAGCCATCAGTAGGGAACGTTGGAAACAGAGCACGTAGTGAGACATCTCAACCAACATCTTGCCTGACGGATCTGTTTGTAAAGTTTTGGGCTGCTGTTTCATCCATGAAGAGCATCTGCATGCGTGTCAGATAGAGGTACAGGTTGGAGGATGATTATTTTTTGTTAACGGTTCTGTCCTCCTAGAAGCAAGTATGAGGCCATTAACTCACTCTGTCCATAATCCTGAAAACTTTCATTTTAGCGTATTTAAGTGTGACTAAACTCTGTGTGGTGCAAGGAGAGCAGGGCTTGGCCACGTGCAGACCTTTGTAAAGGCGCATTGTTACAGACACAGAAAACAGAAGTACCACACAAAGTTTTTCAGTCGCACGTCCTTGCGGGTCATTTCAGCTCCCATCCCGACACACAATTTAGTATGATTTGTATAGAAGTAGGTAATTCATAAAATCTTCCAGCCTACAAATAGGTCACTATACCTGTTAGCATTTCTTGGCCACCAATTCTCTCTCTGGCTGAACAACCCGGGGTGTGGGGGTGTTGTCTCTCCTATCCACTTCCCTTTCAGTCAGAGCTGCCACCTCCCCACACACATCTTCAGCAGCAGCCTTGCAGCCCTGGGAGAAGTCAGCAGGTTGAAGTCTTGAGCAGCTTCCTTCCCGCAGGTGCCCAGCCTGCACTCTGCCTCGCGACGCCAGTGAAAGGCTGCGTAGCTGAGTCTGAACTGTGGACAGAGCAAGAATGAAAAATTATACTCTTCATTCCAGAAAATAAATATACAAACCCAACATTTTCAGGACACTTCCTGACCACTTCAAAGTAAAATTAAAGGTTACTGTGGCGGAGAGCTTCATATCAGCACAATTTTTCACATTTTAGGTCCTTAATGAAGCAGCTGTTTAAAAAAAGTGTTTTGTACCATTTGGCTCTGATTTATTGATGTTATATAGTGTAGACCACCCTGCAATCAAGTGCTTGAGGACCCTGCATGTAACACCTTGAAAATGAGCAAGTCAGTAGGTAACAGAAGCAGTTTCCTTCTTTAGATAAAAATGTAGACGCTTGAAACACAAGCCAGAGCAGTCCAAGGGTCAGAGTGAAAAAACTGCGTTGGCTCACAGGTTTTGAATTCTTCTTCATGCCATTCTGTTAGTTATGGTATTGGATAACATCTTTGGTGTTTTCTTAGCCCCCAGTGGACAGTAACACACAAACCCAAGCTCCACACACAATTGGAATAATCTGTGCGTTTTGGAAACAAAGGGCTCCATTGAGTCAACGTTCACATGTGTAAATAGGAACGGGCAGAGTGCCACTTTGGACAGGGGATACATTTTGATATGTGTCCTTGATTCTCACCCACACAACGAAAAAAAAGACCACTTCAGTTTTCCTGCTCCTTGCTGCAATGCTTCTTGCTGTAAAGGCTGAAAAAAAAAAAAATCCCTGATTTCTTTCCTTTGAAAGGCAAAAAATGCTTTTAATGTGTACTCCCAGTAGGGGAAGAAACTGGTGGGCAGCATGAGCAAAACACTGATTAGGCTGACGGTGCAAAGACATAGCAAGAAACTGGATATAATTACACCAGACACATCGTGTTCATTGTAAGGTGCTATTCACAGGGCTTCTTATCTTCTGAAAACTTTAATTGTCTGAAAATGACTTAAAAGTTAGAGTGTATGCAGGTGATACCCTGACAGGTCTGGTATCTCTCTCGGGTATTTCTGTACTGTCAATCACCGTAACGCGCAGACACCATAGCACCCCATAATTCAGTTTGGTCTTTGCCTCTCTCCCTCTCACCCTGCACGACCAGGTGTGCAGGACTGCTGAAGCTGGTTGCCCTCCGACTGCTCCTGGTCCACTTCCTTGGCACTTCATTTACTGGTGGAAGATGAACATACACGGCCACACTCACACAAAGGAAGAGCAGATCTTTTGCTTGCTTCCTGCTGTACAAGTTGTGAGGGCAAATCACATGTCAGTCACACTCCATTCCTGTTTGTGTCCCTGAGGTGCAGTTTTGATACAGGGAAACACAATGTACCCTGGGGAATAGCATGTGCATCAAGAAACTATCTCTTCATCTCCGTGCCTCCACATCCAGTTTCAGAGTTGCTCACAAATTCCTTAAGATGCTTCTCCCTGCAGTACATGGTTAGTTATTAACAGCATCTTAGATTTACTGATTTTCAACTCACTCAAAAAGAATGGAGTTTCAAAGAACTCTAGGTTTCTACACTGCATTACCGAGTTTCCTTTGAAAACATTGAAGACCCAGATCTCAATGACCTGCCCAAGGTCACTTTAGGAGTCAGTGGTAGAGCAGAGACCTGAACTGCAGCGTCTGAAAAATTTGGAGGAGAGAAATGTCGATCCTTCCATAATATGTGTTTGATGTCTTATCAAATAGGCTGAGGAACCCCGAACACTCCAGACTGCAGAAACCAGAGCACCGAGGCCCAGGCAAACCCTTCCCAAAGCAGCTGCAGTGACTCCCTCAAGTGTTTAGCCCATATCTGCTGCACATTCGCTCTTCCAGAGGTTGTCCCTTAAATGATGTCTGGCTGAAGGAGTTTTTTTCAACTGGTTTGGCAACAGTCATAACAAGACAGCTGGGTCTGGTGTGCGTTTCCCATTCAGGCCCATGGTGAATGTGCATGAGGAAAGCCCTTGTTCTTCAAGAAGCGAGTGGGAGCAAGGTAGCACTTACCTCCTGGAGGCTCTAAAAAATACTGGGAAGACCATAGCAGCGCACGACTGTCATTGCCACGACCTGGTTACGAACAAAAACCAGGTTCTCCTAAAAGCAGCACCCCTCAAGCAGGGTAACAGGCTATCCATCTCCCAAACTGGCAGTAAGGGACATTCGTTTCAAAGCCTGGGGTCCACAGGGAGTGTGGAGACAGCAGCAGAGAGCAGTATGGCATCATCTCCAAAAGAGAAACAGCTGTCAGAAACACAACTAGCAGTTAAGACAAGTGGGCCAGACAAAAAGAGATCTGAAAGATGTCCAAGGTCCTGACCTCCTTTCTGAGCTGGTGAAGATGTTTTTCTTTTTGTTTTGTTTTTTTTTTCATGGCAGGGTGGGAGCATAGTAGAAAACTCGCTGGGGTTATTGCCTCTTCCTTGTCTGTTTTTCCTCTCAAGCCTGGATTAATGTTTTTGTATGCTTGCTAACAAGCTGAGGTTTTCATCTTAGTAGGTCTGCTAATGGTACAGGATGTTCCCCTGGATTTGTGATTTCAATGCAGGGTTTTCTTTAGAGACTGAGGAATTTTTTTATTAGAACCAGCCAGCCTACAGAACTGAACTGCACCTAAAAATAGAAGGGATTGCTTTTTTTTAGGTGTTAAAAATAGAGATGCATAGAAATGGTCATGCGTAGGCTGCTTTTTACAAGAAGGCAGAGGTGCTCTGAATGGAAACATTTGCTATCTGCCATCTAGCCGAGAAAGGTAGCATTTCACAGTGCCACGAGCTGCTGCTTATGAGGAACAAAGAATGTAGTAACCCTGGATGGTCTGAACATGGAACTGATACCACGCTGAAATACACACATCTGTGTAACCTGTCCTTGTTTCCAGGGAGCAAACAAGACCTTGGGTCTTGTAAAGCATGAACACATACAGGTCTTCAAAGATGGGGAGGTGCAATGGGATGGATGAAGTGGGATCATCCCATGTTGCAGGCTGAATTGTTTTTCTTTTTGTTTTGGAAACCTGCCTCGGCCCTTGCTCTGAGCACTGTGGAAAATAGGATTCTTTCCAGTTTTGTGGAAAAAAATTACCAAGTCCCATTTTTTTCCCCTGCAGAATCCCTCCATGTCCACCCATTCTGCTCAGGCTGAGCACCGAGCAGAAAACACGGATCTTAGTGGCGAGAAATGCTCCCAGAGATGCTTTCAAAAGTAAACAGAACTCACACACATTTAGAAAGCTGCATCATCTGCTAAGTCCCGGCTTTTTGGGTGATCTGGCGGGGTGAGGATCATATGAAGACAGATGGATTTTGTTTGCTGTGCTCTCCTTATTCCATGTTCCTCACAGTTAATTCACGGTCACATTAATCTACCATATTATAGCTGAGATGTTCAAAGCTGTTAAAGTGATTTGGATAAAAAGTTACCAATAACTGGAATTGGAATTTGGCATCTAGATCTGTTAAAAAGGGAAAAAAATCTCAGCCTAGAGATCTATATGCCATTTGAAATCTGCTGCATTCATAGTTAAGTATTAATAGGTTATTTCAAATGCAAAAAAACCTCCACATTTATTTTAAAAGGATATTTGCACTAAGTAACTGCCCCATAAAGACTCAAGGTAGATTTCACATGGCATGGCTCAGATAGTAAGAAACACTGTAATATGTACCCCACCTCATCTAAACGAGTAACTGGGGGGTTTTGTTGTTTTTTTTTAATTTATTTGCTTAGGGGTTTTGTTTGTTTGGGTTTTTTTGGTTGGTTTTTTCCCCTGAGCATTATAAATGGTACATCAAGCTCTTAAGATACATTAACCATCACCTCCCCAACCTCCCACCACCACACAAATGCCACCCTGGAGAACCAGCTGTGTCTCGAAAATCTCAGGTCAGGCATTCATGACATTTTACGAGATGTCAGTACCATATGTGTTAAATTCAGTCCTCGATTACCTCCAGTTTAGAGACACTCATATTTCCATCAAAGGATCTGATACTCCTTGATTTAATGGCTGGGGCGGTTCAGTTTTTATTGCCGTATAGATGTCCTTTCAGCTACAGTTATGTGAAGCAGCCACAGCTCAGTTCAATCCTCTCTAATACCAGGAAAAGAAAGTGACCAACAGCCGCTTAATGTCAGCGGTCTTGTGGAGCTCAGCGTGCTGCTTGACCTCCTGGTCCATGAGGACTAAGATGCAGAATAAGAGCTCCGTTCCAAGAGAAAGTAGAAAAGGAGCTCAGAAAAACACCTGGGATTTAGTAAACAGGGAATGCCTTCTGTCTGGTTTGATTCTCTTTCCCTTGCAAGACCATTCCCTATAGCGATAAAAGTAGGGGTAGATACACGAACAGAAAAACAGACCTGGATCAAAGATATACCCAACAAATGTAGTAGTTTTCCATATGTTTATCCATTGTGCAGAGGATAAATTTTGACTAGGACCTCTGAGGTCTATGTAAGTCATCGGAGGTCTCAGGAGTTGGACCGAACAGCTGTGGATAGATTTGCCCAAGCAGGAGGTCCTGTCCTTTGGGTTCCTACTCCCTTAAATAATTGTAAGTTGATTTAGTAACTGTGCTAAAATGCACGTCTGAACAAGTGCTGGTGGTGCCCATGCTACGTGGAGCTAGGGTCGTCTTGCTATTTTTAAGGGAAATGTAAAACTCTTGATGATTTCCAGAAAAAAATTTAGTTCATTACACTGTTTATGCATAGATGCACCATGTATTTATAGCCTCATACATATTCCAAAAGCAAAGCTGAGGTTATGTTTTGTTTTACGTAACTATAGATAGATTTGGCAGTGAATCATTACATGAGTGATGTTCCTTTTGAAATGGCAGTGGTGTTCTAAAACATAGTAAATAATAAACAATACCAAACAACCATTTGTGAAGAAGAGCATGTATTCCCATTATGGGAAGTAGCTCCAAAGTGAGTACCGCCTTCTTACAACCATAAGCCAAACGGCTTTCCCTGGACTTCATGGCCACGGAATTAGCAGCCGCTCCTGAGTAGACAGAGAATGAAGTGTTGTAAGAGAAGGCATGGGGACCCCCTTAGAAGAACTTAGAAGAACTTTTCCCCTGAAAACTTAGAAGCTGAAGGAGAAGCTTCCCCCACCCCCTAAACAGTGCCTTTGTGTCTACCGCATGCATAATTGATTGTAAGTAAACCATTCATGCCGAACTCAAAGCTGCTTCATACACACGACCACATTAGAGGAGTTGCAGGCCATGGAAAGACCAGAGATGATTTAGGCATCAATTATGGATGAGAAACTTCTTCAGTATAAATAAACTTGCTGGTTCACCACTGTACACAGAAACATCGAAATAAAATAATTGATTATTCAGAGGCAGAATTCTTGCAGTTCCTCTCAAGGACATATTTTCTGTTTGAGTACATGCACACACACACGCGCGACCATGAACACACACTTGGTGAAACCCCCAAACCTCAACCAAACAGAAACCGTATCTTAATCTATTGATAGACTCCTCTTTCTTAAATGGGTCTAATCCAAGTTGATCTGCATTCCCTCTGAAGCCTCCTGACATATTTGCAACCCTGGATGTCCATCTAAACCCCACCATCCCTTCAGACATTTTCAGGAAGGGCAAAACTGAAACTCTCCCTTGAATGTAACTGTTCCACTTATTTGTTCAACTTGAGGGCACATCCACACGCAGAGAGACACATGCATGTGTGTATAAATATATAACTTTGAAGGTGACCTATTTTCCAGCTGCAAAATGCTGTTGCTATCAGAGGTTTTTGCCAGCTAGGAAAGGATATGAACCGGAGAGGTGCAGAGCAAACTGCGGTGTCTGCATTATTTAGAGGCTCAGCATGCCAGGTTCACAGGTGTTCAAACTGCCCAGGAACCACTTGGCCCGCTGGTATGGAAAATATGATTTTAGAGATTGAAATCAGATGGCAAGAAACGGTGTTTAACCAACTAGCTACTGCAGGACAAAGCAAAAAGTCAAGGCTTTCTTTATATTTCTTTTTATTGTTTTTGTTATTTCCCCCCCCCGGCACGTGCAAAGTTGCTTGTGTGACATCCTTGGGAAGGGCTGGCAGTGGGGGGATTTACCAGCTAGAAAATTCCCAAAGTATCTCTAGGAAATATCATTGCAACTTTTCAGACAGAAAAGAACTTGTAGGAGGGAAAGGGACTAAAAATCAGGTTCTGGGGCTGGACTGGCTCTCCAGACAGAAAGACCGTATCTATAACATAACACAGTACGTTTTCAATGCGCAGCTTTGCCAAGGCAGTCGCAGCCCCATAGCGCTGGGGAAGGAGGGCAGGAGAAATGGGGCAGGGGGTCTTCTTCCTTTCCAGTGTACTGCCTGAAAACTGGATCAAATGTGTGGAGTGGCAGCGTCTGCCCAAAGCATGATTTTCACCAGATTTCCACGCTGGATTTGGTTTAGGGGGAGTGCAGAGTTCTTCTTCAGCAGAAACTGAAGCCCACAGAGTACTAGCCCTCAACAGAATCACACCTGCAACCGGGCGGCCAGAGAACGTGCAAGTACCAAGGAGCATTTCTTCCCTAAATATACGGGACCCGCCTGACCTGCCTGGGAGGTACCAGGACTATTCAAGCCCAGTGCGCTCTGTCTTCCTCGCCACTTCCCAGCAGCCAAAAATAAAGCAACCAGCTCTCCTGGGCTAGAAGTCACAGCCACCACATGAAACTCTGCTCAGCTAACTCTTTCTGTCCTTACTATTATTGTCACGTAGAGAGAGAAATATTATTGTAAATGTCTTTCTGAATATGCAAAGGCCAAAAAAAAACCGAAACAAACCCACAAACTAAGCAAAAACCAACAGACTCCAAAACTCTTTTCTCTCTCTGTCCCTTCAGTTCCAACTCGCTCCTGAATACACACCCAGAAACGTAGGCCTGAAGTGTAGAAAATTGCCTCACTGACTGAACTCAAAATCCAATTTCTAAAGGAATTTAGAACCTGACTGCCAAAGAAACATAGGCACTAGGTACCTGAGGACACATTTAAGAATATTCCCAAGTATTCAGACATGACCAAATCCTATAATCCATTGACTTGAAGAGACTTCATGCTCCTTTGAGAACCACCTTTGAGAACTGCAGGCCTGTTTCTGCATTACTTAGACATTGCAACATATGACCATATATTTTTTGCCCACATTTCCTACTTTGCAGAAACCAAATTATTTTCTTTCCTCTAAATATATATTTATAAATACACATGCACACACTGTAGTTCTGCGCTAACTGGTATTTGCAATGTAAGCACTGGCCTTTCCTTCCTTTCCGTCAATGAAAGTAAACATGATCAAAGCCTGCCAGTATTTAATGATGAAAATGTACCGTGTCTCTACAGTCTTAATGTCACTGGACTGAACTTGAAGATAGGTTTACAACAAAAATAATTTTTAAATTATTTCATAACAAATTCAGGAAAAAAAGAGACATATTTTGCTTTTCTTTCCTTAGCATTTTTATTTTGTCTAAGGGAAAAAAGGAATAAAAAAAGATGTTTTTAAAAGACTTAGTGAGGGACAAAATAAATGTATAGAGATTTTATCCAGGACTTCTAAGGATCTTGGAAGTGCTACAACCACACTGTAGTTTCTTTGTTACAGCTCCGTATACATTTATACAAAAGAAAGATGAAAGGGGGGAGAGAGTGGTTGATATGGGTTGTGAGAAGTTGGTGGAATTAGATGGCAAGGGGTCAGGTTACAGACAATGTAAGCTAAAATGCATCAAAGGATATGAAGCAAAGGACTAGATCAAAGTCTAAAAAGCCAAGTACAAGAATAAAAGAGTGATAATTGTAGGCAGCGAGAGAAAGCACTGGAATAGAAATGTGATAATGGTATGACCTCATGACTCAGTCTTTTCTTTAATTTTTTTTTTCCAAGTCACCAGTTTCCTCGCACGGGGCACACAGACTGGAGAGGGCAGGAGTGTGTGTGGCAGGAGGGAGCAGTGAGGAGGAGAAGGGGAAGGAATCCCGGGGTTGATAACCTTCTTGGGCTTTAGGGGAAGAATTCACTTTCCTTTTGCAGTGTGTTTCATTCATAAATTTTCCATAGGATTGCGGGGCTGTCCTCACAGGCACTGGTATGAAACAGGGAGCATAAAGCTGAAGACGAGTGCTGGGGAGGCTGGAAAGCTGAAGGTCAGATCCTGCTCTCCGGCAGTCCAGTAGAACATAGCAGACATCAGTGGGAGTGGGTTTATTTCAAAGGCAAAATTGGGGCCTATTTTAGAGAAATTATTGGGCACTGATGCCTCTCTGTTCTGTGGCTGAGACATCATGGCTGGGAAAGCTGTGGTCATCCAGAGAGCTCCTAAATTGTCTCTTCTTCTGCTGTAGGTCTGTTCTAAGGAAGATGTTTGCGTTAGATACACGCTTTGGTACAAAACAAATGCATTGTATTGCCAAGAAGAATCTTCCCCTTCATATCTAACAAGGTCCCTCGGTCCTCACTGTTGCACAGCATGGAGTGCAGGTCCCTATACACCCAAAATGCTCCATCAGACCAGGGGATCTCTCACCCTGGCTTGCTGGATGCAGAGTCTTCTCAGCTCTCATCATGCTCCAGTAGGAATCAATGGCATCACTTCAGCTGACTGTATCAAGATCAAGGTTTGTTCCATGATCCCTGAAAGGACACAGTTCCCCATTCACAAAGGTTTTAGTTTGGGTCTGGGAATGTCCGTCATCATCCATCATGACTAGCCCATACTGACATATTTCCTGGTGTCTTTGAAGGCTGAGGCCAATGCTGCACAGGGTAAAAGCTCCTCTTGTGAACCTGTTGCTGAACTTTGCTCCATGCTTGATCTATGGGAACAAGTAACAAATGAGGACAGTCATCACAGACAAGTGTCCTTCTACTGACCACAGGGCTGAATTGGTGCCAAGACCCTACCCTGCCTCAGTAGCTCTGGAAAAAGCAAACACTTGATACCAGAGAACAGCAGCTTCTCTTTTGTCTCCTTCAGCAATGTAGACACCTATTTCTGTTTTATCTGGAAGGCAAAGGATGCACCACTGTCTTGCCTTCCTCCAGCCCTTTTGCCTGCGGGCTGCCTTCTCTTCTCCAGCGAAGCCTCAAGACATCTGCCTTTTCTTAAGTGGGTGAGCAAATCAAAGTAAACCTCTTACTGTCCCTTGGAGATCCATTTGTTTCTTGAGATGTGTACACCATTTATCTCTTCAACTCATTCCCTTCAATGAAGCACACTCAGAGCCATTTGGCAACGTATTTGTTTATTTTTCTGACCTAGTGGTTGAGCTCAGTCTCAGGACAATGTTATGGGATGGAGGAATCTGTCAGAGGGTCCTGGATTAGTGGATTCTGAAGAAGCAAAAATCTTCAGTGTATTCAGTGAATGTTTAAGTCTTTCCTTGCTGGGCCACAGCTTCATGTTCAAGTCTGTCTTCCTTGAAAAAATAAGTTACTGAGACATGAAAGAGGCAAAGAGGCAGACAGCTCCTTCTCTGCCTCACTGAACTGCCTCTAAGCTTGACTTATCCCAGTTTTCAGTAGCATTGCTTTCCTGATGAGCGCTCAGGCAGCTATGGGGTTTTCATTGAAATGTCTGCATCTGTCTCATAGTAACCAGTATTATTCTTGAATCTGTCGAACTATCCTTTGGTTGATACCTGAGTGAAACAGCTTAGGAGACCTTCTAGACAAAGATCTATACTTTGTCCATGTTTGAGTCACAAATCTTTGGCTGCCCTGAGCTTGAGAGACACTGAAGGCAATTAGAATGTTGACTGACTTGAATCAGAAAGGTCCTTGCTTTGAAAAGCAAATCTACTTTTCTGTACACAGAATTTAATTTCTGGATTTTTCAGCTTACACAGAACACAAAATCTGTGTGACGCATCTGTGAAATGTTCTTGAGCTCAGATGCCAATTGATATTTCCAGTGTTTACAGGTCCCTTTGCATTGTCCCTGGGAACTGGGCTGGTAGAGGTACTGGAGGAAAAACTCAGGCATTTTGAGGACATGGAAGGGTGTGAGAGAACAGAAAAGACAGTGACAGTTTCAGGTTCAATGTGTTTGCCACAAAGTGTGTGAGAAATTTGACAGGAAAGTGGAAATTTTCAGTGTGGCATCTTCTCTGGCTCCCTACAGACTTTGGTGTTCAGGTCAATGGGTGAGATTCTGCTGATGCTCCTGAAAAGCAGGTCATATTTGGAGCCCATTTTTGCCCTCGTCTGGCCTCAGCATACCTGTGGGGCAGTAGCAGCAGGTTTTTAGCCAGAACTCCAGTGGGCCAGAGCTGCTGACTAGCAGTCATGGCTGAATGCCAAGCTCCCTTGCAGATACGCTGACGCTGACATGGACCAGAGGTAGCTGTGAAGTGTGGCGTGCTATGTGTTGCTCTCTGCCCTCACTAAACCCTCATGCCCTATGCTGATAAAACAGCTCAGGAACCATTGCCAGGGCTGATCATGGTTCAGTTGTCTCAGGCCTGGTACAACTGATGTGACTCACTGAAGATAAAAAGAGTAAACATACAGAAACTTTTGCCCTGAAAATTGCTTGATCCCATGAACTGTTCAAAATTTAATATACAGAAGCTGCAATCACAAGGTCTAAAATGTCTTCTAAGGCTTTAAAGGGACAATGACCACTGGTCTACCCACTCTTGGGTAGCCACATTGGCATCTCCAAGACCCAGATCCACCAAAGATTCATCCCATTGTGCACTGAACCACCAAAGGTCCCCCTCTGAAGCCTTGGCACTGTACAAGAGTCTGGAGGAAGCCACGTGGTGGGTAGAAGGAAGTGTGACCTGCACAGTGACATGGAAACTGGCTTGCACATCAATAGAGAACTAGACAGCAGGAGAAACAGAATAAAATCCATTTACATTATTTTTGTTTAGGTTGAATTTGTGCTGTGAATTCTGGTCTTGATAGATCCATTAGAAACATAAACCTTCCCTCCCAACAGTCTTCATAAACCATTATCTTGATAATGTGTGTATGCCAGTTCCCAGAGCTAAATGGTGCAGAAGGATTAAGGCATAGTGGTTCAGGGATATTTAAAGAAATATGAAGGTATGTATGAGAAGCTTGTCTGAAAGGTTGCATTTCATTAAGCAACTGCTTGTTTTTAGACACCTGTAAAGGCCCTGCACACAAAATTGATGTCATAGTGTCTTGTGGTTGTCTACCCCGGAAATGTGGGTAAAAGAAACTTCCCTAAACCAGTTCCTGTTTTTCTTTTCCATTTCCATCCTTTTTCAGTTTCTGCAAAACATATGACTTGCAATGACTCACCTCTTGGTGAAATTCTGACAGGAATTTTCCAGAGTGCTGTTAATTTCAGTCTCACTTGGCTTGGATTTGACCATATCAATTACATTCCAAAACATCAATAGTTATCGATCCCTGACCCTAGGAGACAATAGAGGAGCACAGGATGACCGAGTAGCCACTGTGCAACCGCCACCCTACATCTGGCCAGGGGACATAACACACAAAGACATTGACACTCCTCGTTACTCAAAAGGGTGAAGGAAGCAAGGCTCACAGCTATAAGAGTGGGGTCAAAAGGACGAGGAAGCTTTATGTTCTTTCACACAAGAGCCACAGACTTTCCAAAGAAGCAGAAAGTGAAGATTCCTCTGACCTAAACCAGCCTGGCCAGTTTCCTCAACCAGGAAGCCCCCATATTTTGTTGCATCCCACAGCTTAGACCTGAATCTGGAAATCTTGTACTCCTTTTTACCCAGTCGTTTTCCCATTGATATGTTTGGCCTTTTGTAAGGAATTGTAAGAGGCATCTTAAATGTTTCTTACTCAAGGGTGTAAATGGAGGAGGGCAGTCAATAACGGGTATTGGGTGTGCAAAGGAGTGTGAAGTATTTGTAAGATCTTCCAAAGGCACCAAAGAGAAAAATTGCCTTACACATAAATCACATTAAATGTTGTCTCTTTAAAGGGTAATCACAAAAAAAAAGGTCTAATTTTCTCCCTGTAGGTTCACTAAGCAAGAGTGTCTATGCTCATGAGGTAGTTCGGTCAAAGTCTTCAATGAAATTTCTGTTTCGAGAAAATCGTCAGGCAGTTACCATCAGTCCAGGAAGTCAGATAAGACAACGATGGAGAAAGTTTCCTTGACTGAAGTGGAGCTGGATGGGCGAACATCTCCTTAAACTCCTGTTTGTCAAAGTTGATTTTTTTTTCTGTAAAGGTTCAGTGATTTAAGTAATTTTATAGATTGATATTCCTACAGTGTCTTCGTTCATTTTGATTATGTGATCAGTTAGAAAGCAGAACCATGTTTCCCTGGCTTCGGGATTAGTGTAGTCCTCTCAGCACCAAAGATCTTAAAGTCAGAGTTGCATATCATTTCCTCCCAGGCACCTTGTCAGTCCCACACAGCTTTCGGGCAGCCCAGCAATAAATAATTTATCTAGCAAGGCCCCCATTCCTCAAACTGTTCTAATTCCTCTTAAAAAATAAACTTTGTTTAAATGATGAAAAGCAACAAAAGTGGCCGTCACTCCTGTGATACCGTTGGATTAGAGAGAATTCAGGATGATGGGGAAAGCTGATAATAAAATCAGAAGAGACTCAGCTTTTTGGTGACTGATGCTCTAACCCCACTGACCTCTCTGTTAAAGGATGTCACAGCTCCCTTTAAAAATGCTAACTTTTTAAAAAAATATATTATAATTATACACTGTTCCAGTCCAGAAGAAAGATCTGCAACCTGCAGACAGTTCAGATTTTCAACTGCAAAAGGAAAGCACTGTTAGAAGATAAATTGGGGTCTTCTATGACCCCAATAAAATGTGAATGGAGAGCAAACTCATGGATACTTAACTTCTGCTCTTCCTTGAAGAACTCACAGCTATTAATGAAGCCCATGATTTTTAAGGTGAGCTGAGCAAAATATTCTAGAAACTGAGTGCTCTGAAGAATTTCTAAAACATGTTATTGAAGTGGGGTGAAGTTTTCCCAATACTTCCATTGCTTTAAGAGCCTTATCCAGCATACTTCTCTGTGTGGCTGCTTGTATATTAAAGAAAATACACAAATTAAAAGCTTGATGGGTCTCCCACTTCCTCTGTTTGGAAATTAAAAGCTCCTTTGTCTTGTCTACATAAAAGTGTCTGCAATTCGCATTTCCGGGGAGCAAAACGACTTTTTCATTTGATCCATCTTTACGAGTCAGCTGAGTCCACAGTGACTAAAGGTGCCCAAACACAGCCTGAACCCTGTGAAATTACTGGCTTGACTCAGATAGAAAGAAAAGTAATAATAAAGCCATCAGTGTATGCTTAATCTCTCCTCACCTGTTCCTGGAAGCCCCCATTAGAAGCCGTCTAGCCCTTATGTGTTTTCAGCCTCGAGGAGAAGACATTGAGCCACGGAGAGCAATGAGCTGCTTGTGGGGCCAAACCAGGGAGGGCACCTGCTGTGGGGACAGTCCTCCAGACCCCCTGCAACAGGGCTGGCAGGTCGCAAGCGGATGTGGCAAAAATGCTTCCTGAGAAGCCTTTGGAGGGGAGATGTGAGCAGAGAGCTAACAGCCCCAGACGTCCACTGGGAACACCTTGGGGCCGTGACCCAGAGATTTACAGCCTTTCTTTCTATACATTCTTCCCTTCTGATGCATCTGCTGCAGTGACACATACCCTGTTCATGAAGACACTATTTCTTCCCCACCAGCAGGTATGCTTTCATCATGCACCCCATACAGTTTTTCAGATGCTGGTCTCGTTTTAGGGTCTCTCCCCACTCACTCCTCTTTGCACCTGAGCATCACCTTCAGCTAGGAACCCCATCACAGTGAGGAGATTCCCACCAAGAAACAGCAAACATAAACTTTGCACTTCACTTCCTCTCCTCCCTTCTCCCTTTATCTTTCAGTTTTGGGGAGACTCAATCCCTTGCAGGTTTGTTTGCTTTCATCTGCCAAGAATGAATCTCTCCCACTCAGGCTGCATTAACAGCTCATCCTTCTGACACTGAATTTTAAACTCTAGCTCAATCCAAGGTCACGATTTCTACCATTTTGCAAAACGGTAGAAAGCACAAATTCCATAATGGCTTGTGACTATGCGCTAAGTTCAATATAGCTGGCAGCTTCTCTTAGGCAGATCTGCAGCAGAACTGACCTCATTGACTGAATGAATCACTTGTCCCCCAGGGGCAGGAATGTTTCTTCCAGGACAGGATTGAAGCTGCTTTCTTACAAAAGCACTATCAGTCCCAAGCAGGGAGTTGGAAGCTGCCTGAGCCACACACCTGCCTTGTAGATAGTTCCTAGGCCTGCCAGGCATTTACCATTCAAAAATACACGTTCTTCATCAACTTGAGCTGAACTTTGGCAAAGGGTGTAGGGGGGGAGAAAGGAAAGGAAAGGAAAGGAAAGGAAAGGAGAGGGGGGAGGGAATCCAGGGGTTCAACTGGAAGTTTTTGCTGAGCCCTTGACAGAAATAAATATCTAAGCCTGTCCATTTTGGCTCTAGCGCATTTGTTAAATGTCCCAGTGCTAGAATTGTCACCCTATACCAGTTTTCCAGTGATTGGTTTCAAAAATAGTTGGTTTCTCGTTAACAAGATTATCCCAGCAGCTAGGAAGGAGCAAGAAGTATCCTGAAGGGAGAAAAATGTGAAATGAACCAGTCTGATCCCAAAAGCAGTTAGTCTCCATCCTGCCCCAAAGAGTCCCATTGGTGTCATGGAAGAGCAGCTGTTCCCACTGGGTTTGTCAAGGGACACATGCTCTCAAGGTCCCAGAAGTATTTGCCCATCACATCAGGTCTGGAGGAGTCAGAGAGTGAGCTGAACATTTAGACCTGACAGCAAAGCAAGCATGCCTATTCAGACTTTTAATGGTCAAGGTTACACTCCAAAGTTGGGCTGTGACATGCTCTCTGAACTGGCACTAGACATATCACACCAGACACGTGGTGGGGCCCTTGATCTGTGCTGATCACCAGAATGTCACTCGGGCTAGGAGTAGGTGAGAAGCTTGGAAAGATGAGAGCTCGGGAGAGCTTGATACATCCCAATGCTTCAGCATGTTTTCAGTCCCAGACGTAGGAAGGAACTCTTCACATGCTTCTAGCCAGGCATGGGCTTTGTTTAGATATTTATGTCTTAATTTTGCTGAACAAAGGCATAAATAAGAGTCATCTATTCCTCTGGCTATAGCTCAGAGATGCTGCATACAAGACTTAAATATTTTTGCATGCCTGATCCATGCCTCCCATGTGCTAAGAAGCCTTTAAGCTCTTTTTAGCCGATGAGACATGAGCAGGTGGTCCAATTGTGAACAAAATGTCAGAATCCCTTCCCAGGTACAAAACCCCACTTAGAGAGACAGTCAAGCTATGCTGATAAACGTCAACTAGCCCCAGGCACCACCAACCCCCAAATCTCTGCTTTCAGTGCTAACATTAACTCTAATTACGTTCATCCCAAATCTGCTTCCAGTCTGTTTTCATTACCTTCATGCACGTTACTTTACTATCGCTTGTCCCTGCTTGCTGGTCTGATCTATGATCAGATCTATTAGCAGATCTGATGCAGTGTATTTATATTCCTCATCAGCTTGCATGTGGCATTTCTGGTCTCCTTGACCTGCAACTTAGCTGGTACACTTCAGAGGCAAATTTCTTATACTAGAAAACTGCTTCATGACTGTTTTCAAAGTATTACCAAAAGCCTCTTCCTCTTTCACTGAGGTCAGCATTCAGAATAAACATGAACACTGATATGTCATTAGTGGGAAGCTGTCCTTCACACTACACAAACAAATGGCATGCATATTAGACAAGGGATGGAAATCAGGTACCTTTGTTGGATTTCCAGGAGCTCTGGTGCCTTAGACATCCACGTAAAAGCAAGTTTGTTTTTATGAAGATGCTCACTGCCCGGGTAACTTATCTTTCTAACACCTAGAGAGAAGAGCAATTTAAACGTACTTGGGAGATGGCAACTCTGCTTTCTGCACCGTGGTCACATACAAAGCTGTGGGATAGCAAAGGGCTTTTCTGATTTCCCAGTTTCAGTTGTATGCTGGATGGTCGTGCGGTTTGTGGGTCACGTCAGGGAACATCGCATCCCAAGGCCTGGATTTTCAGAGGTACTCAGTACCAAGGCTCCTACTGTTCACAGTGGCACGTGTAGGTGCTCTGTGTTTCTGAAAGCAACATTTACAATTTCGGCTGATGTTTTATATCTGTGTGAATAAACCCCCTGAATATTATCTCACTATTTCTGGAAGGGGTCTAGGTACTTGGAGCTTCCCTTGTCCAACTACGTGTTGAGGGCTCAACTCTGAAAGCAGACCAAAGTCTGGTGTCATCCCTAGGATAAGTGCACTGTTCCCAGTGTAGCTGCCAAAAGGACATGTCTAGATCAGAGAAATGTACTCCCTTCTTCAGAGAGCTGTAAGATTCTGCAAATAAGTTTTTGGACCTTGAATGGAAGGTGCTACTGAAGAGTAGATCATTATCTCTGCGTGGATTTTATAGGCATTTCTACAGTACTCATGAAATAGATAGGAAAAATGATATTTTGAACACATTCTCAAATGCATGCGTCATTTCTCCGTGCTCTCACCCAGCTGGCAAAAGAGACAGGTTTTTAGAGGATAATGAGGTGTTACTATCCCGATATATCGTGCAAGTTTGTTTACTGACTTTGTGTGTAGAGTTTTTACTGATACACAATAATTCTCAGGCACATTCATATTTAATAAATGCATTTCTAGTATTTACCATTCACTCTCATCCTTTTAGCTGTTTGGTCCCTATTCAACCCATTCAGTAAGACCAAGGATGAGCCACCCTTCACAAGGGTTTCTTTTCTTCCATTTCTCAACTTTGATACTCTCATTTTAAAAAGATATTACCATACCCTTTCAGAAGAAAGGTACTGCTCATGGTACTGGGCAGTGAGACAGGTATTCACCACATTCTTTGCTATATAAAATCAGTAGCAGGATTACCAGCATCACTGGAAAAAGCATATTTCAACTGACAAAACAAAAAAGAGGAAAGTTCCTGAAAAACTAGAGAAGACTCAGTAACCCCTTCCTTTGTGTGAGTACAAAAATTAAATCAAGGCCTCCCTTGAACTGCGCAGCTGAAAGAAAGGGAAAAGATTTGTACTCCATGTTAGAATAGCAATTCCTAAAATTTTTAGTGTGGAATTGAACAATTGCAAAACCTCCTTTTTAACATGACGTAGTAAGATGTTCCTCAGAAGAAGTATGTCTTTCCTGGAAGAAACACAGGTGACTACCTCCGTTACAACCAAGGACATGAGACACTGTCCATATGAGGAGAGGTGTAGAGTATAAACACCAGATAAGATTCAGATGGCCTGTTAGCATGCCAAGGTTTCTTCTTCAGTGTTTGAACCCTCTACAGAGATTAATAGCCTTTGGATGTTTGAGCAGTAGGTCAAATAACTACTGTATTTTAACTCTATTTATGAGTGTTTTATTATTCCTGGTATGTATTGCCTATCCATCTAAATTATGGGGCTTGGGTTTGGGTTTTTTTGTAAAACTGTTCTTTAGAAATAGGAAGATGTCCTTCATTAATGCTGCATCACGTCAATGCTTGTTGGGATAAGGAAGGCAACCATTTTGGAGAAAAGTATTTTAAATTCCTACCTTCTTCAGTCACTTTCTGAGCATCACACAAGCATTCTCCTCCTGCTGTTTTACTATTTCACACTTGGGCAAAAAGTGAAGTCTGAATGGCTGCTCATCGCCACTGGTGTGTGGAGTCCCCCTTTCCGTAAAGCTTAGCACTTTTCTGGGTTGGACCCTCAGAAAGTCAGTAAAGAGGAGTGTCATTCGGGGTTACTTTTGTGAGAGGATTAATGACTTAATCAAATGCCTTGCTCAGAAGAAAAATTAGCAGATGCTGCAGCATTTCAAGTGTCCTTCGAAACACCAGTAAAAATTCTTTATGCTCACCAAGATCAGATCTGTGTCTGACGGTCCCTATTCAACCTGTGTTTGCAGTTTGCATATTTCTGTGTAAATGTGTGTCTTACAATTAGCTTGAGGATGTGCTTACAGTTGCTTTTACAAGTCCTCATTCTTGACAGTTTTACGGATGTTTGCACTAAGTAGCTTTTAGTGGCATACTGGTGAAACTAGGCACCTTGTTTTCCTTTCTTAAAGGCCCTTGGTTCTAATACCTACAAAGACTAATCCATTTGCCTCAGCTAATCCAGTCTAAAAGTACTCCAGTGCACTTGAAAGGATGTCCTGTGAGCAAAACATCTCACCTTGAGAATGGGGAAAAACTTGTTTTGGAGGTTGCTTCCCTCTGAAGCAGCAACCCCAATTGGCTAATCTATTTAGCAAAATTAATTAGAGGGCCATGGATTGAGTTTCATGGCAGACTAAAGCCCAGCTTTCTCAAAGAAAGGAATTCATTGTTGAACCTTTGATGGTCTAAAGGAGGAGAGGTGCATTCATATGTTTTGGGTAACTCCCTCATCATTACTAAGATAAAATAAAAAGGCTTTAAGGTTTCTTTCACCAATCACCCCACAAGTTGGCAATTATATAGGATTACTAGTATCCCATAGACCTGAGCTACCAACAGCTATTTTATTCACTTGTGTAATGCATTTTATGGTAATAACAAAAGAGCCCTTCAGGCTATTTTGTGGTCCATACAGATTTTGAAGGGGGGGAGCTCTTATTTTTTTTTGTGTTTTGAGTGGGGGTGATGGGCAAAAGGGGGTTTGTTCTGCCAAGAGATTAGCGTGAAAGAATGAAATGAAATGTTTCGGTCTTGTTCAGTTCTAGTCTAATCAAGCCTACTCTCAAATTAATGAGCTTTTACCGGGGGGAACATCTCTCGATGCTGGAAGGCAGCAGTAAAGCTATGCACTTCTATTTCGAAAAAATGTAAAGCAATATCCTTTTTGGCTTCAGATAAAACAGTGAAAGAAGCATTTTTCATCTTTTAAGGTTTGATTTAATGCTACACTGACTCGCTGCGTTTGTGTTTATTGGAGGCATTTTTCTAGAGAGCTGAACAAATTGCCAATAATTTGAGGGTTAATATTCTTGTCTATTCTGGCTCATGGTGAATGAAAAGTGTAGGACAAGGAAGTCTCGCAAGGGAAAATAAATTCCAGTTATTTTCTAAAAAGGACTTCCCAAACCCTCTTTAGATCACATCAATCCTTCTAAAGTACCATCTTCTAATAGCCCTTCCTTGTTCTCTCCCAAAGTTGTTCTGCATTGCTCTGGCCAGCTACAGGAGAATCATTCATCTCTGGAGTGATGGCTCTTCCATGAAGGGAGAAAACTTTCCTTAAAATGTCTGATGTCACAAGCCCATAGTCTAAGGGGCTCCTCCTGGGCACAGGCACAGGTTTGCAGTGGCAAAGGGCTGTAGATCCTGGTGTTGTGGAACAACACCGCATGGGAGAGGCTTCTGTGTGCCAACAGATTCAATCACCTGGACGCACTCCACGTTGCTTGGAGCAAAATCCATACATTTTACCTAATAACATCCACACGCAGTTTTATACTACCAAAAGCTAAGGCTGGCAGATCTCATGCCTGCACAGTAGGAAACGCCCATTGAAGTCTCATGTGCAATTGTCATTTGCCCTTTTGCGTGACCATTATAGCGCTTTTATGAATTATCTCAACACACGCTATTTTTCTCACTTTATTTAACCCAAAGGGTGGCTGGGGCTCAATGTGGTTTGTATTGTCTCATAACCTTGTAATTCCAACAGTGTTTTCAGGTCTTATCTACTGTTCTCTATATCCAAGCATTGTACTGAACCACAGTGTGTTCATATGTTCTTTGAGTTTCCAATTATATTGCTACTATAGTTTGAGAATATTCCACAAGCATCAGTTAATCTTTACAACATCCCTCTGAGATAAGGCCCAGAAGGATTAAGCCCAAATTTGTCATATTTTCTAATGTGACTCACACAGGGGCTGACTAGCTACATGTCCTGCGCTTTGACAGGGCAAAAGTAGAAATGTACAAATACAAATCTCATTGTTCCAGATGTAGGTGAGAGTCTCATTTATTTTATTTGACAGGCTGGATACTTCTGTGTATCAGGAGAATTTAGGAAAGGAGGAATTCACCACGTGAAGTCATATGGAAAGTCTCCTCTTAAGTTATTTATCTAGCATCACATCGGAGCTCCCTGGCAGACTCCAGGAGAAAATCAATTATTCTTGTCAGGGATTCAAGTCCCTCAACCTCCTCATCATCTCTGCTCCTCAGCAAGGTCCCTGCCTCATTTACTGTCTGCGTTTCCAGCTCCTGGGATGTGTGAGACAATGGCCTGGCTAACAACAGCCTCCTTCAGCACAAACCGTGATTCATTTCCTCAATATCATACTCAAATAGTGCTAGAGGCCAAAATGCCAGACACTGCAATTCAGTTCTTCTCATGTTTGTTAACAAAATATCCCTGAATTATTTTTTTTTAAAGAAAAATTAAAAATACAGGGCTTCCCACTGGTGGAAACCTACTGAGCTTCACCTACCCAACCAGCAAGACTGGACCCTGAGAGAAACAGGTAATAACTCTACTATTTGAGCTGAGAGAGGAACTGATATGGATCTATATAAACCATTTTCCCCTGTGTATGAGCCCTGATGGAGCGTGAGACAAATGAGATGCCAGCTAGTCTGCAAGGTGGCAGACAGAAGTGGAAAACTGGCCTTCGGCTTCAGAACAGGACACAATGCATCCCAAAGGCCTGTTAATCCATCCAATCTGTATGTACCCTCTTGCTTCTCTCCGGTATCCACCAGCATCTTCATTTTGTCTTCAGTGCTATAGGGTAAGTCGAGAGAGTGAGAGAAAGACTCCTTGGTCCTTACCCCACATTAAATGGTCTTCATCAGCTACGGAGAGCACTTGCAAACACACGGTCTGATTGCTGAAGCTACTGCCTTTGAGATCACTGCTGTGTCCTCAGGAGTTTCACAGTCTGAGAATGTGCAGACAGCAATGCTCAGTGATTTCAAAAGTTCTCCTTTAAAAAGCTATATCCTGGTCCTCTGGTGACCTCCCCAGCTCATTTTCAAGCTCCTACTCCAAAGCAAAAACAGCACTGAAAACTTCTGGATGAAATAGCAGCAAAAAAGTGTTTTAAAGTAGTTGAAATTATTTTTCCCTCATGTTTCATCCCTTCAAAATAATGGCAGAGGAATACATCCAGCGTGGAAAATTCCAGTAGAGGCCATTACAAGGCCTTATTACCAACTCCTTGTAATTTTGCCAAACACTGGCAGGAAGACACAGGCTGCTGCAGTGATAGCTGCTGGTGTCAGCTCCATGTGGAATGACACCAGGAGCCGATACTGTTGACTGGTGTTGCACGTTACTTCTGCTAGTGCCCAGAAAACAGCACTTTTTCTCAGTAAAGGGTAAGACAATGGGCCACAGTTGTATTTTAAATAAGTGGGTTTACACTCACAATGAGCTGTAAAGATGGAACTAAACAAGGAAATCTGTATTTCCTTGTCATGGAGGGTTTTGGGTTTTTTTCCCAAGAAAAGATAGCTGTGTTCAAGCAGCCTGGCCTCCTGCAAATCAAGGTCAACAGACTAGAGCCTGAAAGCTCAAGGTGAACTGTCTTCATCGTGAGCTGCAGAGCAGGGACTGATAACAGGCCAGGCATGTTGGTGTGAACCAGAATTTAAGTTTATAAAATGTAAATAGGAATGCAGCAAGGCAGACCCAGTGTCAGAAAGGGCTGGGAACAGGAATCCATGCAACCTGCCTGCAGGCCAGCATGGAGGTGCAAACATTCATGGGATGTGGCAAATCAAAACATCTTTTAGCTAAAAGCCTCTCTAAAATGCAGCGTGTTCTTTTCAAATTAAACCTCCCCTTATTTGTCTACCTCAGCCACATAAGCTTTTAATTAGACCATACGCATAGCTTTATAGACAGCTCCCCGAAACTGGAAAACTCAAAGAAAGCTTTTCCAAAGTGAAAGCCATATCAGGTTGCCCTTGTTCACAGCATGTCCTTCTCTACAGAAAGAAGCAAAATCAAGAGTTCAAAGCAGATAACACACACCAACACACCTGAAATGGCTTAAGGGCTTATTATTATTGCTATTATTATTACTATGTCTTACAGCAGTCAAATACATTTCAGATCAGAGACTCCAAAGTCCAAAAAAGAAAATCCAGCTGGAAGTACTGTCACATCTTTCTCCTTATCTACCTTCTCTTCAGATGCCATCTGACACATTTTCGTGCTTGCTTTCACGACAAACGTGAGTCATTCATAGACAACAGTGTCACTCAGACTAGGAAAACATCTCTGGCTCAGCTCGCCCTGTAGCCTTTTTATGAGGCTGTCTATCACTCCACATGGTTGGCAATGATGCGTGGACTACCACGGATCTGTTTCTGATCATATCTTCCAGTTATACTGCAAATGAGAACTCCTAATATGGGACTATCAGCAGACAAATTGCTTAAGCCTAACAATGCCACATGAAGAAGTGTAAACAACTGGAATCCGCTCCATTTAATCAATGCACAATGCTTGCATTGTGTGCCCAAAAACAACAACTGGAAGGATCGTTTCTGGATTTTTAAGCCGGTCTGTTGCCAAAGCAGAATGGGAAAGCACACAAAAAAGGGAATGTTTTAATGCATCCACTGACACCACTTCAAACTGGAGCAGGATCACAGAAACCTCCAGTACTTGGAAAAAATCAAATGGTTTGCCCTTGAAATTCTGCCTGTCAAGTAGTTTTGGGAAGACTGGGAGGACTGAAAACAAACAGTAAACAGAAAAACACGTCACCCTTCAGAGTCGGGGTTTATTGGCACAATCAAATGAAGGTGCAGCTGGAAAATGGGTCATCTTATGAAGGTTACCTTTCCTCCCGCTATCACAGATAAGAGGAGCAGAGAGGGCTGCTGCGCAGATCAGGAGTCCTGGCTTCAGTATCTGTTCTTGGCTCTGTCTCCCATAGCACTGACACTTCCCTGGCCACAGCATTTTTGCTAGGTTAAATGTGTAGACTTCTCTATCTTTTTTTCTTCTGCCCTCATTCATCTCAAAACACAGGCAAAGAAAATTGACTCACTCTCGGGTGACAAGTGGTGGAGTTTCATCCCCTCTCCTGTCCAATTTATTTAGGAGAGAACTGGAGGTAGAAGAAGGGTGCATGCATTGAAGGTATGTGTTGTAAGCTGCTGATATCCAACTCCAAGCACTCAGAAAGGTGTACTAACTTTAAGTTACCTAGATGGTATGAGCAGAAACTTCAGTTGGTGCAAGCTGGCCATCATGTCTGGACTTCTCTTTCACCACAGAGCCCTCATTTCTGTCCTGTCCTTCCCCGTGGTGGTGTTCTTTTCTCTACTAGATATGAAAGAAAAACTGAAGGTGTGGAGAGGACTGTGCCACACCTAGCTACAGGGAGAACTGGAGGCTGAGATAATTTCAAGGCCAGTTCTCCTTTTTTTCTCCAGAAAGAGGCCACCTAATTTGTTTTTTTGTGTTTTTTTTACATTTCAGGAAGACTGATATCATTCAGTAAGCATAGGACTCTAAAACAGAGGGGCATCCACAATCACAGGGTGTAGAGCCTGAAGAATCTGGCAAGAGCCCTAAGGAAAGAACCTTTGAGGGATAAAAATGTCCTCAGTTAATAACGCTGTTTATTTGGGCCATCTATTTATTTATTTATTTATTTCTCTATTTTTATGACAACAGGATTAAAGCTTTCAGTCACTTCAACTTGTACATTAATCTACATCTCCTGTTCACAAACCCTTCCTACTACAATGTAGTTTGTACAATCTCAGCTATGAAACCAAGCACTGTAGCTTTCTCCAAAAAGTCTTACCATCCTTGGATGAACATGTTCTACTTTGTTCCCTCTAAGAGATCACTCCCCAAGAAAAAGAAAAAAATGAGCCTTTATTTCGTATACAAGCCAAAGTTTATTGCTTCTTCCTAACGCAGGAACTCTTGCAGCTCCACACTAGTGTGGTCACACCAGTTTTCTCTACGTGGAAGAAGTCTGCTGGCTCGGAACAAGATCTCAAAGGAATCATCAGTTATTTATTCCCCATTTTCACCCAAAACTAGCATAAGAGTTTCCCCAGAAAACTGTAGACAGTAGTTTTGTGAAGACAGTCATCAACAAAGTGACACCTGGTCTGCTGTCCTCATGACTTTCCCCTGTGGTGGCTCTCCGTAAGTATGCTGCTTTGACATGGACATTTTGTTTGTGACCCACCATTACTTGCTTGTTACCTAGCATAGAGCAAGTTCTTGCAAAGAAATGTGAACAAAAGCATTCTTAACTGAAGCTAGGAATCACAGATTGTGACCCCAGGAGGAAATGTCACACCTTCAATGAGCATTTTTACTTTTGTAAAGTTTAGAAAGTCTAAATGTATCTATCAACAGAGCGATTCCCTGCTGATTGATTATACACACCATTTTCATGCAGCAAGCTTGAAGAGAAAACACGCTGATGTCAAGAGAGGAGAATGGATCAATCTACTCCCTGAGATTTCAGCCACCAGATCTTGAATCTGGAAGAGGAAATCTTTCCATAAAATATGAACTGTGGCATCTGAACTACAACAAATCAAGTGAAGTTGAACACAAAACACTGCAGGACTCAGGGAAATAAATAGATTTCTTGATGAATCAATACATTGTTTTCTTTTTGGGGATCATTTTCACCGCTGATAATTTTGCTCCTGAACAAAATGAAGCAGGGAATTGAAATTTCTTTTCACAGAGATTTGGGGATTCCAGCAATTATATCATTCCCTTTCAGAGAAAAGTTTATTTTCTTTTATAAATGGAAAACTTTTGCTTTGATAGAAATTAAAAGTTGTGTTTCACTCGTGGCTGTTTTCTAATTTAAAGTAAAATATAATATAGTATCAATTCTTAAAAACAAATGACACAATTTCAAAAGAAACTAATATATCTGGGTTTTTTCCAAGTATGGAGCTAATTTAGGATGTTTCAACATTATTGGAACTTTTTTATCACTTTTTTTTTTAATGAAATTTCCCCAAAAGCAACATGAGCTCACAAACTGCTTTTTTATTATTATTATTTTAGCGCTACTGCATTTTACTGATGGGGGAAAAAAACTCTTCTCCATCAAAGTTTTTTTCCAATGAATACTACTCCTGAGTCAAGTAGGAGCGTGTCTGAAGATCTTTCAGATGGAAGATTTATTATGTATCACTGGAAAAAAAAAAGGTATTCAGGGCCAAATTCTGATACAAGCTGGTTTGTGCAAATATACTGAGCTCCAGCCAGCGAAAATGAAGCCCTTTCAACATACTTTGCACTCCTAAAAGAGAGAGGTACCCGGTAAAATGGGGCAAGAGCGTCAGCGTGTGTGTGTGCATGTGCACACACATACGGCATGAGCACGGCTGCTCTGCTGCTGCTGCTGGCACTCAAGAAAAGCTCTCTAGAGTGCTTTACAAATATATATATGTTCAATGTGATGACCCACAGCCATATGATTTCCAGGTGGCTTATTGACTTCCACTTTAATGTTATATTTAAAACAGCTTCTTTTTTTTCTTTTTTAGTCTTGTGAGAGAGAATTTTATAATCCTATGACCAGATATACTGACTGAATTTTGATGCTAACAAGGAAGAAGACATTTATAAACAAAAAAAACCAAACAGCATGTAGGTTGCCTGCCACGAGAATCTTCCCCACAGGACTGTTACTGGATGTTAAAAAAAATACTCACTTTATGGAAGCATAACAATTTGCGGGTTACAGAAGTGCCCAAACCAGCAAAAGGGTTAAGGAAGTTGTGGTAGAAGCAAACCAGAACATTTCTTGAGTACAATTAATTATCCTCACTACAACTTTTATTTTTAGGAAGATGGTAAATAGAAAGATGTCTGTGTTGCCAAGCTTCAGAAACCCACTTGGCCCAAAGGTTGTCTGAGAATGTTAGTCTGATAAAGTGGCTTTACAGACAAAAACATTGTGATGTGTATCAAAATATTGCAAAGGGGTAACTGCTCTGCCAAAACGAAAGCCAGCCCTAACAAATGTGAAGCACAACAAACCGGGGTGATTCAGTCCATTCCTATAAACAAGATGCAATGGAAAGAGGTTGCATAATTAACCCGTTGCCCCATTAAACAGTATTTAATATGCCATCTATTTAAAATTATACTGCTGTCAAAAGCAGCATTTTTATTTCTCATTTTAATTTTGTTTAAAGCAAATAAAGTCCTGTCTGCGGTACTGCCCTAGGCAATGACATTAACTGTTCCAAATGTGGGGTTTTGTGGCCTGATTTACAATGTTATGGAATGACCAACATTATATTGCTGTTTGAGCGACCTGGATACAACTGAGAAACGCCCAGCAATCATCTGGAGTGGGGAGCAAGCACGACTTAACGCTCTCCTTGGGCCACCTGGATCCTGTCAAGTGCAGCCATAAATCAGAGCAACCTTCACATGACAGAGGCTTGTCCAGGCTGAGACTAGGTCAGATCCACTCCTTCAAGCAAACTAAAACTAAACTGTGAAAAGTTGTGGTATTATTATTCACTTTGTAGTATCTCCTAGAGACATTTCACCATGCAAGCACAAGTCACAGTCCAAAACTTTCCTTTCCTGTGCTTTGGACTCATCTGCAGCTGCATCCAAATTTCTTGGACATGTTTGGCCTTGAGCAGAGTTTTGGCCTTCACTTCAGATGTAATAATGACACAGCCACAGAGGACAAACAATTTGCCCATTTTCACACCACAGACTGGTGGCAAAGGCAAAGACAGGACTTAGGGTACTGGAGGAGTCAGTTATTCGGCTCTGCCCTGGACCCCCGTGCCTGCAGAGAGAACAGCATTGCCAGATAGATAGAGCTGAGCTTTTCAGATGAAACTGAGTCTGAGGGGAAGATTTTTGTGGTTGGTAGAATTTCAAAATATCACCTCTCTACGTGGAGGAAAGCTTGAAATTCAATAAGGGCAAGTGTAAAGTACTGCATCTGGGGAAGAACAACCGGATGTATCAGTACAGGTTGGAGGCTGATCTGTTGGAGGGAAGCTCTGGCGAAAAGGACCTTGGAGTCCTGATGGACAACAGGATGACCATAAGCCAACAGTGTATCCTCAAGGCCAAGAAGGCCAATGGCATCCTGGGATGCATTAAGAAGAGCGTGGCCAGCAGGTCAAGGGAAGTTATCCTCCCCCTCTACGCTGTGCTGGTGAGGCCTCATCTGGAGTACTGTATCCAGTTCTGGGCTCCTTAGTTCAAGAAGGACAAAGAACTATTGGAGAGGGTTCAGCGCAGGGCCACTAAGATGATTAAGGCGCTGGAGCACCTACCATATGAGGAAAGACTGAGAGGTCTGTTTAGCTTGGAGAAGAGGAGGTTGGGGGGGGAATCTTATCAATTCTGATCAATATCTAAAGGGTGGGTGTCAGGAAAGTGGGGCCAGACTCTTCTCAGTGGTGTCCAGTGACAGGACAAGTGGCAATGGCCATAAACTGGAAAACAGAAGGTTCAACCTGAACATGAGAAAATATTTCTTCACTATGAGGGTCACAGAGCACTGGAACAGGAGCACTGCCTGGAGAGGTGGTGGAGTCTCCTTCTCTGGAGAGATTCAAAAGCTGCCTGGACTTGTTCCTGTGTGATGTACTCTAGGTGTTCCTGCTCTGGCAGGAGGGTTGGACTAGATGACCTCTAGAGGTCCCTTCCAATCCCACCACTCTGTGTGTGTGCGAATCTGTGTGAACCACTTGACAATTATATAATTTTTAGATTACCCTAACCTATCTAAGAGAGACTGTAATAAACATTCATGTGACAGATATATTTCACTTAGAGTCGTAAATATTTATTCTTCTAGAGGTCCAGAGCTGAGCAGCACTGGATAATTGAAGTTATTCCTGTACGTACTGGCAGTCTTCGCCTACCCCAATGCTACCACATGTTTACTTCAGCTTTGACATGCAAGACCACCCTTCCATATTTATCCTCCGTTGTGGCCATCATCTGAGTGGAGAATGCCAATCACTCTGAACCATGCGGAGCTTGTGGTGGGGTTTGTGTTGTGGAGACAGCTGTCCTCTGCAGTCAAGGAAAAGAGTCTTTATAGGTGGTCTCTAAAAAAAAGGTAGATTTTGTGGTAGGTGGAAGTATGCTCGGCATTTTTCGTATTCAGATGGACAGAATTGTGGTTGAATTTGTGTATAAAAATGGCAAAGTGAAAGGTAGGAGCAACAGATAAAATTACTGAAAAAAAAGAAGCAGCAGTTGCCCATTAACACATTTTCTCTCTTCACTGTTGGTGGAAAAGGCTAAGAATCATCTGTAAAAAAATGTTAAAAAGTCCATCCCCTGCTGTGAAACTCTGCTTTATTTTTTATCAGCTCCTATGCAGTCCTTATCACCAGGGTATAAACCATTTCATTTCTGAAACATCATAAAATCGTTGCCATTAAAGCCTTAGTAATTAAAGCTCGTTTGAGATGGAACGGCCACAGAGTTTGTAAGCTGCATGAGAAAATTCCTAAAGCCGTCTTTTACAAAGAGCTTTGATTAGGAACTCTTTCCAGATATGGGCAGCTGAAATGTTACAGAGACAATCTCAAGGCAATCTTAATTCATGTAACATTGATTTACTTAGGAGCTCATAACTCAAAATAGGCTTTGATGGCAATAGCTTATCTCCTCGAATCTGATAAACTCTGAAGACAGATGTATTCCTACAATTAACATAATGTATATACTGCAGAAAGCAAGGAGGAAAATAACTGGGCTAAGACACCAGGCACTCCTTAATGCCACTTCTCTTACACTGTACACTTCATAGCCAGGCTCCACACTAATTGTAGGACTCACAAGTAAGCTCCAAGGAAAGAAATTTATACTGGGAGGCTCCCCATCATGTCTGAGATCTTTCCAGATGTAATTTTTACAGCCTAATTAACATCTGTCACCAATCTCTTCCCTCAGTTCCTCTTGAGGAAGAGAGCTCTGCTGTGGACTTGTGTTTTGCGAGACCAAGGGCAAACTTGAATCATTAGATTGGATTTCTGAATTGCTGGTTCAGTGCGATTCTGCTGTGTATTTACATTATAAAAGTCCAGGCATTTGGAGAAGAAACTAAGGACATCTGTGATTACTCTGAACTCCTGTAGAGATTCATCCCACCCTTTCAGACCCTTCTGAAGAAAGTTCTCCATTGTCCTGCAGAGACAGGTCTGGTAGAAATGTGTCCCATGGTCAGCAAGTTGTCACTCTTCATTTTCGTATGTGGAGTATCTCAGGCGCAGGCTATTGGTCTAGGTTTTGGATTTGGGGTGAGGATGAAGGAAAAGTGGTGCTGGGAACTACACTAAGATCATAACAACAATCTTACAAACACAAATTCATGCAAGTAAGGCAGTCCTCTTTGTGTAAGTCTCCCATAAGACAGCATGAAATACTATCTGAAAACCAAATGCTAATTAATGTCTTATCTAACACAAAAGTTCTTTTAAAGCTCTTAGAGCAGTCAGCAATGGTCAGAAATTGCTTGTTGGAGATATCCTTCAGAACTATGTAAACACAATCAAACCACAAGTTACTGCTCTGCCTAGCTAACTTGAGGAAAATAACACGAGGGTGAAAAGCAAAGGATTTCCAAGTGACCAGGTGAAGGCTGCTTGTGCCACACCATGTCACAGGGAAGGGCACAGCAGGAGAAGGCATAGTGCTTCTCATGCATTTTTCTCCTCACCTGACAGACTGGGTGTTATTTGCAAGGAAGTGTCTCCTCAAAGAAGGTGGGACAAGGAAACATGAAATAACATGGTGATCCCATAAAATTTCTCAGGTGCCTACCTTGGCACTGGCCCAGTGCCAGTTTCAGGTTGGAGATTAGGAGAAATTTCTTCTCAGAAAGAGTGGTCAGGCGTTGGAACAGGTTGCCCAAGGAGGTGGTGGAGTCACTGTCCCTTGGGGGTGTTTAAGGAAAGGTTGGATGTGGTACTTTGGGACATGGTTTAGTGGGTAATAGGTGGCAGGGGGACAGTTGGACTAGATAATCCTGGAGGTCTCTTCCAACCTTAATGATTCTATGATTCCGTGAACAGTTGAGGGATGTTTAGCAAAGCTGGTTCAAATCTGGAATTTCCTCTGGAAGCCAGGGATATTACAATCTTCTGAATTATTTTTTTCATACCTTACCAGAAAAAGACCAGGAAAAGTTGAATTTCCTGCAAGATGGAAATCCTGAGTGATTTTGCTTTGGTAGCACCAGAACATCATATTGCAAAGATTTGTTTCATCATGCCTGCAATCTTCACAAGGTCACAACGCTTCACTTCCACAGAATTTTTTAGTGTTTTACAAAAACACAAAGTCAACAGGAATTTTGGAGTTAAAACACAATCGTTTGTTTTCATCAAAATGGTGGTTATCAGTAACTTCCCCCTGAAAAAAAATAACAGTTTGGTCATAACTTTCCTTCACTAAATAAGTATATTCTGTTGGAAAAATTCCACAATCTGAAGTCCATTTCCAGTTAAGCCTATGCAGAGAAGTTTTGCAAGTGCTTACACGTTTGCAGGAGCCGCGCCATGGACACATCATTACAGTTCCAAGTTGTTTTATCTTTTGTCTAAATATAAATAGATGAGTGAATATCAGTAATTTCCTCCGTCCCTCTAGCTATAGGGAGTTATCTGAGCAAGGGAAGGCTTCAGGATTAGGGTCAGTCATCGGGGCTGTTTCCAGGCTATCTGTTCAGGGAGGCTCATGGGCTGTTCAAAGATAACACCCCGTTCATATTTGGCCTGATCAGCCATGCTCCAAAGGGCATCCCACATCAAACCACAGCACTGATTTAAAGAAACAACAGCTTGGCTGTTCTGGGCTTTGCTGCTGCTGGTGCAAAATGGGAATTTTCCCACGAGGTTGAATTGACTAAAAGGGCCTCTTTTCTTCCATTTACTGCTTGGGCTGACCTTCCATTTCTTTCATTCCCTGCTGATTTGGGACCTGCCAGTGAGCAGAAATCTCCTTTTGTCCATTGACCTGACTGGTCCAGTAAAACTGGAAGCTGTGGTTGGCTTTCTTCAGGACAGATCTCTCCTGGAGTTTCATGCCAGTCTACAGCAGCTTTTGTTCCTTTTGGCCATGGTCACTGCTCTTATCTTTTCCCATAAATGTTATCAATGTTTTCCTTTTCATCAGAAATGTCTTCTTTTTCTCCCTCTGGATCTCTGGTGGGTCAGTCGCCTACCAAATACTCAGCAAAAGGGTGAGCATTCACCCTGATGAACTTGGATCCGCATGTCTTCCCAGTCCCACCACTCTCCTCGCATGACCCCAGTTTCTGCTTTCCCTGTCCAAGTCCTGTAGCTAAAAAAAACAACCCCATCATGTTGGCTAGCTGACATAACCAGATAAAGACGACAGAGCTCATAAGGAAAACTTGGAAGAGAAGCCCTAAAGTTTGGACTGCACTACGTAAGGAGTTAAGCATTATCAAAATAAAACGCACCCCCTCCAAAAAAATACGTTCCTATGTGATCTTGATTAAAACCTGTGCTGAAGCTGGGCAACTCTCCTGCCATAATTTAGAAGTTTGCTGAGCTACAGCTATTTGCAGTTGTTAGACTGAAACGTTCTTTCATCTCTGCAATCTCATTCAGTCCCCTAGCATTGTGGGGATGCAGGCGAACCACTATAAATAACTGAGCCTTTTCATGTCAGCTGGTACAAATACCAGCCACTTCGAACAATCTGACCTTTCTTGGGGATTCTGACCAATCTGCAGTAGAAGACGGCTAATATCTTTCAGGATTTTCCACGGTTAAGGTATATATAAAGATTGCTAGCTATTTGTGTGCACTCCAAATGCTTTCTGGCTTGTTTAATCTGGCTCTGACACTTTGTTCCGTGGTTAAAAAATGAAAGTAATGTCCCAATTAATGATTTTTGATGAAACCCATTATTCTCACAACTATTTTTAAACATCACGGAAGGCAAATCAATCTAACACACCTACAAGACTAATATTTTAATAAACTAACAGAGACAGCGGTCTAAAGCCATGGTATTTTTTCCTCTGAACTCTTGTTTTTAAATGAAACCCTGTGAGGTTACCTTGGCATTCCTTTGCATGAAGAAAGCAAAACCTAGAAAATAAATTGCTGTTTGCCTCTCCTGAAGTTCATCTTCAGCTTTAAATGGAAAACGAAACAGAATATGGCTTCATCTTCATAATTAGCAAAAGCTGATGAAGGGTGTTACTGTAGAAGGTATTAAATGATTATGAGATTTCCCCTTCTTCTACACACCTGTTAAACGGAATGTGATAATGCCTCTCCCTTATTAGTATCTTATGAGAAAAGTCAGAGGGGACGTAACCTTGATCAGGAGATACCCATTTTATACTTACTGCTGTAGTTCATTCTGGAATATAGGACAAATCTTGCCTCTGTGAGAAACTGAAGACATTGACCTTGTTCTTAGTCATTGTAACCAGAAAACTAATGAGGAAAGGTTATAAAATATGTAAAATAATCTAGACTGTGAGACAGCTTAGGGCGGTAAACGTTGGGAAAAGGAGACTATTCGCAGAGTAATGCAATACCTGACAGGAGCGAGGGTGGCCACATCTAGCTCACCAGATTTGTTAGGTTTCTTAAGCCGCTTTGCAATCCCTCATGAGGGTAGTGCATCTCCACAATAGATGGTCATTTGTTTGAAGATACCAAATTTCCAAAATACATGAAGAGCACAGAAATGTGTCTTAGTCTAAAATACGTTTTAGACTTTTACCATGCCCTTCCTTGGGGTTTGCTCTCTTCCATTTTGCCTTTTTGCAGCTTAAAGACAAGTTCCCTGTTGTTACAGTTAGTTGAGAAGAAGTGAGTTAGGAGACGCTCAAGAGCGCAGAGCACAGGTCCTCATTCTGTAGGATCAATATATCTGGTCTGGGACTGCACGATGAATTCTTACATCAGCTCTTAATTTGCCCACAAATAAGCACGGCAGTGTGATGGTGAAAGAGTGTTTCCTTACTTGCTGTTGCAAGATGGAGATAATGAAATTATTGCCATGTTATGAAAGAGTACGCAAAAAAATAGTCTTCAAACAAGTAGATGCTGATGTAAAAATTGAGAAGCCCTTCACCACTTTGAAAATGCAATAGATTTGAATAAGGAAAGGTTAGGAAGGACGGAAGGGAAGGGGATCAGCTGGAATACTTCCCTACCTCCCTGCATTACTTACCCTGCTCCCCAAAACGAGCAGGCAAGTTCTCCCACAGCTTCTGGAAAAGCTCACGGAGAGCCTCAACTCTCCACTGAGCTGGGCAGTCCACAGCCAACGCAGCCACTTATCCCTTAACCCGGCTCTTCCCGCTGAAGCTGAGCTTGCCCACAGCTCTGTGGCTGCGTTTTTACGGTTGCCCTTTCACAGCGAATAGACGAAATTTTCAGACGCGGTTCTCAGGGACTGTGCTGTCGCTGCAGCTCGACCCAGGAGCTGTCGCAGGGAATGCAGAGCGACCCCATGGCCAGCATTAGCAACGTTCACCCTGTTAAAGGCAGCCCTGGGTAAAGGAGAGAGTTACTGAACGTCAATTAAAATGCTTCAGTGATTTAAGTGGGCAACTTCCATGTACCGCTTTGTAACGCTACACCCCTCGTCCCCAGCTAACGGCACTGCTCTTACAGCAGCCCCTAGCCGGTCAATTTATGCAACAGCATTGACAGTGACCTTAAGGAGGGACCATTAAACTACTCTCCTCGCCTGAAATTCGTAACTCTATCTGCTTCCTCTGCAGGAGGGGATGAGAGAGGGCGGGGAGGGAAGGAGCAGATCGCTGACCACCCAGAAGGAAGGAAGAACCTGAAATCACTGTTGATTCTTCCTGGTGCACACCCTAAAGTGAGAGAAAAGGTTAAAAAAGCAGGAGGTATGATACCCGCAGTGGATGCAAATTTAACAGTGTCTAACAGCAGAGCCAGAGGGATCTCGCTCCCTGACGGGGCGGCAGCACTCTGTAGGCTGGCCGCTGCCGGGGAGGACAACGGGGCCCTTGTTCTCACCAGAGCCACTGTTGACCCGGGGTCTCGGGGCCACCGCTGCACTTGCGCCACCAGCGCCCGGCACGCCGAAGCACGGCACAAGGCTGCGAGGTGACCAGCACCACGCCAGCGGACGTTTCGGCAGCTGTGCCTGCTAACTTAGGGGAAAGGATGACTTTTGTCACTTGTCTCATCTCAGACACGCTGCAAAGTTCAGCTGAAAGCTTCTAATGGTTCCTTGGTGCTGAGCCTGCAGATATAGAGATACAGAGAGCTTAATAAACTTTCAAAATATGATCTAACTGCGTAACACATCAAATGTGTAGCTTAACTGTATCCAGTGGAGCCGAACGGAAACAAACACACCATTTCAAACCAGACCACACACAGCAAGATAATGCACATGACTAATTTTGATGACTGATTTCATATAAATAATGCACCAAGATTAGTAGATGCGCTGTAATACCCCTTCGTTCCACTCCTTTAATTAACTTTTCATTGAGACTCCAACTGGAAGTGGCTGATTAATAAAGCGTTCGCTTTTTACTACTTAGATTAAAAGTACATCCTGTCCTTACCGAAAATAGTGAGAAACTGCTTGAAACTTAGGGAATAGCCTGCTTAACACCATTCAAAATAATGTCGGCATTATAGCTCTTAGCTGGGTGGCAAAGGAAGAAATAACAGGTGTAGATAAGGAGTGGGAAGAGCACGGTATTACGGTCGCTACATGTTGTAAATTGCTATGGGAACCAAACAGTTTTGTTCTAGATCAGTTTTGCCACCTACACAAAAGGCAATAAGACATAGATAACCCTACAGCTGAGTTCTGTTCTTCTGATGTCTGGCAATGTTTAAATGAGCTCATGAAGGAAGTGTTGAGTAGCGAAAGACAAATGACCTTTTCCATCTGGGAAAGGTCTTAAAATCTTAAAGCTGCACTGCCTGTGTTTATCAGAAGAGAAAGAAGGGAAAATGCAGGTGAGGAAGAGAGAAGCCAAATCCATGCTATCTGAATTCAAAGAGGATGGCAGGATTTAAAAGAGCTAGTGACCTTCGGGAAATTGATCCTGGTGTTGATGGATCACTATATATAGGACGCAGACTAATAGGTCAGCTGTTGCTTCTTCACTGCAGGAAAGGTAAGATTTCCTCCCCCTCCAAAGTCAGAAACTTTAAGTGACTTTGAATGTAGCAATTTTAACACTTATTACACCATCCCCAGGGATTTGCAAACTATTTTGCAAATAAGGCAGGCAGGTAGGGCAGATAAATCCTCCCATCCTGTCATTACTGATGGAAAAACTGATCTGATATACCGAGATGTGACATGACTTGTCCCAAAAAACCTCCTTAAGAGGGACTCTCATCGCTTGCTTCTCAGGTATGTGACTAACCACCAACCACCTTTTCCTTTTAACAAGTTTCGTCAGCTTTCACATTGTGCAGAAACCAAAGATTTCACGTATTTTTTTAATATTAAGCCATCAATTAGTCCAGGTTTACTCAAAACAGTGCCCGGGGTCTCTTTGTAAGTCTATAAACCTCAGAGGACCTATTTGTGATCTTGGGCTGAGATTCAAGTTTTAAAGGAAAAGTGAAACTGGGGCAATTTTTTTCATTACTTCAATTTTCATACTCAGTTCTCATATTTTACATTTGAATGTGCCTGAAGGGCTTGTGTGGAAGGCAACATGCAGACTTCCGAGGCCTTTTTCTGTTTCAGCCTTGATCCCAAATTTCAACTCTGCTAAGGCTGGCAGGCCCTCCATATAGCATTCGTAATAGTAACATCTCAGATATTATTTGGATTGGATCTTCAGAGACATATTATCCTTATCAAAGGCACGTTTACGAGATCCATCCATAATGGGTATTGCCCCTCTATCACACCATGGCGTAGCAGAGCAAAATACTACAACAGCAGTATCAAAGCTGGGTAGGGGAAGCTAATAACGGCAAACAGAGCAAGCAAAAATAAATAATAAAAGGATTACCCACTGCACGGAAAGCTTCCCAAGGTTCAGTATGACTGTGGGAAAGAATTCATAATCCCAGGTTTCATTCAGACAATTTCTGGGAACAAAGGCACCTGTATTAAAATCAGGGTTGTTGATTTTGGCAAACCGTGATCAAATAGAATAGAAAAGAATAGTGAAGATGGTAGAAATCTGATTATCCCTGGGCATGTAATTCTTGGTGCTTCACACATCCTCTCTACCCTTCCCACATACATCTTGGCATGACCTGGTCTCCTTTGTTTTGCACCACATCGCTTTTGACTGAGTGAAAGCCAAGGTCTGAAAATAGCCTTAAGATGGTAACAGGGTGAGGGTGAGAGAGCGCTCCGTAGCTGGAGCGAGCAGGCTTCACAGGGGCAGCCCTCCTACCTGCCAAGTCTCACCACAGTCTCCTGTCCCCTGGATCCTTTTGGAAGCCACTCTGAGAAAAATTCGGTCATATGTTTAGTTAATTCTGAACTAAAAACCAACCAGAAGACAACCAGAATTATTAGGACTCATTTCAATTAGAAGTTCTTCCATATACGGAAAGGTCCTTGGCTGGGTTTCTCAGCAGCTGGAAATGCACGTAACTCCTCCCAGTCCATAGGCAGATTCATAGTAGCCAAGAACCTCCCCAGCGCTTCTGTCTAAAGGCATCAAGAAAAGCAAGATGGGATAATCAATAAATACTGGAATCATTCAATAAAATTTTAGAGAGATAAGAATAGGTAAAGTTAGTTATATATAATAAGGATAAATAGGGAACTGGCACGGGACCCTTCAACAGGGTTGCTGTATGGGCACCTCTCCTGAAAATAAAGACGTAGCACCCTAGCATGCCCCCAACACCCAAAGAATTTTACAAGCAGAAAGAAGCTTAAAGTGTCATTCACTACTGAACTGTAGCATGGAGTGAAAAACAGCATCTATTCAATAGCTGTTTGGGACAGAAAGTGAAAAACAACATGGCCATTGAAACGGCGGGAGGAATTTCTGGTAGGCAGAGCGTAATTAGCCAAGTTGGCCCTTGGCCAGGACATGGAGGCTAGTCATCCCCTTTTGTGAAAAGAGCCATCAGATCTTCAGTGACTAAGAGCATTCAGGACCTTGGGTTTATGTCTAATCCAGAAGATGGATACCAATGCTAGAGAGGAAACATCAGAGGCGAGTGTGATCATAAACAGGGAGGATATGCAAGATATCTTCCAGACAGAGGGGGGGAAGATGGAGCTCTAGGCACTGGCCAAAACAAACGCAAGTCCCTATGAGTGGATGGGGGTCATTCCAGGCTACTATGCGAATTACATCAGGAACCAACATTGCCCTCCGCGTGGCTTCACAACATTTGGCTTCAACATTTAAATGTCACTGGCAGCACAAGACAAAAATGCTGCACCCATGGTCAAAGAAATCCAAGAAGGAAACTCAGGGAGATAGAACTTGGGAGTCCGATTTCACTTGGGGGAACAATTAAGAATTATTTCTTGAGGATGAACTAATGGATCTTTATTTTTAGAGGAGAGCTTTGGGGAATTCTAAGAGTTTCCCGCTCTTAGCTCGCATTTAAATAATAAATAAGTATCTATCTGAGTTCTGGGGGAGGTTCAAGACAGCAGTTCAGTTCCAGTTGCATCCAGGCCACAAGAAATTGTTTTCAAAATTGAAATAATGAGAATAACTAGCATTCCTGGATCTAGTTCAGGTGTTCTTCCATCTTTCCAGAAAACACGTAAGTGAATGATTTCACCTAGTTTTGTTATTGCGGTCTGTCCTGTTAAGACAGGGCAGTACCCAAAAACATACGTTTCTGAAACTACAGGATTGATTATTCGGCAAGAAAGTCTGGAACTGTGAAAAATAAACCCTGCAAAATAATCCCGATGGATTTTTCAACCATCGACAGACTGAACAAGCCTGCTTCACACTGAAGTTTGCCTATGGCTTGTGTATGAGCTGAAAATCAAATCTGCTGCTTTTCATCTGCCTCAAACTGAGTAAAATGCAGACCCACAGAGCTAGCCCTAATTATTTACTTTAAAAACATTATGCACTTTGTTTTAAGTGCAACCTTTAGCTCTGTCTGCAAGCTATTTATAGGGTTTGTGTCTTTATCCATTTCACGCACACACACTGCAGCAAAAGGTCATTCATATGTATATATTAGAAGTGGAAGACAGTGAAGAGGCATGCTAATCAGACTGGCTCCTAACCACTCGCTGTTCAAAGAGCAGAGTGGGGCTAGATACTAATGATTTGACCCTTCAAAAGCTTAGTAGCCAATTAGCTTTCTAAAGGCTACCATGAGCTGCACTCATTTACTGTGCATCCGCACATTCAAGTGTCATGTTTAACAAGCAGCAGGACCACCTACAGCTGCCCAGCAAGGCCCTTTGCATACTTAATGCTGGGGCCGCATACGTAGTCACTAGAGAGGAAAAAAGATGTAAAAAACAGAGCTTGGGATGACTTCCATGGACAAAGCAATGTCATTCACAAAACTCTAAGATTCCAGTCAGTTCCGTAAACATGCAAAGTTTTCCTTCAATTCTCCAGAACAGCTCCAGAACATTAGTTCTCTTTGCTGCACCAAAGGCAGGTTTTATGGTTTCCTTCCAGAGCACCGTAGTCATCACCCCTGGAAAACCCAAGGAGATCCTTGACATCTTCATTGGAAGGACCACTACTAAAATGCCAGACCACATCTGCAGATGTTCACACGTTTGTTTGACATGTCTAGCTCATGTTTCCCTCCACCCAACCACAGCATGCTTGGCCAATACTGGACCCCATCAGATCAGAGCACTTCATTCCCATCCGTAACTCACAAATCGGCAGTGCAGATTTGCTGTCTTTCTTCTCAGACATCAAAGCAAGCTAGCCAGGGCCCGCAAAGCAAAGTCTAGGTAGATAAATGCAGAGACAGATTATCAGAGGCTCCTTCTATCCCTCAGCGTCCCTCAATCAATGCAACCCTTGAAGATCAGCAGGGCTGATAGCACAGCAACCAGCGGTGAATACCCTTTATCTGAGAAATAACTGCACATACTTAGTCAGCTACTTGTGAAGGGCATTTATTGGTCTGGTACCAAATCGCTGAAACACTTAACATGTTCTTAAGTCACATATGTCCCACAAGTGAACTACGTCCTTGGCAGGAAGCTGAATCTGAACAGACTTAAACACGTGCTTAAATATAAGCACATACGTAAGTGTCTCACTGAACTGTGGCTGTGCTGACATTTGTATTACCAGCCAAGGTGTCACGCAGAACCATTTATTAGTTTCTTCTCTCTCCTCATTTGCTGTTGGGGTTTTGTTGTTTTTTTTCTTATACTGGAGTCTTCATAAAGTTGCGCTTCATACCAAGTAGGCACAACTAATCAGTCTTTTTTAATAAAGAGAGAAATTAGGTGAGAAGGACAATGGTGACTGTGAAATTGAAGAGAGATGTTGATGTCTTCTTTTTAAAGTGCCTTCGTTTTTTTAAAAAGTGCTGTATTTCAGCCCTTGGCACCAGTGATTTTGCAAAAATAACACTACTTTGAGCTAAAGTTTTTTTTTAACAATTTCCACTAAGCTAAACTTAATGAAAAGTCAGGGATTATTGTTTCACTAATTAAAAGGAAAGTTTCCCTTTTTAAGTAGGAAAGCAAGAGATGGGGAATGTTGCTTTTTTCTCAATATATACCAGTTATGCTGTTGTACTCTCAAAACTTCATACACTTTTTATGTCTCTCCGTTGAGCTGCCATGAGCTGCCTAATGACATTTCAGTCCTGTGTCAATTTAAGGGCTAAGTCTAAGACTCAGACATAATTCATCAGGATCAGATGGCAGCCAGCCCTGGATGCAGCTCCTGAGATCTGGGACACTTCTCACCCGTCATGGAGCAAAAACAATTATCAGAAGGGACCCACCTGCTCCAGGGCCAATTTGTCACACGTGGTACTTCGGGGGGTGACACCTACCTGTCATACTGATTTTTCAGATGTTGACACAGTGGTGGGAATGAACATCTGCTGCTGCTGCTCCACTGTGATCTCATTTAGACTCTCCAGAAGCAGAGAGGAAAACATGTTTCCGTGCCTCCCTCCTGCTTGCTCCACCTGAGAAACCCTCTGCGCCTCGTCTGAGCGGCTCAACAGCTGTCACCAGACGACACCTTATCCCCTTCTCTCTTTGAAACGCCAGTTTAATTCCCAGCTACTCGCTCACTGAATCCTCACCGCCTGTGCCATCTCTCTGGGTATCTAGCCGTGCTTACGGCCAATTCCCCATCCTTTCATAGGAATATCTCAGCACCCAAATCAAGGGGGAATCAGACCACTTGCTTTGTAGCTGATGGAAACTGTGGGGAAACCAAACAAAAACCTGGCTGCACGTCACAGAGCGAAGCTCCAAGGTTGGGTGGCCCACTGAATGGGGGTGTGCTGAGATACTGAGACAGGGTAAGGGATCTAATCACTTAGAGCAACATACTGGAAGCAGTTGGCTGCAGCCTACTCTCCTCCCTGCTATGGCTGTGTGACTCCTGCAAACCATTCAGAGCAATGCATACTATTCCTTAGCTCCAGGATTTGCTCATTATTCAGGTTTTGGAGGTTTTGGGTACATTTTGTACTCTTCCTGCTTTGTTCCAGTTGTGCAAGCAAGAAATAGTTCCCTTAGCAAGCAGCTTCAGTGCATCTGGGTGAGTTGAAAAACGGCACAGAAGACCAGGATCCACCACTGTGTGATGCTACTGTAAAAGAGACACAGGCAGGGTCAGGGAGGAGAGTTAGGCTGGCTAACATAGCGAGGACAGTCTGCTTGCTTACCTGCTCGCAACGAATCCGTGGGAAGCTGCCAGGGTCAGTCCTCGCTCTGCATCTCAGCCTAAACACCTTTTTTTGGGCTTCAGGAGTGAAAACTCAAATCAAAACAGCATCCCTGATGGGCTTTAGGCTTAGATACGGTATCAACCCCTCTTTTTCAAAGCTGACAGCAATTAGAGGAGACTGGCAGATGCTTTCTCCCAACAGCCTCTTGCTTTAATGAGCACCTCCTCTGCATCTAACTCAAGATGTAGCTGGAGAGCCTCCGTGTCATGCACAAAGCTTACGTACAGTGTCACTCAGTAAATAATAAAGACAGCAATATAACCATAGCTGCCTCTGGGATAGACATTTTCTCAGTACGACAGCTTCCAGAAGTTCAAAGCTTTGCCTGAGCAGAACACACGCAGGCTGTGTGTGTTAACTAATCAGCCTTTCCGTCTCTATGTGATCATTTTCTAAATTGCCATAAAAGTGGCACCACGAGCACGGAAGATAAAACTCCTCTGTCTGGGTGCTGTAATCACACCGAATGCATCTGAGCTGACTGCATAGCAAATGGGCACTGGAGATTTTAAATACCTCAGTCTTCATCATTAAACATCGCACGCTAGTTCCTGCTTCCTTCTCAGTCACCTCTCCTGACTCCACCAGGCTATTGATGCAACGCTGAGTGATATGAGGCAGCACGTTGCTCTCAGTGGAGATTAATTATTTCTTTTTTTAAAGCTTCTACAACCCCCACCCCCTCCGGGTGTCTCAGTTGGTAAAGTAACACGTCAAAAAGTAATGGGAAGGTGTGAGACGTGACATGACTTTACGAGAAAAGAAAACTTGGGCCAAGGGAGATGGATTTTGGATTTTGACAAGGGATTTTGTCATTCTGTTTGTTTCTTTCCCCTAAGAATATGTTTCTATTTTTAAATCTGAATGCATTGCTGTGATTCATACTGTAATTGCTGCAGGAAATCAGGAGGGACTGCACCTGTGCTGGACCATGAGGGAGCACAAAGTGATGCTGGTTCCTCCGGTACTGACTAATCTCCTTTGTTTGCTGTGCACAAACACCGCTACCTGCCTGAAGCCCCTTCAGCCCTCAGATTTCCATCTACAGCTGTCTCGAGAGTGTCGCGAGAAAAGATGATGGATGGGCAGAATTTTATTTCCATTAGAACGAAGCCAACTGAATATTTCCATCTGCTTTATTAAAAATACTAGTTCTTGCTTTGCTTAATCTTGAAAAATGCAACATGTTTCTGCAGCAGAGTGTGCGTTTTGCCTAGGAAATGGATGCCTGAGGTGGAATGATTTTGTGTGGGAACTGAGCAAGGTGCAATTTAGCGCCTTCCCTCCCATGGGCAGAGGGCATCCAGCTCAGAGAGAAGCCAATAGCCCCACAATCACCATCTCCCCAAAGGGGTCATACTGTGGGATGTGGGCAAGGTGGGCCCTGAAGTCCAACGACGGCAAACAGGGAGATAATTTGAACACTTGGACTGGAGACTTCCCTGTCATCTCAGCCTTGTTCTCAGGCTCGGTGCTCCATTCCCTGACCACGTCCAAGCCCTGCAGAGCATTGCTCTCCCTCCATGACGGGTTTCTGTAACTCCTGGTCTTGACACACTGGTCACAATTAGTAGTTGGCATCAGGTACAGAAGATTGCTGGAAGAGGTGAGCACTAACGTGTTGGGATTCAACAGGGTGGGAGGGATGGGAAGGGAAACACGTTAGAAGCACAGGAGCTTGGCATCTCTCATGTGGACCTGAGGGAGTCAGATTTGGGTGAAGAACTGCTCCATCACAGAGTCTGTATAACTAAAATTCTGTCCAAAGAATAGAGTTTGTTCCTGCTTTTTCTTTACTTGCTTTGCTTTTCCTATTTCCTTCTGCTTTTCCCAGAAATAGAACATGACATTTATTTTTATGGACAGCATGATCTTATGGCTATTCCCCTGTGACAGGATAATCTGAACACAATTATGTTCTGTTGACAAAAAGTGATAAAAGTGTATTGTGTCAACACTCTGAACTAACAGATTTGTCATCTGCTCTACTCTCAGATAATAAAAACTGAATTAGAAAATGCTCTGACAGGCTCTATCCTTTGCTACGGTTAGGTAAGCCCCAGCTCTGTGCTTGGTTACTGTACCCCAGTGTTACCCCTCTTCCAGCAAAATCTGCCTCGCTGTGTTTTAATTTCAAATGTAAAGTTTGCTTTGATGGACTTCTTTTGGCAGCTTATAGCTTATATGCTTTGAAGGAATTTGACCTAAGTTCTCCATTTCACTTCAGTTCTATTACTCCCTTTCTTTTTCCATAGCTTTGGAAAATCCAACTTCTTTTGTGGGCTTTTGGGTTTTTTTTTCCCATGCAAATTTCCTTCTAGACAATGTATTTGACCGTAGTACCTGCATTATGACCTCCCTCCAGACAACCTCCCTTCATAAGGACAGCGATCTGCCTGAAATGTTGTTTTCCTGAGGCAGGCACCCCCATTTGCCCAATAGGTAGTGTCAGCCCTAAGCACATGCAGTTTTAAGCAGAAAGATGTGTATAACTTCTTAAAACACCATCCCATCCTAAGTCTGAGGGCAAGACTGCACTTCCAACTCTTGGCTAGCCTGATGACAGTTACTGCTTAAGATCTAAAAGAATGATGGTATCATTCATGCAAAATACCAAACTCTTTTTCATGGCCAAAGAAAAGCAATTTCCAATTTTCTGCAAAACATTTTGTTTTGCAGCTGTGACTCCTGCACTGTTAAATGCCATTAAACAGCATTTCCAGTCAAAAGGGGCACGTGCAATGCATATTAAGGCTTTCCAAAAATAGGAATCAATAGCCATGAGGTGCAAGTGTGGAATGAGTCCAGCATAACAGGACTTGGTTACCTTGGTCTGAAAAGATCACGCACATTGGGCTCCTGATCAGAACAGAAGGGATGATAGATGCCATGAAGATGCTCTTAGCTTACATGTCTGGTCCTTCCTCAGCTCATTCCTTCCTTCCAGGCCAAACATTGTGTCAGACTGGGGGTCCTAAAAGTCAGCTCTTTTAAGACCAAAAGCATCAGAGCAATCCCAAGCTTACTCTAATTCGAGGTGCATGCTGGACTGCCTCTCTCCTCCAGCCTGCCCACTACAGTCCACTTTGCTCCTCAGTTTCTGCAGTGCCCCAGCAGATCCAACCACAAGGAGCTCGTCCCCATGTAAGCAGCATTTGGTTTGATATATTTGTTGTCTGAGCAGAAAAAATGCAACCAGTTTTGACAGCTGAATGAAATGAACTGAGTATGTGCACATGAAGCGCTATTGTTTATTCCCCAGATCCAGCCCCTGCCAGTGGGATTTTTTAGTGTGGGGGTGGAATCAAGACATTTACATCCTGAAATGAGAATAATGGTCTGGAATAGTGGTTTAAGGTACTTTGGCACTATATTCTGATACCCATAGCAACCTTTAAAGAAAATTGAGCTGGACGTTGCAATGGAAACTTAGCACCATCTACAATTTAATTCACGACTGAATTCCCAGAAGAAGCCACAGCTCATTACCACACCTACAGAACAACTCTTGAAAGTGTGCACAGATCTGACTCTGGTTCTTCTTCCTCCTCTCTGACTGACAGCCAGCCTCAGTGCTCGACAAAAGGATGCTGCTGCGAGAAAACAGCTAAGTTAAAAAAAAAAAAAAAAAGGTGCTAAAGTTCTTTTCTGAATCAACTTAGAGCAATAAAAATATTGTGTAACAAACAAGTTTGGGTAAAATGAAGCAATATCACTATGGAGAACAGATTTTTGCCTACCCTCCAGGCTGGTCCTCTGTGCGTTACCACAGCTAAGGCTTATCAAGTAAATCTCATTGAATAAATGAATATTTCTCTTGTTTTATCAGTAACTGTATTTCCATCCTAATGTATCTGACCATATCCAAGCAAGCTGTATGGACCTAATGTGACTTATTTTACCAAAAAAACTTCGTCCTAACTATAATAATTTTGTAAGGTTACACTCAAGTTTAATTTTTTTTTGGTACAATTTGGTCATGATTTTAACACTAATCCAAAGTATCTTAAAATCCAGGACACTCAGCTTGTAGCACTTGAGTTTTCCACTGGAGTCAATGAGGCCATTATTCACATGCTTAAAATTAGGCATATGCTTAAGTGCTTTGCCTTTGGGATAAAGAGCCCATTTGGGACTCTTCGGTACTTAGCTCTGATAAAATCCATCAATCTTGCTTAGATGATTAAAACAAAAGCATCTTTCTCAGAACTTCCAACAGATGTTTTCATAAATTTTAACATACTTCTTTTCCCTGTCTCATTCATTTCCAGCACAAGTATTCCCTTAAAAGCTGAATGAGGAAATCTGTAAACTTAATGGAGGAAATTTATATGGATAGAAAGACATCTAAAGAAGTATAACAGCACTGGCAATGATCTCTGGCCAAATTCTGCACCCATTAACTAACTTTATGCCTTTCCCCACTGCCAGATGTATCTGCGCAAATGAGATTTTCCAAAGTAACTATTGTCTTCTCTGAATCCCACAAAATCCTTCCTAATGGTCTCTGAGCAGAGTTTTTGACAAACCAAGTGAGCGCGTAACTGCTCGCTCCATACGTCTGACGCGTACTCTTCCTTCCACCCGCCCCATTTCTTTCTGTCGACAGCACGCGTTTTGCAAACCTCTTACTGCAAATCATTCAGTCAATGAAACCGAAAGACATTTCAGCACATTTTTATCAACAGAATGTAATTTTGTGCAAATCATGCTGTCAACAGGAAAGAATGCCAAAAGAAAAGTGAAAGAACCCAAACTCATTTTGTCCACAAAAAAAAATAAATTACAGTTTGCTTTTATTTTGTGCCTGTAGACAAAATGGAAATAGCAAACCTTCCCCATCTGTGGACAAAATTAAGACTGATCTCTTAATTCAGCAGACGAAGTGGTATTTGGTAGAAAATCCCAGCACTATGAAGGACAGCTGAAGTGCTGAGTCAGAAGAATTTTTCCAGCGCTGTACACCTTTCACTGTTTTCACTGTATCAGTGAAATGCCACCTGAGATGTTTAATGCATTGGAGCAGAATATTCAGTGATGGCCTCGAATACAGGCTAGTAGGCTGAGCTAAAGGAAAACACAGATGCGGTTTCATTTTCCAGTTGGGTTGCTCTGCAGGTGCACGCCCAGCGCTGTCTGGACAGTGTTCTCTGTCACTGATGCTCCTCAGGCTTTGTGCCACCTTCCATTTTCCTCCGTTGTGATGCTTTCATCCTTCCGTTGCTGTCAGGTTTATTCTTGTTATTGCAAAGCTTGTTCTTTCAGCAATCATCACTATACGTCGGGGTCTGGGGTTACCTGACACACCGATGGCTGGCACCACGCCACGCAGCCCCGTGGTCACTAAAGCTCTGCAGGTCAAAGCAAAGAGTGGTTTCAATAACTGATTTGCAACTGTTCTCCATCAGAGGACTGAAACCAGTTCCTACTTCCCAATCACTTAAAGGCCTTTTTTGCTGTCCACAACAGGGACAGGATTCCTGCCTGGCTCTCTGTTAACAGAAAGCAAAATCCACCCAGGCAAAAAGTTTGGTTTCTCTAAAGACAGAGTGAAAATTGGCCCCTGGGAGCAGAAGATTGCAGGATGACATTTAACCATTTGCTTTCCTACACCTACTCGGGTTTTACTTCAAGGTGTGCTCAGCTGATTATGATTATAACCTTATTTTTTATAAGGATGGATGTTTAATTCTCTTCAATATGTTGATACTATTTTTCTACGGACTGGAGTTATTTCTTAGTATGGTAAAAGACAACAATATCCTTCCTGGGTTTTTTCTGAGAATTTCACTGTGTTTTTAGATCACCTTATCCCTTCCAGTTCTTCAGTGAATTGTTCAAATAAGGCCTTGGAGAACTGACAGTCCCGAAGAGTTTGTATGGGGCTGGAGGAGCAGAGACGGTGGCTGTTATCCAGCATTTTAGAAATCAGAATGAGACTTACCACATGCCATTTTGGTACACACTGTGGGGGATAACAGATCATTTTCTCCATCAGTCCCCAGTCTTTACTGGGGAAATTGATGATCCAGCCAAATTCCCGGAGTCCCGCTCATCCACAAAAGAGGGACGCACAGAGAGAAGGTACGCATTGTGCAGCATTAAAAATGTAACCGCTTTGAGACACGGGCCAACACACTGACACCAAAAGCTGGCAGCAAATATGTCGGAGGGATCACGAAGTTGGCATGAGAGGGTTTCAGCTAATACAAGAGATTATTTTCAGGGCCTTATTGCGTGCCAAACACAACACAAAGCTGGCCTCAGAGAGCAGCACTTCTGCTGGAGCCGTAGGGGGTGGCAGCAGAGCAGAGCAGACGCTCGGGGAGAAATCAGGCTTGGGTTTTTATCTGGGACAGCACTCGGGCTCTGCAGGGACCAGCTACTTTTTGGCTGTGTGTCACTGCTGCGTGTCTTAGCTAGTGCCTCTTTGCAGCGGTCAGCCTGAAGTGCCTATGGAATGGGTCATCCCTCTGAATTTTATGCTCAAGTTGACATAGCATTAGGAGGGGGACTAGGTGCATCCCTTTGCCTGCCCCAGGCTGCTCAAGTGAATTTCAGATTGGAAAGCCTTCATTTTTGTTAAGATCAAGGACCTCCTCCTGTTTAATCCTTACCTGCATTCCTATCCAGAGCAGCCCCAAAGGAAAGACAGTATTCGTTAAAAACATAGTGTCACTCCAAAAGTGGTAGACAAATTCAGTGGGAAGAAGTTTCCTGAGGAATGACAAAAATAATTTCATGCCATTTTTCTGTGCACTTCTCGTGGTATCTTCGTGCCATTTTGGTTGTGCTGACAGTGCTGCATGTTGAAAGAAAGATTCATATCTGTGAGGCACAGACAGCAAGCACTGCACAGCATTTACTTGGTCTGGATCAACAGAAGTTTTCCTCCTTTTAAAAGCTATTGTGCAAAAGCCTTTCTGAATAAGGGGCTGAGGGCAATGGCTGTACCTTCAGGCTGGCCATCCTTGTCCACCAGCACTAAATGCCCTCACCCTGATCAGTTCCGCTAGCGTGTGGCACAGGGCTTTTTCATAAGCACAGTGGACAGAGAAAGACTGAAACTTGTGCATCCTCCTTTCCTCAACACTTTGTACTGTCAGTCAGAATCCAGATCTTGCTAATTAACCTGTTTTTCTTTATACGTTGACTTCAGCTTGCACAGAATTCTTGGTCCTGTCCTAGTCATGTCCTCCCCATTCTACCTTTTCAACAGAATTTTGAACAAAAGAGAGAAAATGAAGACCTAGAAATTTCCATGTTTTTCATGGCTGATTTCTTGTGTGCGTGTTACACAATTAAGTCACACGGAAAACTGGAAAGCTTATATCAACGTGAAACTACAGTAGTCGGCTATAGGACACCTGGAAATCAAATCAGTAATTACTAACACAGAGGTAGATTGTACATTCCCTGCTGAAATTTACCCACATCCTCATGCAACAGCAGCAATAAAATTATGACAGTGGTGATCAGAAACAAATATACAGATTGCTGCCCGTGTTGCTTGCCTATTATACTGCCAAGCACAGCCCATCAGCGCTTTTAATTTAGAGAGAAAAATTGGGCAGAGAACAGAAGAAAATAGGGAGCGGGTTTGAGTGGTTACTTCATAGTTCAGCAGCAACTGCTGCAAAAGCCAGGCCTGGTGCATGTTGATGGGAGTCAGTACAACATCTGCATTGGCTTCCCCTTCACTTCAGGGGAGTGGAGGCTTGAGATGGGTGGTTGAGAACAAGCTGTCTGCAAAAAACTCATGAACTTCCCACCCAAGTGTCTTGCTGAAGTTCACCCTAGTCCACCTACTGTCCATCATGTCAAGTAGATGGTTGTGAGACCTCCTGGACCATCTTGTGATAAATGTGGGACCTTGCCACATACACAGCTAGCCTGTTACAGGATAATCTATAAAGTGCACCCAACATTTTGAGCTCCAGAACGGAACTAAATCCCTCCTTGGTATAAGTTGGACAGTAAGGATTGAGCTGTTGGTTTGGAGATGTACTTGTCAATGTAAACATGCCACTGGAGAAAAAAAAACTTACGGTTGTTACACGTAATAGCAAGTCTCCCACATCACTGTGGATGTGCTGCTGTTGATATGCCAGATCGTACCCAGGAAGGAGCAATAAGTACAGAGCTCATGCAGAGCTGCAGAGAGGTGCATAGGAGTACAGTCAGGGTCACCTGTTGAAGACTTCGGCTCCCAAACCTTCTGCAAAAGAAGGCTATTTGTATTGAAAAGCTGAAGTCCTGGTAATGGAAACCTGGCCATTTGTTTTTAAATGGCAAAAGCAGGCTACTGGCACTTTTTTGCAGAAGCACAGAACAGTTCAGGTTCTTCAGGAGATGTCTGGTCCAGCCTCCTGCTCAGAGCAGGAACAAGGCTGAATCCAGCCCAGGTTGCCCAAGGCTTTGTCCAGACCAACCCTCCAAACCCAACCTCTCCGGGAAACGTGTTCTGATGTGGACAGTCGTCACAGTGAATTTCCTTTTTTTTCTTTTTTCTTTAACTCTTTTGTCAGTTAGAACTACCCTTCTTTCAATTTATCTTTGTTATCTCTCATGCTCCCCCCATTAACTTCCTCTCTCTCAATTAGGGCTGATTTTCCTGCATATACGTTACATGATAGAACCTTTCAGTAATGGGAATCAATCAACATGCCCCGGTAATTCTAAGTGCACTATGGGGAAACAAAAATACAACTTTCAGGCAGAGATATCTGTTAAGTAGCTAATTAAGGTATAGTGACATTATGGGGGAGTGTGCCCCATGAATCCAAAGGGATTTACTGTGTTCTGCTGTACATCAGGAATCTGCAAACCCTTTAAATGTCTAACATTTAGAAATATGTGTATCTTCCAACATGCAAACTTAGAAAATGTTCGCAGGCTTTGATGCTGGCACTTTTCATTGCGGGGCTTGGGGTTTTTTGTCATAATAAAATCAGTTCTGCTAATCACCATTCATGATACAGAATTTATTTCGTTTGATCTGCAGCTCAGAGGAAAACAGTTCTTAGTTTTATCGCTGCCCCAAAATACCTGCAATTGCATTAAAAGGTGGACTTCAAACCGCATCCTTTGTGAAAACCAGAGTTCAGTTCCCTGATGCTAGCAGTTGGATCCAAACTTGATGTCGCATCAGCCTTGGCAATCTACAAAAAAACAGTGACTTTCAACCCAGAGACCACCTGTATGCTAAATTATTTCTTCAAAAAACAAATCTGGAGCAGGTATCTGCAAGGGTAGGGAAATCAGCAGAGCCTGGCCTCTCTGCTTTGCTCAAACAGCTGGCATTCCAGGAAAGACGCCAATAAAGGACTCTGGGGCGATTTTTGCCAAGCTGAGGTTTTAATTTGCGTAGTTACATGACTGAATAGATCTTTAGGCTTCAAAAATGAGAAAAGAACATGGAAGTTCACCAAAATCCTGTAAGGTTTAGTTGGGGTTCTTTGGCTCCTTCTTCCCCTTGCTTGAATACCTCTAAGCCAAGCTGGGGGGCCAAGTGGCAACCAAAGTATTTCGCCCCGAAGGGTATTAATAGTGGCTGATAATGTTCCCAGATCATTTGTAACCAAATTAAAATCCTGGCCCTCTGCTCTGCCGTATGAAAAGATAAGCCCTGCAGAACTAAGGGGCGTGAGGGCAATGGAAAGGGATGGAGCCATGCGGCTCAGCAGCCACGATGGGTTAGTCGCTAGAGCAGAGCCAGTGAAAGATATTTGGACAGGACTGGGCTGCCCAGTGTTGTCTCATCACTTCCATTTCATGCTTTCCTCGTAGTGCTTTTATCCAGCGATACAAATCACCGCCAGTGCGCTCTGCGCTACCCGGGGCACCTTGTGGATCTCATCATTTTTGGGGGTGCCTCCACGTACGACACCGGCTTTCGAAAGACAACGCAGGCGCTGTGCCCCGCAGAAAGCATTGCCAGCGCTCCCACAGAGCAGGTGCGGCCAGCGGGCTCCCGGCACGGCTATTTTAATGAGCAGGAGCTAGGCTTTCCTCCCGTGTCTCACCCAGGGCTTCTCAAAGGCTCTCGCTTCGCATCTGAACCGCGCTCGCTTCTCATGCACCCAGCAGATTTACACCTGCTTGCGGAGCAAGCCAAGAACATTTTGAAATTGCCTGGCCTATAATTTTGGCCACCCTTCGCCTGCTGTGCGTTTCCCTAATACATAGAATGAACTCATTCACTCCAGCTATTTGGATACACACCTCTCTTTCCTAAAACCGCTTGGTCTATTTCAGCATAATTTTGAAGAACGTCTCCTAGTACAGAGAGTCATTGAGAAGTACAGCTCGGCTAAAGCACCCGACAACCAGCTGCACGGCTCCAAAACTGATTTATTGAAAGGGATTTGTGGAAAAAGGGATTTAACATGCCTACTCTTCCAATATAAATGACAGTGCAAAGCTGATCTGCTTTCCGGTTTGTTTGACTTACACATTTCATATGGCACACGTCCCTGGAGGAATTTATTAAAACACACGAACAATTACAGTATGGAAAGAGATAGTGCGGCCTATTGCTTGCAGCCAGGCAGCATCGGTCGAACTCCAGGGCTGACAGTGCCACGCACGTGCTGTGTGGCCTCTGGAAGTCACTTGGCCTCCAGGAATTGAGTTGCCCAAGTGAAAGGTGGCCTCAGCCCTCCCTTCCTCTCTCCAGCGGCCCTTACAGCTCAGGGTACAGGGTTAATTAATTTGTATGGACAATGGCGGTTTGGAGATGCTGCACTCTGTCTAGTTGCCAGGCACTGTAATAGGTCCCAAGTGCATCTTCTTCTTTACAAAAGCGACGCTGCACGGACAAAACCATCTCCAGGCCCTCAGATTGCTGCATTATTACTGTGGCAAAAGCTTGCCTGGCGGTGAGAGCCCCTTGAAGACCATGGCTGAATCAGCTCCCAGATGTCAAAGGTTTGTTCTGCTTGCCACAAGGCACAACAGATTTCTGCTGCAACATCTCTGCGTTAACCTCTCTGTTACATTAATTGTGGGAGCAGAAATGCCAGGATCTTAATGGTGAAAGGGAATTTTTGTGAAACTCATCACCGTGTGTCCAGAAACACTCCAGGCAGGACCCTGTTCCTCAGGAAAATCTGAAGATGGAGATCTGAGAGTGATTCTTTCTGGGGCTGTTCCTCAGGCTCAGCCTGCTTTATCATTTAAGAAATCATATGAAAGAGACTGAGAGAGGCTGGAGAACAGACACCTCAGAGCAAAGCTGAAATTCAAACATGAGATAAAAAGGGGGAATATGTCAGGGTTTCTCTGGGGAGCACACAGGAAAGAGCAGGCGCTACCTGCTGCGGCTGTTTCAAGACATGACGTTGTTTCCACCCATGCTGCGTGCCAGCGAGTCTCAAACAGAGGCAAAACCATACACCTGCCTTCTTCAGATCTCCAGGAACATCACTCCTGCCTTTAAATGCTCCAGCCACTCAACCTGCAGCATCCACACGTCTCTGTGCAAAAGTCCAAGTGTGCAAAACACAATAACCCTCCCCCAAAGCAGCGCCACGAAGGAAACTTCAAAGAGCTGCTGGAGCCAGCAAGGAATTTGCCTGTCAAAGGAAGGGGGAAAAGAGAAGGTGGGAACTGCAGGAGCACATGGAGAGCTGTGACAGTGCGAGGAAATGGGGCTGCTGAGGTAGCGTGGCAGTGGAAGGACCAGCAAAGGGAGGTGTTATGGGACGGGCTGTTGGAGAAGCAAAGCCATGGTTGTCTGTAAGAGATGGTCAATTGCAGGAGCTCCTACAGCGAGAAAGACCACCTGAGACCTCCTATTCTGCAGATCCAAGTACAGGAGCAAAGCCTGCAGCAGCACCAGAGGCTGTTTGGAGGTAGCAAAACCCATCTGGACAGAAAGAGGCTGCATTTGTCAGGTACAAGCAAGCTTTCTTTGTGTTCTGATGGGGTTTCAGTCACACCGTGAAATTTTGCAGCCTGAGAGCACTGTGTAGGTGTTCGTTCAATCATTACCCAAACACGCCCAGCCTCCTTGAGAAATACCCTGTGATTTACAGGTGTCTTGGATGGGGACCTGGGCAAAAATGT